>JAIEZT010000054.1:43306491-43406491 GCA_019594935.1 Periophthalmus modestus
CATCCGGGCCCTGGGTGTCTTGAGCTCACAGACCTCTCCCGCTTACGGTGCAGGAAAATGCCCGTTGTGAGAGGACAAGGAGCATCATCCTCACTTCTGCACTGACACACACCCCGACTGGCAAAACACACACTCCGACTGCACCAGCACACACCTCCCGACTGCACCAATCACACACCCCGACGCACTCACTGACACCCAACGTTCGTCTCTCGACTGCCAGACTCACACACTCCGACTGCAAAACCTCCTCCGACTGCAACAACACACACTCCGACTGCAAAACACACACTGCAACGCAACGACACCACGGTCCGACTGCCACGACATCACACTCCTGACTGCACCGACACCACTCCTACGGCCCGATCCCGCACACTCCGACTCACTTCACACTCCGACTCCTGTGCACCGACATCACGACTAGTCCTCCTCGCACCTCCGCACCCTCCGTCACTGCACCGAACCGACTCCTCACTCCGATCTCGCAACCGAGCGCACACTCTCCCGACTGCAAAACACCACTCCGACCGCACGACACACACTCCGACTGCAGCAAACCACACAAATCCGACTGCAAACTCGACAGCACCACACCCTCGCTTCCGCCTGCACCAACACACACTCCGACTGCACCGACACACACCTCCGACTGCACTGACACCACACTCCGACTGCACCTCCTACACACCCCGACTGCATGACACTCAGGCATTGCACACACACACACTCCGACTGTATGCACAACTCCGATTGCACTGACACACAACTCACTCCGACTGCACCGACACACACTCCGACTGCACCAACACACACACTCCGACTGCACTGCCAACACACACCGACTGCAAACCGCACACACACCTCCGACTGCAGCGACACACACTCCGACTGCATCGACGCACACTCCGACTGCACCGACACACACTCCGACTGCAAAACTGACACACACCCCGACTGCACTGACACACACTCCGACTGCAAAACACACACTCCGACTGCACTGACACACACTCCGACTGCCAACACACACACTCCGACTGCACGACGACACACACCTCCGACTGCATCGACACACACCATCCGACTGCAACGACGCACACTCCGACTGCACTGACACACACTCGAAATCCGACTGCATCCGACGCCACTCCGACTGCACCGACACACACTCCGACTGCAAAACACACACACCCGACTGCACTGACACACACTCCGACTGCAGCGACGCACAACTCCGACTGCACCGACGCACACTCCGACTGCACCCGACGCACACTCCGACTGCACCGACGCACACACTCCGACTGCACCGACGCACACTCCGACTGCAAAACACACACTCCGACTGCAAAACACACACTCCGACTGCACCGACACACACTCCGACTGCACCGACACACACTCCAACTGCAAAACGCACACTCCGACTGCACTGACACACTTTTTTACTCTATTTTGAGTTTATTTTTTTTATTTTTTGGTTATTTAGAGTTTGGTTTTTTTGAGTTATTTTGAGTTTTTTTTTGTTGTTTTATTTCGTTTTTTTTTCAGTTTATTTTAGTAGTTTTTTTTGAAAAAACTGTCCCCTCTCTGTCTGCACCTGCTGCTGTCAGACTCATTTTGCTCTTAAATGTTCGTATTAACCCTCTACATGATCCAGTTCTTTTATTCACATCTACCTTCCCCAACATCATGTCACACGCAGCGTCGTCCATCATTTTAACTCCATTTTTACTTAAAACATGCCACGTTTCAGCATCACAAAGTCACATTGTTACACTGTATAATGCATGCACAAGACGTGCTGCTGTTTATTGATCCTTTTAAGCTTTTTTTAAACCAACAAACAGGTCGAGTTATGAAATCTGTGGTGTTAAAAATCCGAGTACAAAGTGGCCGTGGAGCAGGACTCGGACGTGCAGCTGTTCCCCGGTGCTTCCCTCTGTGCCTATATTTAGCTGCTCATGTGCTGTAATGATGCAGTTTGGACAGAGCCAGGGCCTGTGACATTGAAGCCGGAGATGTCAAGATGATTCCTTTAAAAATACAACTAATAATTGTGCAAATAACCTGAATTATAACCTGTGAAACGTCTGATCTGGCTCTGTTGATGGGTTATGTTTGAGTGACTTTTAGTTTAGTTTAGTTTCACACATGAATTTGAGGAATTGTAACATAAAAAACAGCAGTAATGAAAGAAAAATAACTATGTTTGGTGTCAGTAATCGTGAGTAAACACAAATTTGCATGTATCTTTTCAAAAATAATGAGAGAAATTGGATATTTTGGCTTTCCTAATCACAGTAAGTGCATTGCGGAGTATAATTTATAGCGTATGGTGCATGTATTGTCCTCATGCAACCAGTATTTTGCGCGGGTTTTAGCTGTTTTCCTCTGCCTTTTGCATGCATTTGTTGTGAAGACTCTCTCTCGTCTCTCTCTCGTCTCTCCCTCTCTCTAGTTGTTGTGCAGACCAGTGTTTCAACCACCTGCTGTTCCGGGGCTATTTATTCTGTGGAGCACCAGGAATGTCAGTGAAGCGTGTAAATCGATGCTGTCGTCGCCATCTAGAGGCGTTTGCGCACACTGCAGCCCGTGCTCAGGCTGTGGACACGAGGGTTTATTGAATCTGATGACCCTTTACTGTTGAAATTGGGGTCTGGCTCCCTGAGGGCAGAGGAGATATTGCATAGGTAGCAGGGTAATCACAGGGAGATTACAGTGTTCCTGCTGACTTTATTCTCACTGATATGACCAAACCGAGCACTAAAAGCTTTATAGATTAAAAAAATACATCACTGCGGCCTGTCTCACTGGTTAATGATGTCCAACCCGCCCACTGCTGTATGAATTGCACAAAAGGGGCCAACAATTACTCCAAGGTGATTAAAAAACAAACAAACATGATGGACTATTGTGGGGCTTTGTAATAAAGAGAGCGGCACATATGTAAACATGTAGTCGTTGCAATCAGTCACGAGCAAATGAGGATTATACCTGCAATAAGCGGCTTGCGTGGGACATGATGAAGACCATCAGTGTGGGCAGAGATTAGCGAGACATGTTTTGAGCACGTTTTACAGAGGAGAGGGTCGTACTCCGGCTCGGATCAGGCTTCAGAGCCATCAGGAGATCTTTACTTACTCATTTATCCCCCAACGCCTTAATAAAGAAGTTAAAAAGCTTGAATTGCTTGTCTTCTTTCATCAAATTAATGTGTGTGTTCTCTTAACTATTGGATGCCACTTTATATTAATATTGTGTCATTGTATTTCGTCCCCAGTGAACACCTGTCCTGCTCCTTTTCCTTCTTCCTCCACGGTGAGAGTAACGTGTGCACGAGTGTGGAGATCGCCCAGCATCAGCCCGCCTACCGCGTCAACGAGCACCACATTCGACTGGCTCAGACCTGCAGCACGCCGGTACAAGGTGAGCGTTCATCACTTTCATAAGACGTGGGAGAGGGGACATTCACGACACAGTTGACATACTTGTTTTGCCTTGAGTTTCTGTCTGGATGTGCATGATGAACATAGACTGTGTAAAGATCAGTGCTAGCAGGTTAGCGATGTGCGTTTATACAGCGTGGCCCAAAAGTCACTGACGCTTTTAAATCTTCAGTAGCTCCTATAATTTTTAAGTTATACTCACCACATTTTAGCAGTAGATAAACTGAACCTTCCGAGATTTTTGGCAATATACACGGTATAATTGTTCACTTACACTTTGCATAACTTTTAAAACATTTCCGGGCTCATGGCTCTTATTTGATCCTCGTTTGAAGTGGTTTTATTGTCTGAGGTTTAATTCACAAACACCTTTTCTTTAAGATAGACCCACAGGAGAAGAAATCAGGACGAGTTAGGTCTGTGGAGATCACATACTGCCCCCTGTCTGTGAAAAACACTTATTATTCCTTTAATGGCATTACTCTTGGGGCATCTCTGGTATTAAAATGTCGACGGGTAACACCGCTCGGTTTGTGAATTTGACCCATGTGACTCAAAGTACCACTGTACAATGAGGGTTTGTTCCTCGGTGCTGTATTTGCTCAGATTAATGTCGGAAGAGTCGTTCTAAATGCTGTGAAAAAATAAAATTTAAAAATATTCAGAAATAAAAGAGTTATGAGTTTTTTTTCAACTGTCAGTGACTTTTGGGCCACAGGCTATAATGGTAACGTGAGTGGGACAATATACAACCAAATATCCCAAACATTACAATAACCTACAGCAAAATGTTTAGCTGGTGAAGTGAAAATTACACCATTAAAGGCCAATTTATATAAAACGTTTGTAGTGTAAATTCTTAATATTTGATTTCATTGTGTCCCGTCTGTTTTGGCAGTCATCCTGAGTCCGTATGGTCTGAGGGGCATTCTGACCGGTCAGGCCTTCAAGATGAGTGACCCCGCCGCCCGCAAACTGATGGAGGAGTGGAGCTACTTCTACCCCACAGTGCTCCAGAAGAAAGAGGGCGACAAGCAGAAAGAGCCAGCGTATGACCGCAGTGACCACATGGCACTGGAGGTCATTGTAGGTAAGGACCATGTGCTGGTTTCTGTGAGTAAAGATGGTTTATTTCAACAAGAAACAAAAAAAAAAAAACAGCAGAGAGGTTCAGGTGACGCTCCAGGACGGCACTCGTCTTTTACTCTCTCACTGCAGAGTTATTTTGACCTGATTAGCTCCAAATCTGACTGTTCCTGCTCAAATCTAATGTTTTCACAACTTACTGTTCTTCATAGGATGCTACACTTATAACTTAGTGTTCTTTATACAACGCTACACTTATAACTTAGTGTTCTTTAAAGGACGTGACAATTATGACTTAGTGTTCTTTATAGGATGTTACAATTATAACTTAGTGTTCTTTATATGATTCTACAATTATAACTTACTGTTCTTCATAGGGTGCTACAATTATAACTTACTGTTCTTTATAGGATGCTACAATTAGGACTTACTGTTCCTTGTAGGATGCTACAATTATATCATACTGTTCTTCATAGGATGCTACAATTATGACTTTGTTCCTTGTAGAATGCTACAATTATGTCGTACTGTTCTTCATAGGATGCTACAATTATAACTTAATGTTCTTCATAGGATGCTACAATTACGACTTACTGTTCTTCATAGGATGCTACAATTATAACTTACTGTTCCTTGTAGGACGCTACAATTATGTCTCACAAATTCATTATATTCACTGTTTTACAGTTGTTTGGGATTTAGTCGTACGGGCGACAGTGGTTCAAATCCTGCTCTCGACATAAACATCATTGGTTGATTTGTCAGATACATTGACCCACAGGTTGTTGGTGTGATTCCAGCGATTCCCACAGTTGAATCCTGTTGTTGTGTCTTTGGGCAAGACACTTAACCCATTTTGATCCTAGTATCCGTGTGGTTTCTTGATGTAAAGCTGTGTGTGCCTTGAAGATGGAAAAGTGCTTTGGAAAAATGTTTACACTCCTATTTCAACTCAAAAAGTCAAAGAAATAAACCACAAACACAACCATAATTACTTTAAATAATGTGGCTAATTTATTTGTGTGTTTTGTTAAAGTTTAAACGCTGCATCTCATTTCACACAGTTAAGTTTTGAAGTGGATATTTGATTGTAAAGTCTGTGTTTTTGTCGTTCGCAGGTGGGGTGAGGATGACTTACCCTGCAGCCTTTGTGCTCATAGCCCAGGGGGACGTCCCGGTGGAGCAGCCCCCACCCGCCCTCGCACCTCCAGGCCTGATGAGGGAGCCGCTTCACTGCAGCGTCCCCCTCACGCCCCCCACGTCCCCGGAGCAGCCGTGCTCAGGTAACACTTTTACCACCCAAACACTTAACGAACGTTCAGCTTTAAGTGTCGTTTTCGATGTCGTTGTAGCGGACAGCGGCTTCGTGACCTCCGTCTCCAGTGTCCCCACGCCTGACATCAACATGGGGGTCACAAACATGAGCCCAAAGCATTCTGGGAAAAAGATAACCTGCCAGGTGGTTCATCAGGCCTGGAGGGAGTGTTACCTTAATCAACCCCAGTAAGTAATTCCCTGAGTGTTTTTTCAGTCTGGCACAAGGGCTGTTGAAGTGATGCAGACGAGCGTGTTCTCAATGAGCCGTTTGATCCCCGCAGACAAAATCAACCAACTGAGGTGACGCCGAAGAAAGAGCCGCCGAGTGGAGCCGCCACGTGGGACTTCAGTGATCTGGGGACGAGGACGGTCTGCCACTGCTCCAGGTATCGCGAAGAAGAAGACTGTGTAGTCAAACAAACCCGATTTTTCATCATGTTTCTACTGTATTTAAGTATACAGTGTCGCCAGGGTTTCGCTCAAAAAATAACCCACAATTGGCGTTTTGCAGCTGTGAAACCCCTCACCACACATTTAATACACTTTTCTCACACAGGCGTTCACATTTTCTCACATTTCTCTCTTGTTTAAACACTCTCAAAGTTCAAACGTTTGCAGATTTTAAAAAAAATAAGTTCAGTATTATAGAGCAAAACCATTTTATTTTCCTCCTTCTTTATGTAACAAACCGAAGATTAATTTATTCCATAATGGCGCCCCCCTACCTTCCTTCAGCATGTCCAGAAGTCCAACTTTTTCTGCGATGGTTAGCGTTAGCATCTTCGACTTTTTGGATGCAACTGCAGGTGTCTTTGTCTGTACTGTAAATAAAAATTATGGTTTTAGAAATACAGTTAATACAAATTTAATTTAACAATCAGCCTACGAGGTTGGACACTAATTAGTAATTATTAGAAATAGTGACTCAGATGCATTTCACAGTTCCACTGACCCCGCCTCTTCCTCTGACCACGCCTCTTCTTCTGACCCCGCCTTCTCTGACCCCACCTCTTCTCTGCCTCTTCCTCTGACCCTGCCTCTTCTTCTTCTGACCCCGGCTCTGCCTCTTCCTCTGACCCCGCTCTTCTTCTGCCTCTTCCTCTGACCCCGCCTCTTCTTCTGACCCCTCCTCTGCCTCTCTTTCTCTCTCCCTCTGACCCTGACTCTTCCTCTGACCCCGCCTCTTCCTCTGACCCCGCCTCTTCCTCTCCGCCCTCCTCTGACCCCGCCTCTTCCTCTGACCCCGCCTCTCCCTCTGACCCCGCCTCTCCCCCTGACCCCGCCTCTTCCTCACCCCCGCCTCTTACTGCCTTTCCTTGAAACCTCTGTTCTGCATGTATTATTATGATAAATAGAAGCCTTCGTCTCCCGCGTCATGTTACATTTCTCAAACTTGATTTTCCTTCTTTTTTTTGCTGCAGGATTAAGCCTCTAAAGTCCAGTGTCACCAGCACATCCACTGCCAACAGTCACTCGTGTAACTCCGCTCAGATGTCCGGCCTGTACACTCCCTCTACTCCCAAACACAAGACGAGCGACAAGTCCGAGAAAGCAGATAAACAGTCGAAGAGAGCAGCCATGATCCCCTTCCACCTGCGAGTGTCTGCGTCTCAGGAGGGATCTTCAGACCAGGACTCCTCCACCGCTCCGTCTTTAGGGACTTTAGTGCCTCTAGAGCCTCCTTTAGAGCCGTTAGCCCCTCTTCCGACCTGCAAGTACTCCAAACCACTGTCCAATAACAGGAAAGTCCCAGAATCCCTGCTCCACTCTCCCGTCTCTCCTCTTCCTCCGACACTAAGCCCTCATCCGAGAGCGCTGGAGCCGGACTTAGTGGACGGGCAGGTGGACATTGGTGTTTGTTCAGATGGAGCTATGGGGATGATGACGAGTGAGACGGCGGCGTACAGCGCTTTATTGAGACAGAGGGAGAGCGGGGCCGACTGGTGGAAAGGATTCAGGACGCCCGAGACGGATAAAACAGACTTCAAACCTCCAGACCTGCCCGCTGACGTCCTGGAGGACATGCAGACGGAGGCGGTGACTGACACAACTCCATTAAAACGGTATGACGACATATTAAAGTACATCTATGTGCAAATATCTTGCAATGTCAGTGTTAAGTGAGTTTTGGACTACACTAACTGTCTCTTTCTTTCAGACTTTATACTCAGACTTGCCAAAGTTTTAAGATCTCAGAAGAGAAAGTGAAAGAGCACGTCCAGGCTTTAGGCCTTTACCCGGTGACAGGTTTGGAGGTGCTGCTGCGGGAGCCGGGAGAAGATCCATATGACTTTAAAGAAGGAGCGTACGAGTACACGTTCTCCTCGTCCAAAAGACTCAAAGGTCAAGGACGAGAGCCCAGCAAGCGCGCCAAGGTAGGACATCATCGAGTTTATCTGCACTTGAATTCAAAATCTTCTAGGTAAGATAAATAAAAATGATAAACCCTCAGTCGTCCAGGTCTGATACATGGCAAAAGAAGAAGTTAAAATCTGTCAACTGGACAAATCGTTGTAGGAGTGAAGACGTTTCGCTGCTCATCCAAGCCGTTTCTTCAGTTCTGATCAGATTTCTGGTGACCACTGCCTTATATCTATCTGCAGGGAGGGGCTAACTACTCTACTACTACTACTAAACTGTAAACATCTATCGTCTCTAGTTTCAGCTGAGAATCCTTTTTAAAACAGGAATGAGGGCCTGAGACATGATCTCTCCCCCATCTACAACTCCATCCTCAGACCCAGAACATTGAGAACAATAGCAGGGGCTGAATAGGGTAGCTCCAGCTGAAGCAGAGTCGTTAAGGGCTGGAGAGGGTAGCTCCAGCTGAAACTAGGCAGTGGTCACCAGCGATAAGATCAGAACTGAAGAAGTGGCTTGGATGAGCTGCGAAACGTCTTCACTCCTACAACGATTTGTCCAGTTGACAGATTTTAACCTCTTCTTTTGCTATCTTCTGGGTAAGATAAATAAAAATGAGCAAAACATGACTGAAAGGCATTTTGCAAAACCTTAAATTGGGTTATAACTTATAGAATCTAATCTGTAGACAGAGAAACGAGTTTATGTCCAATCAGACACATAGTTTTAATCATGGAATCAATGGAAAACAACCTCCAAACAGTGAATTCGCTGCAAATAAGTGCATGAGAACGTTCCAGGTCGATGTTCCTGGGACATCGTGCACTATCAGAGGGACAGAAATGACTTAATGAGCGGCGTGAACAGTTCAAACTAAAACATGTTTGTGACTCATGCTTCAGAATCAGGTACATGTCCTGAATCGAGTTTATTACCGACGTCACAACAATAGAGGGCGCAGTGATTGACAGATTTGTGGTTGAACGCTCGACTGATTTTTACGATTTATTTTATATTCAACAGGGCGAAGAGCTGCCCAACGGTGATTCACTTTCAGAATCAAAGGATGCGATGTCCATTTTCAGCTCGGCTCAGGTTGAGACAGGTGAGACAAAACCCCGGGACGTTTTATATTTATCCGAGCAGGTCTAATTTCTGTTTTATTTATTTAGAAGAATCAGGGCAGATGACGCAGCCGCAAAATCAAACCCCTCCCTGACGAGAGAGAAAGATCTGGCTGTGAACATATCAGATTTAGACAATATATTTGATGAAGATGATGAAGAACTCGGGGTAAAAAAACTAAAAAAACACAAGATTATTTAAATTTTTTTATGTTCTAATTGTTAATTTTATGTTCGACAAAAAATAGGGTGTTTATCCAAACCAGCATTCCACCAAGCTCCAGTTTTTTCAGAAGAAGACCGCCCTCTAGCGAAAGAAGGCAGAGTTGCAGTCCCATATCCATCAAGTCAGTCACTTTTCTTTTCCTTTTCTGTTTGACTGCACCTGTGTTTTCATCACTCGTTGTGGAAGGATTGATGCATTTCTTCTTTCTTTCACGGCTTGTGTTCATTCAGCAGTAGCAGACCTCCAGCGCATGTTCCCCACTCCACCGTCACTAGAGCAGCACCCGGCGTTTTTCACCGATTATGACGTACAGGGACACGCCGAGTCAGGAGCCGCCCGCTCAGAGTGGACCTTTAGAACATCTCCCCCTAGTGCCGACTCCGCAGATCTCTGAGCACCGCACAGACATGAGCGACAGGGTGATGAGTCCCAGGCATGAGGACATCAAGGTGAGTTTTAATCGATGAGTTTACTCCGCCAAAAACAGCACATGAATACGTTTCATGATCATTAATTTCTAGTTCTGTCCGTATTACCAAATCTTTACAAGCGCTCAAGAGATTCTGGATTTTAAACTATTAAATCTTTCGTAGTGAAAATAATGTTTTATAATAGTATAAATATGAAATAATTTAACTCCAGCAGGTTTACATAAGCCAATCAGGACGCAGAACACAGTGGTCTACAGTTCCCTTAGCCAATCAGGACGCAGAACACAATGGTCTACAGTCTCTTAGCCAATCAGGACGCAGAACACAATGGTCTACAGTCTCTTAGCCAATCAGGACGCAGAACACAATGGTCTACAGTCTCTTAGCCAATCAGCACGCAGAACACAATGGTCTACAGTTTCTCAGCCAATCAGGACAGGACACAATGGTCTACAGTCCCTCAGCCAATCAGGACGCAGAACACAATGGTCTACAGTCTCTCAGCCAATCAGGACCCAGAACACAATGCACGTTTATACTCTTTTTTAAAAAAAACATGCAAAATCGTGCTAAAAAATCTCCGAAACCACGAAAGGTGAACCACGATGTAGCGAGGGACCACTGTACTTATACTTACGTTCCTCTTTTCTGTCTTCTCTGCACAGCCCATCTTCAGCTGCTCCATGTTTGCTCCGCTGTTCTGTCTCCCGAGCCAGACTCTGCCTCTCATAAAACTTCCAGAGCAGTGTTACTACAGGCCGTCCTGGATGCTCATGCCCAAAATGGAGCACTACACTCCAGTCATGCTCACTCCAGTGACCGCGTACCTCAAAGACGGATACAAGTAAGAGTTTTGTCCTTGTTTATGCGCTGGATAAAGTTACATTATAATAACAGTTCTTTACTTCTGTCTGTTTTTAGTAACGTTCCAAGTGTGAACACCCTAACAGACCAGGAGTACAATCAGCTGAGCGTCACCACTGCATCTGTGGGCACGACGGGCGGCATCCTCCCCTCTCCAGCTACACCTCGCTTCTCCGTGCCGACCCCTCGCACCCCTCGAACGCCCCGCGGCATCACCACCGCCAGCCAGCTCAGGGCAGGGCTCCGTGAAGCAGGACGGCACAGAGCTGAGTTCACCCATATCCACCCCCTCTACCAGCCTACCTCTGAGCTCCGTGGAGCCTCTAGCGCGGATCGGACCGGCTCTACCCGAAGCCCACAGCTTGTATTTCATCCTCTTGCTCTCCGACTCTGTTCTTAATGTCTTCAAAGATCGTAACTTCGACAGCTGTTGTATCTGCGCCTGCAACCTGAATGTAAAAGGAGCAGATGTGGGAGTGTACATCCCTGACTCCACCTGTGAGGATCAGTATCGCTGCATGTGTGGATTCAGTGCCATCGTGAACAGGCGGCTGGCCCAAGGATCAGGGCTCTTTCTGGAGGACGAGCTGGATATCTTTGGCCGGACGTCGGAGGTGGGACGAGCGGCGGAGAGGAGGCTGGCTCTGTGTCGAAGGGATGCACTGTTGGGTGATCCCGGGTCTAAACAGGGACAAGACGCGTCCCCCGCCTCTCCTGCAGTTATGACACTTCTCCAGGAGCAGTGTTCACAGCCAATTTCCTCTTTCGCTTCTCTGCTGCAAATGCCACTGAACTGCTTATGCCACGGCCGCAAAGGTGCGCTGCTCCAGAGCTGGATGTCGGAGAAGCAGTGGGCGGATGAGAGCGACGCATGTGCGGAGTGTAACAGCGCGTTAGAGCAGGGCCTGCAGTACGTCGACAATCCAGCAGGGAGTAAACTGGACCAGGCTGTGGTCAGGAGCACAGCGCTGCATCCCTGGCCTCACACAAACGGTGAGATATTGAAAAAAAAACATTTCATGAGATGGATTATCATGCAGTTGAAATGTGTTTAAGTGTGTGTTTTGTCTTTCTAGTTGTGGAGATGAGCTTATTGTCGTCCCAGGACATGGTTCGAATGCTCCTCTCACTTCAGCCTTTTCTGCAAGACGCCATCCAGAAGAAAAGGACAGGCCGGACGTGGGACAACATCCAGCACGTCCAGGGCCCTCTGACCTGGCAACAGTTTCATAAAATGGCCGGCAGAGGATCCTATGGTGAGTCTATGTAATGTTTTATGGGCAAAATTTGTCAGACTTTTTGTCAGACTTCATTATTATTATCAACATCTGCAGTGGGCTTATGTCTAATTTAGTCATAGTAAAATAAAATGACTTTTCTATTTCTCTAGTAGTTTTTAACATAGTGTTTTTGTTGATAAGGTTCTGAAGAATCACCAGAGCCTCTTCCCATACCGACGTTATTACTGGGCTATGACCGAGAGCGAGACTTTGGCGCTGTCGCCTTTAGCGTTGCCTTTCTGGGAGAAGTTACTGCTGGAACCGTACGGAGGACAAAGAGACGTCGCTTTTGTTGTTCTGTGTCCCAACAGCCCCCCTCTGCTGTCTGCGGCTCGCACGTTCTTCCAAGAACTCAGTACTGTCTACGAGGTTTGTGTTGTTTTCAGTCCTGCTTTAATATATGAAGAACCATTTTCATAATTGATCTGTCTCTCACAGACGTGTCGGCTCGGGAAGCACCGTCCTCTGGCCAAAGTGTCCAAAGACGGGATTGTCCAAGTGGGTGAAGACATCAAACCTGAGGCTGTGGAGGAGCTGGAGGTGGGACAGTGGTTGGCCGGGCCTTGGACTGGGCAGCAAAATGCAGATAACATCAATAAACTTAAACTGTATGCTTATGCGTGCAAACAGATACTAGGTAAGAACAAAGACATAATATCTCAGATGTGAAGCAGATGTCTACGTGCTAACTTTTATGTTTTTATTTTCAGGTCCACAGCTGTCAGCACTTTCTCTTGATGGAAGTCTTCTTCTTCCACCTAAAATCCAGCCTCCAGCACAGAACACATCCTCAAGTCAGTTTTCATCTCCAGACGAGGCCAAAACCTGGTCTGAGAACGAGCAGAGTTCAGGGACTGCTGGCTCTGGCAGTGCTCCTACACCAACGGGATCCACCTCAGGTCAATCTACAGAGACAAGTCAAGGAGCCTCGACAGATGTGAAGGGGACTTTAAATGTGACACAGCCGTCGACAGAAAGCCACAGAGCTGTAAGACTCTCATGAATGAGACTCTGATCATGGCTGAATGTTTCTGACACTCTCCAAACACATCACACTTTGTCTTATTCACTTTTACAGAACATCTGAACAGTCCAGAATCGGGATCCCCACGGTGCCCGACTCGGCGACAGTCACGTAAACCCACCAGCTATAGCAGTTTATATCATCAACCCTTTTCTGACTTCATATGGAGCCAAGTGCGACGGAGGAGAGGAAGACGAGGGTGAAGAGGTCGAGAAACGGGCAGCATCTGGCTGCTGGGGCTTTTACGCTGCTACACTGAGATGCTTCAGACTTTATCTGACACGATAAGACCAGCGTTGTTACTACAGGTGGTCCCATGTCAGCACCTGCTGCAGCCGGCGAGTGGAGAGAGTCACCTGTATCTGCAGCAGCTCAGATCTCTGGCCTTTTCCTGTTACTCTCAGTGTAAACGAATGTTTTCCCCAACAAACACTCATCAAGTCGCTCACTGGCTTTGGACCAGCATCGTCTGTCAACTCAGTGCTTAAGAATGAAGAGGTGAGTCATGCAGTTTAAGAGTAAAATGTTTTTATTAAAACCTTATCAATAATAATAAACGTCTTTTGTAGCATCCGAGCCCTTTGGAGCTGTACTCTCCTCCCTTCATCCTGGGTCCAACCCGGCCTAAGCAAGCAGAACCCGGGGAGATTTGGGCAGAGCTTCCACCTAAATTTAACGTGCTCTTCGTTGGGTATTGCCTGTCACACGACCAGCGATGGATCCTTGTGTCTTGCACTGACCAGCAGGGGAGCTGTTGGAGACTTGTGTTATCAACATTGATGTACCAAACAGGTGCGAGTCACAGCACATCTCATTATTTATACAGCAAGGATCAGTTTATTAATCAAATCTGTGTATCCTGTTTCAGAGCACGGCGACCGAAAGTCTCAGCCAGGAAAATGGGACTTCAGAAGCTGTGGGAGTGGTGCATCGGCGTGATTCAGATGACGTCGCTGCCGTGGAGGATTGTTATTGGTCGACTAGGCCGACTCGGACATGGAGAACTAAAAGTAAAATATGTTCAAGTTATGTTAAAAATGACTATTCATGTTCACAGAAAAATCAGGACACAGTTTCATCAAATGATTTAGTAGTTCTGTGTGAGTCGTGCTCATGTCGTCTCTCCTCTGACCAGACTGGAGCTCTCTACTCGGGAACATTCTCTCCTGTCAATAGCAGAAAGCTGAGAGAGTCCTGTCGAATGTGTGGTATGTCTGCGGCTGACTCACCCTCTATTCTCAGCGCCTGCCTGGTGGCCATGGAGCCGCAAGGATCCTTTGTCATCATGCCTGGTTAGTGGCTGCTGTACATTAACACTGGAGCTGTCTGTGTAAAAATACCATGTAGGACTATTAACACGTAGGACTATTGTTTTAGATGCAGTGACGATGGGGTCAGTCTTCGGTCGCAGCACGGCTCTGAACCTGCAGACGTCTCAGCTCAACACTCCTCAGGACGCTTCTTGCACGCACATCCTCGTCTTCCCGACATCTGCCACCACTCAGCTCGCCCCCAGCTCCTACCCCACCGAGGACAATAACGGTGAGCACACATCAGCGTCACAGCGTCAGGGCAGAGACGTTTGTTCACCTTAAACATTCACACGCAGCGAGTATTTAATGTGCTTTCAAATATTCTGGATATGTTTTATTATATTCACCACATTTGATTTTATTTGTTACATAAATCATCATGTTACAGTTGTGCATCTCCATCAGGAGAGGGCAGTGCTGTATCAGATCTATCCACATTATTGCAGCCGCTGCTCAGTTTACTGAAGAGGCTCCACTTCATCTCGAGGACTTGGCCTGTGGCAGCTAAACCGAGCCTTTAATGTTGTGTTTCTCTTCTCTCCAGATGACATGTTTGATCTACCTTTTCCTGATGAACTGGAGAATGACATTGGCCATGACATGATGCTGATCACAGGAAACCTGCACCCCTCCCCCAACACCTCCCCCGTGCCCTCACCGGGCTCTCCGTCAGGGATGGGAATGGGATCACATTTCCAGCACAACAGGGTGAGCCGGACTGTGTCAAATACAGTCGAGCAAACAGAGCAGATACAGCCAAAAACAGATGTGTCTGGAGCAGCTGCGGCTGTAGAAGGACTTGAGTTTGGAGAGAGTGAATCATACTGTGAGGTGTTTTTCATGGTACAGCACTTCATTCATACAGCAATAATAATATAATGATCAGAGCCACTCCAGGTCACAGTCGGACGGAGCGTTTGTGGTTGTCAAAGGGAATCTGCAGTATGTTTTTGTAGCACATGATAATAGATGCACAGATAATAGATGCGCTGGAATGTGTCTTACAGGCATATCTGTACTTTTCAGTCAGCGCTGATCAGCTCTGTGTGATTTAGACATGAAGCAAGTGAAGGCACATCAAATATTGTCATAGAAATATGCTCATGGTCTAATTTTGTGTGTTTAATTAGACCCAGAGTGAGCGGTTAATGTCCCGGGACAGTCCCCCGGAGGAGCTGAAGCAGCAGCCCCTGGCTCTGGGCTACTACGTGTCCACGGCTCAGGCCAACGGGCTGCCCCACTGGTTCTGGGCGTCCTGTCCACAGGCGGAGACCCAGTGCCCCCTTTTCCTCAAGGTACAAACTTGAATTATTATTAATAATTCATTTTTAGTGGATCGGTGCTTGACAATATCAGAACAATGGAGAGAGTAAATATTTAATGCATCATTTCCATTAAAATGAATGATGTCATGTACAGTTTTATTTATTTTATTTAAAACACATTTTTAGAAGTACTGCAAAACAATTATTAATGCTAATCTGTGTCTTAACATGTCCCTAATAAGTAAAAAAAAATGCTCAAAGCTAAAAACTTGTATTAAGTTGATTTTATTATTAAAAAGTCTGAGTGAAACATGTGGTAAAACATGTGATCCTGATGATGACCAAATGCATGTGACCCCAGGCCTCTCTTCATCACCACATCTCCATCGCTCAGACAGATGAGCTGATGTCAGACAAGTCCAAGAGGAGCCCTCACCCCCTCGACTCAAAGACCACCTCTGATGTGCTCAGGTACGCCTCACGTTACACGGCCTGCTCCGGCACGCAATCAACCTGATAATTGTCTTTTATCACATGAAGTGTCTGCCCTGAGGTGGAACACTCCAAACGGCAGCTGTATAAAACGAGTTCATCTGTGAACTTTAACTAACATGTTTCTTTTGTGAACCTAGGTTTGTTCTGGAGCAGTACAACGCTCTGTCCTGGCTCACGTGCACTCCAGCCACTCAAGATCGTCAGTCGTGTTTGCCCGTGCACTTCGCAGTACTTATCCAGATGTACAATGCCATTTTAAACATGCTATAGCAGCGAGGGACAGAGGACAGGAGCGGTGAACTGCACAGACGCCAGGCACTGTCCTCCCTCTTATCGGACACCAGAGGGCACCAGAGCACTTTTGTTCATCTTCAAGTCAAAGGAAGCTGAGGAAAGATGAACTCACCCTGTCCTGGAATGTAAAGGAGACGGATGAAGTGCTCTAAACCCGGAGTGTTCTGCTTCTGCCCTGGACACAGACTCACCGCTTTGGATGAAAACAGCTCTAACTTTATTTCATACTGTGTTCATCCGGACATGTTTACGCTCCTTTTTGTACAACCAGCAAAAAGCATCAAAACGCAGCTTTGTAACAAGTTCTTTTTACGTTTTGTATATATATGCACTGTTGGACTTAACAAATGGTATATGAAACCCTGCCTTTACTTTGAAAGGGACTTTAACTTATTCATATTCGCTCCAAAAAGGAGTGTTTCATAATGGCACTTTTTCTTTTGCCCCCAAAGTGTGAAGAAAACACGATGGGAATATCTGACCGCTTCTGTCAGACGTCTTTATATTGTACAAAATATATTTACAGACGTATATTTGCAGCTGAGACTTATTTTTAATATTTAAATCCAGCAAATTAAGGCCTTTCAATTAATGCAAAAATGATCTGAAATTTGTCCTTTAGATGAAATTGTAAAAATGCCATATTTTTCCAGTACGATGTCATAGAATTTGATTTATTTGTATATAACTCTATGTTTATTACCTCTTCACGCCGGCACTGACCGAGTGTCGGGCACAGCCATCTTTTACACGTCGCAGTAAGAACAGAACGCCAGTGGAAATTGATCAAAGTTATATTTTTTGATGCAGAAATTGAACGTTTCACTTGAAAGTAAGAAAAACTAAAGCTAAAACTCACAATCAGAGGAACAGAGTGGTGTATATTTCCAGCATGATGCTCTACACGACAGTACAGACGATGCTATTTGACCTTTGACCTTTGTGAAATGTCCCACAGACTGACCCCTGCATGTTTGTAGATACGCTCCACTGAGGCTGTACATTTCACGCTGCTTCAGTTACTTTTGTTTGAATTCATTTTTGCTGTATTTTTATACATCGAGCAGTTTTATTTTAATACAACCATGTGGTAATTTGCCAAGTGCAGTGTTCACCTGATGTACAGACAACGGCAAAAAATATTTGTTACATTTGTCATTACTTTGAATATTCAGCCGAGCCCTCCGGTCGGAGCGGCCGCAGACTTTTACACTCTTTTTAGTAAATTATTTAAACAAGTGGACATGAGTTTGTGCTTGTGTCTGTGACGTGAAAGGTTGAAATGTGCTTTAGGTCATGAAGAAAAGCGAAGGCACAATCAGACTTTTTATGAGTTTGAGGTGTGAATGAGTCGTTTACACACAGATTATATCGAAGTCTCCACTGAGCTGAAATAATAATAATCTGTCGTAGTGCAGACGAGCGACACTATTGCCTAATATTTCATTGAGTCAAAAAAAAACAATGTATTATCCACGACCGAGTAGCTTCAGACGAGATGCGGCTCTTCCGGTTCTTCCAGATTGTCCAGATGCTGTGGTTCACCTCAAAAACCCCAACAGGTGACGAGGAAAACACTAACTACATATAAACTGATGAGCACGAACACACGGATTACCTTAGCCCTGGGCGTCCGAGCACGTCAGCTATGTGTCTGTGCTGGAACAGGGAGAAGGCTGTGGAACATTCAGGGTGCGTTCACACATGCACAGCACATTAAAACAGAGACCAAACCCGGAACTGAACCAGAGAACGGCACGACAAGTATCTGAGCTCCAGCACTTTTTACACCTAAATACTACATTTAAAACACGATCAGTCTATTCAGTCACGCCTGCTGAACGAAAATAACATGACTTTTACTCCTCAAAATGCAAATTACAATATTTTATGTGAGATTTTCACTTTTGTGCATTTGTCCTTATACTTATTTCACAATATTAAGTCATTTTTTCAACACTGGAGCTCCACCTCGTGCATAAATTCTGTCTCTAACCCTGATTTTTACTATAAATGTGTCATATTTATTATAGTATTACTTATAAACATCATGTCTACTACCACAGCAAGCACTTTTTACACATTAATACTACATTTAAAACAGAATCAGTCTATTCAGTCATGTCTTCAGACCAAAAATAACATGACTTTTACTCCTCAAAATGCAAATTAGAATATTTTATGTAAGATTTCTGCTTTTGTGCATTTGTCCTTATACTTATTTCACAATATTAAGTCGTTCTTTCACCACTGGAGCTCCACCTCGTGCATAAATTCTGTCTATAACCCAGATCTTTACTCTCACTGTCCCATATTTATTATAGTATTACTTATAAGCATCATGTCTACTACCACAGACACTTCTCCCTATTAATTAAAAGCCATTTTCATTAGGAATATCTGAAAGGTCTGAAAGGTAACTGGTCGTTTCTATGTGTGATTAGACCATAAAAGTGTCTATATTATGTTCTAAACACACACACATTTGCACAATAATCATTTTAGCCGCCCTCGCCCGTATTAAATATTATTGTTTCCATATTTCACTCATTTCTCCTGTGTGATTGCAGCCCTCGCCGACTGAGCCAAGACCAAAATAAACACAAAACGGTGAAAGTGTTTTCCCAACAGACGTTCAGACTTGAAAAGCTGCTCTTCTGAAGTCGGTCTGGAAGAGGAGGCTGCGTAAAAGGGCTGCGTGCCTTTTTGAGTGATAGTACGTGACAAAAAAGAGGAAGAAGAGGCCTTTTATTTGGACATCAGGGTCACATTAAAATCCTTGAGGAGAGTGCTGCATTTCAATAGAACCTAAAAAGCCTGGTGGAAGTCAGCAGCACGTGACGCAGCGGCCAGCCCGGGGACATTACTGTGCGCCTCTGGGCTCGTCTAATGGATGTGACAACAGCAGAGTGGACTCTTAATTCACCTCCCCACGGTCTCCACAGATGGTCTATTAGAGCTCGGCTATACACCTGCCCATCTCCCCGAGTGCTCCAACCAAATGGACCTCATAAGACTGGACAAAAGGCCAAACACAATTACTGCTCAGTGACTTTCTACGGAGCAAAGGTGGAGCACGAACATCCCCGATTTAAACGAAGGGATTAGAGGAGATTCAAACAAGAACCAACAAAATAACTGTTAATTGCTAGACAACAGTTTTTAAAGCCAGGGCGTGATGGAAGTTGTAAATATGGGTTATTAATAGCAACATAACTATGCAAATTAAATCCTCTCACACTTTAAGTCAACAGAAACTTGCAACACCTGCCAATAAAAGGCGACGTGTGAATGGGTGGAAGCAGGAGAACAGGTGTCCAAATGCCACTCGTGTCATCGAAGTGTTTGATTATTTTTATAGAGTCAAGCTTCAGATAAAATCAGCCTCAGGTGGAAGCAGATTTCACAAGTTCAGACAGTCGCCGAGGGTGTGGGCCTACACCTACACCTACATGTACATCTACACGTACACCTGAGGCCTGTGCACACAGCGGGGAGGCTCACTTCACACATTTTGACACTGATCTGCTCAAAAACAGCTCCGTGTGTGTGTGTGTGTGTGTGTGTGCAGGGCTGTGTCTGAGCTGATGTGTGTGAAGTGGCAGGTCTACATCAACAAAAGCTGTTTGGACTTTTGCTTTAGCTCAGAAACTGTTTCCACTGGGAGCAAACTGCCTCTAAACGTGGGCTTTGTGTGTGTCCAGCCCTCCCTCGCTCCCTCAATAGCCTACTTTTGATGCAAGTCCCTTTTCCATATGGTCAGGAACGCACAAGTCGTACTCAGCCCACGGCCGTCCTCAGCCATTGTGTAAAGCCTGGGACTGAACATCTGCTGACATCTGCTGCTGTGGAGAGCTTGTATTTGCATAAAGGCTTCGGTTGAGAAATGTTTCCAAAGAGAAGCCTGTGATTGTGAAGGTCTTGTTGCCATAGGTAATTACATCATTCAACTTGAGCCCAACTTCTCTTAACACTGCAGTGAATGTAAACAGAGCGGGGTGAAACCTGGACGCGCTTCAAAGCAGCACCTCTCCTGCGCACATCAAAACGCACCGTGTCAGAAGAGCAGCGTTTTAAGGACATTAATCCCCCCCGTGATGGGATAAGGAGACAAGAGCCGTCAGGAATAATCACTTTTCCAAACACTGGCAAAAATGAGCAAAATAATTAATGACAAAACACTGCAGGTTCCAAGCTGGTGTTGGAAACTGGTTTTCTAGGTTATAATGAGCATTAAACAGGATTTTCACGTCTGTTTCAGGATTTTTGCCCCTTTACAAAGAAGCACACGTGCAGACCAGTGTTTCTAAAACCTGCCCATCACCCAGAAGTTTGGACTAAATAAACCCGGAGCAGAGACTGGACCTGGACAAACCGGAGCAAACAAAGTCCACATCTGGACAAAAGCAGCGACAGCCGGGATAAAAGTGAGTCCTGTGTGTGTGAGGCAGAGACCAGGGTCTGTGACGTGTGTGAGGCGCTGTGGGCACTCCTCGGGGTGACCAGGGTCGTGTCGTTATGAGGTGAGACACTGTGGACACTCCTCAGGGTGACCAGGGTCTGAAACATTTGTGAGACTCTGCGCTGTCAGGGGACACTCCTCAGGGTGACCAGGGTCTGTGACATGTGTGAGACACTGTGGACACTCCTCGGGGTGACCAGGGTCTGTGACATGTGTGAGACACTGTGGACACTCCTCAGGGTGACCAGGCTCTGTGTGAGGCGCTGTGGACACTCCTCGGAGTAACCAGGGTCAGTGTGAGACTCTGTGGACACTCCTCAGGGTGACCAGGGTCTGTGTGAGACACTGTGGACACTCCTCGGGGTGACCAGGGTCGGTGTGAGACACTGCGGACACTCCTCGGGGTGACCAGGGTCGGTGTGAGGCATTGTGGACACTCCTCGAGGTGACCAGGGTCGGTGTCATGTGTGAGGCTCTGTGGACACTCCTCGGAGTGACCATGGTCTGTGTGTTAGATGCTGCGGACACTCCTCAGGGTGACCAGGGTCAGTGTGAGGCATTGTGGACACTCCTCGGGGTGACCAGGGTCGGTGTGAGGCTCTGTGGACACTCCTCAGGGTGCCCAGGGTGTCGAGTGTGAGGCTCTGTGGACACTCCTCAGGGTGCCCAGGGTCTGTGTGAGGCGATGTGGACACTCCTCAGGGTGCCCAGGGTCTGTGTGAGGCGATGTGGACACTCCTCGGGGTGACCAGGGTCGGTGTGAGACTCTGTGGACACTCCTCAGGGTGACCAGAGTCTGTGTCGAGTGTGAGACGCTGTGGACACTGTGGACCTCCTCGGGGTGACCAGGGTCAGGGTCTGAAACATGTGTGGACACTCCTCGGGGTGACCAGGGTCGGTGTGAAGTGCTGTGGACACTCCTCGGGGTGACCAGGGTCGGTGTGAGGCTCTGTGGACACTCTGACCAGGTCTGTGATCTGAGGAGATGAGCTGTTGGACAGATGTTGAACAAACAGAGAAGATTTGGATGTTTGAAACATTTAATCGTTTAAGAGAAACTCGCAGCAGCTGTTTGTCGTGGGTCGTTTCGTCAGTGACATCAAAGCCGACGCGACGACTCGCTCAGGACACACTTCTCTGTTATTTACATTTTTTTCTACTTTTTGAGGAATTTTGTGTTTGGATAAAAAGTTGAGGTTCAGAAAAAGTCTTAATGCACTTTGACTCTTGTAATAATAATAATAATTTCACACTTTACACTCCGTCCATCGCTCCACAGCCACTGCAGCCACACCCGCCCTGGGACAGACTGATGGAAGTGTGCGGCCGCCGGTTCGAGTCTGTGCAGCGCAGTTTGACATTGTGACGTTCTCTAAGTAGCGACTTTCTGCAGGAGGTGTGAGTTCATACGAAGGTCAAATCAAAGTGCTCTGTGAGGAAGGGCATCTGGGCTAAACTCCTGCCTTGTCCGAGTGAGTCTAATGTGAGCAGAAAACGGCAGTGCTCTCCATCTCACACGTCCTCTGACATGAAAACCACGAGCTCCAGCCTCACCGTCTCATTAGCTCATTAATGATTTGGCCTAATTACAAGCAGGAGGGTGCAGTTTGCAGCTGTGACACGGATAAGACATGTTTGAAGGGAGTAATAAAACATTCAACAACGGCACACCTGTGAATGAATGACAAAGAATTTCAGTTTTACCCACGCCAATGGGAACTGCCAATCACACCAGTAATTATCCTCTGTGTGTGTTTGCATCACCAGGCAACTGCGCTGTTTTGTTTAGCCACAGCCCTTTGTCCAATTACACTGCACGTATCACAAAGGCCTGATTACACTTAACCATATATTAATAATATTAAATTATATAAAAGAGTGACCTCATGTTTACGGTCGTTTGGCTGTTGGCTGCATAAACACGAGGATCCATATTTGGAATAGTTGGCTGCAAACGAAAGCAGCCTGTTAACTAGTCTGATGAAGAGGAAAAACTCTGAAAAGTCTAGTGCTGAGGGAGGAAGAGGAGCTGCAATGACACCTGCTGCCACAAGAGGGAGTTGTTTGGTAACATATCTGCAGCTCCACCAGTGTAAATGTATATGTGAGTGTGTATATACAATTATAAAAGTCAACCCTCCATCATTTACTACACAGAGAAGAAGAGGGTTTTCATGTTTTTTCAGGCTCTTCCCACCGAGCCACAAAACACTCGAATCTACATATTTATTTTGGGACATATGTGAAGCTCGTTGAGTTAATTGCAGCTCACAGAACGACACTCTGTTGTGTTGTTCTCTTGGGGATGAGTGAGCCACAGGAATAAAAAGGTCTTGGCCAAAGCACTTACTCTTCCATCTTGTGTAAATTGTGTGTTGGTAGCTGTGTCCACTCGAGTCACATGCAGAATGGCTCCAAATCAAAGTCCGAGTCATTACACTGGAGTCATTACACTGGAGTCTGGAGTCATTACACGGGACATGCAGCAGCCACATAATCATCCATTTGCTTCTTTGCTTTTGCAGATTCACATGTTAAGTGTAAGATTGGTGCTTTTATTGGAACAGAGAATTTTCACTTTCATTTGAAAATATTTCCTTGTGTGTCAACTCGCTTCAAACACAGAAAAAAAAAAGGGGCTGATATTACACGTGAATTAGAGCAGCTTTTAACATGAGAAACAGTTGTACATAATATGCAGTAGTACAGTAGTCCTCAAACTATGTCACAGGTAAAAGGCTTTTTCTGCTCGCTCCTGCAGTAAAGAGACACTTTTTTGGCTTTCTGTGTTGCACTTCTTTCTCTGTTTCTAATTTAGTTGTTCTGAGGTGAAATGTCCCCCCCAGAAATTCCATTTTCATTGAAGTGGACCGACACAGCGCCGCAGAGAGCCTGGCTCCCGAGCTGAGATCAGATGGCATGAGAACTAGTCATTAGAGACAGACTGCAAACAACAGAGTGATTTTTGTGGCGGTGTGTGAGGTGGGTCACACATGGACCAGGATGCATCACAGTTATCTTTCTGATTTAAAAGCACAGTGCCAGTCGTCTTTCATCAGAGTGTGAATGAGGAGCAACTTTCACTTTGATGCGTTCAAATCCATACCTTTTTTAGGCCAGGGGGTCAAATGCATCTGTCTACCCTTATTCCCGGCCATTACATCCACCATCCGAGCTGGCAGCCCCTCTGACTGCACATAATTTGAGTCATCAGTCTCTATTTCTATGCAGCAGATGTTTCCCCATGTCATCAAGCCCCCCGACAAAACAAGATGGAGAACCTTGTGTTTGCAGCACATGAGTCTTCTCCGGCTCCTTTTTCCTGCAGCCCCTGGTTCTTCTGGGACAGTCCTGAGGTGGGAAAACCTGGAGTGGAACGTCCGGCTGGTCCACCGTCAACCAGAATCAGGAGTTTGACACCCAGGGCTGAAAAAACAGATCTGTATTTAGCCACATTCAGACTGGAACCTTCTGCAAAAACGACAAGCACCGGCCTAAATAAACTGCACAGATAAAACAAAATGCATGTGTGTTTTTTATCATTTCAAAGATGCAGCATAATGTTAATTCAGAGCCCCCCGACAAATAAAAAACACAATATTATAAATAACTGGCCAACATGAATGGGACCCTGGATAAAAGCAAAAAGACAGAATCAGACCCAGTTTTTTACCTCATTTAGCCAAAGACTGAATGCAAAAACGACAAGCACCGGCCTAAATAATCTGCACAGATCTGTGTGTTTTTTTATCATTTCAAAGATGCATAATGAATAAATAATGTCATAATAAACTTGAATATTATGATTTTTCGGCACATTTACCCTTTAAAAATGCTCCTCTGCACGAAACAGGAGGCAACAAACTAAATAATTCACGTGTAATTTAATATTTATGTTCATATAAATGCATTTAAACAAGCATGAAAAATAAAACTGTACCTT
This sequence comes from Periophthalmus modestus, assembly GCA_019594935.1. NCBI lineage: Eukaryota > Metazoa > Chordata > Actinopteri > Gobiiformes > Gobiidae > Periophthalmus > Periophthalmus modestus. Next base: position 43,331,429 of record JAIEZT010000054.1, read on the forward strand.
TCTCCTCCTGAGCCTCAGAATCCCGTTGGTCCAGAGTTTCTCGCGATAAGAAACGTCGCGTCTGTTTTTGGAGATTTAACCTCGAAGTTTGTGTTAATTAAAAAACTCATTTAAACAGAGACAAAGCCCCGCGCTGCAGGTGAGTCTCTTTAAACTAAACAGTCTGTTCAAATCAAACTCTTGACAGGTTTTTCTGTGTCTGTCCCGCGGGTTTTCATCTTTAAAAGCCTCGTTCTTGTTTTTGGTCACACGATGTTTTCAGACTTAATTCAGAGACACGTTTCCAAAATGGAGCGACCTGCACAAACTGGCCCATTTCAAAGAGAAACTCTGCTCAAAGTCTCCTAAAATTCTGCTCAAATTCTCCTCAAACTCTCCTAAAACTCTGCACAAACTCTGCTCAAATTCTGGTCAAATTCTGCACAAATTCTCCTCAAACTCTCCTAAAACTCTGCACAAACTCTGCTCAAATTCTGGTCAAATTCTGCTCAAATTCTCCTCAAACTCTCCTCAAACTCTGCTCAAACTCTGCTCAAATTCTGGTCAAATTCTGCACAAATTCTGCTCAAATTCTCCTCAAATTCTCCTCAAATTCTCCTCAAACGTTGCACAAATTCTGCTCAAATTTTCCTCAAATTTTGTTCAAATTCTGCATATATTCTGCTCAAATTCTGCTCAAATTCTCCCCAAATCCTGTATAAATTCTACACAAATTCTGCTCAAATTCTCTTCAAATTCTGCTCAAATTCTGCACAAATTCTCCTCAAACGTTGCACAAATTCTCTTCAAATTCTGCTCAAATTCTGCTTAAATTCTCCTCAAACTCTGCCCAAATTCTCTTCAAATTCTCCTCAAATTCTGCACAAATTCTCCTCAAACGTTGCACAAACCCTGTATAAATTCTACACAGATTCTGCTGAACCTCCCCTGTCCTCTCCTCAGATGTCTCCCTGTTTCCTCTTTGCGCTGAGGCCCGGGGAAAAGTGGGTGATTATGGTGAAGAAAAACGCGAGAGTTTTCTTTGGACTTTCTTTGAAAAGAGGATGGGGATGTTATTGTATCACTTTTACGTGATGGAGCCGATTAGGTTATTACTGCGCCGCTTTTCCCTCGGATCTGACTCAAACTTGACTTGACTTCGCCTTTGACAAGATTTACTCAGACTTTTAAAGTCTCACTGTAACTGCGCCTTTTCTCCTGCCTCAAGTCTGCGTTTGGCGCAAAGGGCCACGGGAAAAAACAAATGAGAAACACGAAGAAACATGAAGAAACAGAAAGAAACAGAAAGAAACAGAAAGAATCAGAAAGAAACAGAAAGAAACAGAAAGAAACAGAAAGAAACAGAAAGAATCAGAAAGAAACAGAAAGAAACAGAAAGAAACAGAAAGAATCAGAAAGAATGACGCAGAAACCCGGAGGCCTCACACTGACCAAACCCCCGCGCTGTGGCTTAAAGCTTCTTTCTTACGTGGAAAAGGAGGAAAGAAAAAGAAAAAAAAAGACAGTAAATTGAAAGTGTTGGAGCCGCGCGGGGCCAAAGTGATGCGTAAAGCTGCGCGTAAAAGTGCGGCTCTGTGCGGCTCTGTGCGGCTCTGTGCGGCTCCGTGCGGCTCCGTGCGGCTCTGTGCGGCTCTGTGCGGCTCTGTGCGGCTCTGTGCGCGTCCCCCCGCCGCTGAAGGGCGCTGTAGAACTGCCAGGAAAAAACACAAAAATGTGTCAGTAATAAAAATAAAATGAATAAAAATATAGAGTTAAAAATAAATGAATTATAATAAATAAATGAATAATATAATAATAATAATAATAATAATAATAATAATAATAATATTAACAGCAACATAATAATTATAATGACAATAATAATAATACATACTAAATACAGACATACCTACTACTACTACTACTACTACTACTACTACTATTATTAATAAGAATAATAATAAAATTCATTAAATAAAAAAAAAAAAAAAAAATAATAATAATAATAAATCATGAAATAAAAAAAATACATACTAATAATAATAATAATAATAATAATAATAATAATAATAATAATAAATAATGAAGTAAAAAATACATAATAATACTACTACTACTACTACTAGTAGTAGTACTAGTACTAATAATACTACTACTACTACTACTACTACTACTAATAATAATAATAATGATAATAAATTATGAAGTAAACAATACATAATAATAATAATAATAATAATAATAAGAATAATAATAATAATAATAATAATAGTAATAATAATAATCGTCAGACTAAATGATATTCTATGAGATAAACAGTTCATGCTTGAGGAGCTCTGAGTTTGTCATAACCGCAGCACTTATCTTCTCCTCTGCACTTTTCAAACTGTTGCTCTGAAATCACAAATCATGCCTGAAATACGCTGAATGCTACTGCACTTACTGTTTCTATTTAAGGTTGTGTGTGTGCCAGCTGCCGACCTCGCTCCGCTGCAGACTCCTCCAGCCCGGGACGTCCGCTCTCAGCCCCTCTCTCTGCAGCCTCACAAACCGGAACCAAAGCTCCTCGGCGGCATGTAAGTACTATTGGAACGAGTACGTCTGAAACACTCAGGGGAAGCCCGCCAGGAGCCTGACTGACGTTCCTTATTGCACATATTTCCAGGTTTTACTGCGGCTTTTGTTCACCCGCCCCTCTTTTCTCAGGATATTACTTTAGCGACTGCACTATCATTCACAAAACGGGGGGAAGGAGAGCTCTGAAAAAGGCCGACAGCTGATCCACCAAACTCTAACGTGAAACATTCAAATAAGAGTCTGGAAAAACCAAACATCACATAAATCACAAGGTGCATTTAGAAAAGACGTTTCATCAGAGAAGCAGAACGAGTCGTTTCAGCTGTTTCATCACATCCGACTCTTTGGGAGCCGTTTAGTCCAAAAAACGGCTCTTTTCTTATTTATTTCTATGACAAAAGCCGAGGTGAGACTTATTTTATCTGCAAACTGATCACAGACAGAAAGAAGCGAGGCGTGACTGTGTTTAAACTGGTTCAGAGTGAGCGTGGGAGAGAGTTTTGTGTTTACTCTTTTAAATTATCTGCACAATCGAAATAAAACTATAATAATAACTTAAAAACTGACTGTTAATATGATTTTTGGTGTAAATCAGTGTCGTTTCGGGGTTAAATTGTAGAAAAATCCAGGCAAATTATAAAGAAAAAGATTCAGCTCTTAAAAAATGAGATCCAGCTCCGAGGAGTCATGTTAAGGAGCCGTTGAAAAGAGCCGGCTCTTTCATGTCACGACTCTGAGTCTTGATGTAAGAATCTCCCTCGTAACAATAGTGTCCTGTCCATCATCCTCAGCCCGAGACAGGAGCCGCGAAGAGCCGTGAAGAGCCGGGAAGAGCCGTGAAGAGCCGTGAAGAGCCGTGAAGTGAAGAGCCGTGAAGAGCCGGGAAGAGCCGTGAAGAGCCGGAAGAGCCGCGAAGAGCCGTGAAGAGCCGGGAAGAGCCGTGAAGAGCCGTGAAGAGCCGTGAAGAGCCGCGAAGAGCCGTGAAGAGCCGGGAAGAGCCGTGAAGAGCCGCGAAGAGCCGTGAAGAGCCGTGAAGAGCCGTGAAGAGCCGCGAAGAGCCGCGAAGAGCCGTGAAGAGCCGCGAAGAGCCGTGAAGAGCCGTTACCCTCCGACTCTCGTCTTTCATCGTTACATAAACTGTGTCTCTGTAAATTTATTCAGGTAAAACTTTTATTTAACACTGAAAATAATCCACAAACATCTGGGCCAAAAGAGAAAAATGTTCTGAATTATAAAGTTAGAAAGAGTCAAATAATCAAACACAAAACGACATTAATGAAATAAATTTAATCACAGAAAAGACAGAAACATGTGACCTGCAACCGACAAAAAAACATCTGTGAAAAGTGTCAGAAAAACGATTCTTACATTTAAAAAACTGAACGATTCATGAAATTCTCCCAGTTTCTCTTAAACTGAAGTGAAACAGACGAGAAGCTCGGACTCGATTCTGTGTCGAAGCTGAAACGAACCAAACACTGAATCTGAGGCTCAAAAAGACTCGTTTTGTTCTGTCTGAGGGGGAGCCACAGAGCCACAGAGCCACAGAGCCACAGAGCCACAGAGCCGAAGAGCCACAGAGCCACAGAGCCGAAGAGTCGAAGAGCCACAGAGCCACAGAGCCACAGAGCCACAGAGCCGAAGAGTCGAAGAGCCACAGAGCCGCAGAGCCACAGAGTCGAAGAGCCGCTCTCTCCATTTTGTGATTAAACGTCAGATTTATATCATCTTCCTGATATGAGATCGTCAAGTTTGATAATTAGAGACGGGGACAATAATTGGGACAGTGTGACATTGAGGACAGCGTTACTTGGAGGACAGTGTTACGTGGGGGACAGTGTTACGTGGAGGACAGTGTTATGTAGAGGACAGTGTTACATAGAGGACAGTGTTACATGGAGGACAGTGTTACATGGAGGACAGTGTTACGTGGAGGACAGTGTTACATGGAGGACAGTGTTACATAGAGGACAGTGTTACATGGAGGACAGTGTTACGAGGACAGTGGACATGTGTTACGTGGAGGACAGTGTTACATGGAGGACAGTGTTATGTAGAGGACAGTGTTACATGGAGGACAGTGTTACATAGAGGACAGTGTTACATGGAGGACAGTGTTACATAGAGGACAGTGTTACGTGGAGGACAGTGTTACATGGAGGACAGTGTTATGTGGGGGGTAGAGGACAGTGTTACATAGAGGACAGTGTTACACATAGAGGACAGTGTTCCGTGGAGGACAGTGTTACATGGAGGACAGTGTGACATGGAGGACAGTGTTACATGGAGGACAGTGTTACGTGGAGGACAGTGTTACATGGAGGACAGTGTTACGTGGGGGACAGTGTTACGTGGAGGACAGTGTTACATGGAGGACAGTGTTACCTGGAGGACAGTGTTACGTGGGGGACAGTGTTCCGTGGAGGACAGTGTTCCGTGGAGGACAGTGTTACATAGAGGACAGTGTTCCGTGGAGGACAGTGTTACATAGAGGACAGCGTTACTTGGAGGACAGTGTTCCGTGGAGGACAGTGTTACATAGAGGACAGTGTTCCGTGGAGGACAGTGTTACATAGAGGACAGTGTTACATGGAGGACAGTGTTACATAGAGGACAGTGTTACATGGAGGACAGTGTTACGTGGAGGACAGTGTTACGTGGGGGACAGTGTTACGTGGAGGACAGTGTTACGTGGAGGACAGTGTTACATGGAGGATAGTGTTACATGGAGGACAGTGTTACATGGAGGACAGTGTTACATAGAGGACAGTGTTACGTAGAGGACAGTGTTACGTTGAGGACAGTGTTACATAGAGGACAGTGTTAAATGGAGCACAGTGTTACATAGAGGACAGTGTTACATAGGGGACAGTGTTACATGGAGGACAGTGTTACGTGGGGGACAGTGTTACATGGAGGACAGTGTTAAATGTCTAAATATCAATGCTTAAACAGATTTATATATAATTATAATTTCTTTTTTGAATTGTGATGTCGGTTGTAATCATAATCCACACTGTCGTCTTGTGTCTTGTGTGTTTTTGTTGCACCCTCGTGTTTGTTTCCTGCACACACTCACTCTACTTGACACTTTACCCACACAGGCTCTTTCGGTGCTTTTACAACAAAGTGACATGCTCTCGAAATGACTTCTTCCCTCATCCTTGACAAAAAATACTCTCAAACCAACATCTCTGTCCAGCAGCTCCACTGATCAAAGACACTGGCATTAGGAGTACATTTAGACCGAGCACCTGCCACTGCGGCGCCTGCGTGTTCGCTCTGATTTGTCTGACTGCATGTGTTTGTGGTTATGGACAGAAACACTACAAATGAATGTATAATATTGTCACATTGTTGCTCACTAAAAGCTTCCCCAGAGCCAAAGTGACAAACATTGTCTCCCTAATGATCAAAGCCAAAGCTCCTGCCGCCGCCGTCTGTGTTAGACGTGTCACAAATCCACGTCCGAGCAGCTCACGGCTCACGCTCCAGCAAAGACCAGGGCCACAGGTGTTTGAGCCACTTACACATGTGTCTGGGCCACTTACACATGTGTTTGGGCCACTTACACATGCATTTGGGCCACTTACACATGCGTTTGGACCGCTTACACATGTGTTTGGGGCATTTACACATGTGTTTGGGCCACTTACATGTGTTTGGGCCATTTACCCATGTGTTTGAGCCACTTACACATGTGTCTGGGCCACTTACACATGCGTTTGAGCCTCTTACACATGTGTTGGCCACTTACTTACACATGCGTTTGGGGCCTCTTACACATGTGTTTAGACCACTACACATGTGTTTGGGCCACTTACACAAATGTTTGGGCCTCTTACATATGTGTCTGGGCCACTTACACATGCATTTGGTCCGCTTACACATGTGTCTGGGCCACTTACACATGCGTTTGGGCCACTTACACATGTGTTTGAGCCACTTACACATGTGTCTGGGCCACTTACACATGCGTTTGAGCCTCTTACACATGTGTTTGGGCCACTTACACATGCGTTTGGGCCTCTTACACATGTGTTTAGACCACTACACATGTGTTTGGGCCACTTACACATGTGTTTGGGGGCCTCTTACATACATGTGTTTGGGCCACTTACACATGTGTTTGGGCCACTTACACATGTGTGTTGGGCCACTTACACATGTGTTTGGGCCACACATGTGTTTGGGCCACTTACACATGTGTTGGGGCCACTTACACATGTGTTTGGGCCTCTTACACATGTGTGTTTGGGCCACTTACACATGTGTTTGGGCCACTTACACACATGTGTTGGGCCACTTACACATGTGTTTGGGACACTTACACATGTGTTTGGGCCACTTATACATGTGTTTGGGCCACTTACACATGTGTTTGGGCCACTTACACATGTGTTTGGGCCACTTACATGTGTTTGGGCCACTTACACATGTGTTTGGGCCACTTACATATGTGTTTGGGCCACTTACATGTGTTTGGGCCACTTACACATGTGTTTGGGACACTTACATGTGTTTGGGCCTCTTACACATGTGTTTGGGCCACTTTCACATGTTTGGGCCACTTACACATGTGTTTGGGCCACTTACACATGTTTGGGCCACTTACACATGTGTGTGGGCCTCTTACACATGTGTTTGGGCCACTTACACATGTGTGTGGGCCTCTTACACATGTGTTTGGGCCACTTACACATGTGTTTGGGCCTCTTACACATGTGTTTGGGCCACTTACACATGTGTTTGGGCCACTTACATGTGTTGGGGCTCTTACACATGTGTTTGGGCCACTTACACATGTTTGCTCTGCCCAAAAGTAAAATTACAGCAGAATTAAAGCTGCTCCTCCTGGGTCTGTGTTTGTGGGACACGTTTCAGGAGGAACAGAGTAAATCCATGTTTCTTTTTGAAGTGAACGTGTCTGATCTGTTTAAATCTGTGTCACTTCTGTCCTGGTCCAGAGCTGGACACGTGTCACGGCTCAGATTTATTTGCAGAATTACACAGTTTTGTTCATATCTGGTGTTTAAACTGTTCAGTCTTGGTCCTCCAGCCTCTTCTTCTCTGTTTCTCTTTCTTCTTCTCTGTTTCTCTTTCTTCTTCTCTGTTTCTCTTTCTTCTTCTCTGTTTCTCTTTCTTCTTCTCTGTTTCTCTTTCTTCTTCTCTGTTTCTCTTTCTTCTTCTCTGTTTCTCTTTCTTCTTCGTGTCCTTCACTTTGCTCCTGGTATAAATTCGGTTTGATTCCCGCCTCGTTTCTTTGTAAATCAGTTTTGGGACGAGGTCTGTTCCATAATGTTGAAGTTTAATGTCGTAATTATCTTTGCTTTTATTTGTGGTTATATTTTATTCTTATTTAAGTTCATCTTTTGCTCATTTGTTGTTTCGTTCTTTTCATTTATTTTCGTGGGGAGGTGCAGGAGGTTTTGTCTCGTCGTTCTCTCAGTTTCAGGCTGGAAACTGTGGAAATATTCTCATGAGATGGAGAATAACACACAGACAAGTATCACGTGTGTAGTACATCGAGTATATGCAGTACACTTTAGGAGTATGTAGTACAAATGTTTCATCGAGGTCGTGTTTTGCAGTTTCAAATCCAAGGCTTCAAAAGAATTCTTTAAACAATATTGTGCAATAAATGATAAATGCATTAAAACGTCTGAATGTGGACAGTAATAATAATAAAATAAATCTCTTTAACCCTTTAAGGACTGAGCACATTATTGATTATCTCGCCTAGACTTTTTTTTTTTTCTTTTTTTAGCCGTAAAAATCATGTTAAATTAAGTATCAGTCTGTACTTTTGCCTTTTTTTTTACACAACTTCCTCTATTTTACACCTTTATCCAGCCTTATTTTTCCTTTGACACATCGAATAACTGACTCCTGCGCTCTGATTGGTCATCTTCTCCTGTGCTCTGATTGGTCGTTTTCTCCTGCGCTCTGATTGGTCGTCTTGTTCTGGGCTCTGATTGGTCGTCTTGTCCTGCGCTCTGATTGGTCGTCTTGTCCTGCGCTCTGATTGGTCGTCTTGTCCTGCGCTCTGATTGGTCGTCTTCTCCGGCGCTCTGATTGGTCGTCTTGTCCTGGGCTCTGATTGGTCGTCTTCTCCTGGGCTCTGATTGGTCGTCTTGTCCTGCGCTCTGATTGGTCGTCTTCTCCTGCGCTCTGATTGGTTGTCTTCTCCTGCGCTCTGATTGGTCGTCTTCTCCTGCGCTCTGATTGATCGTCTTCTCCTGGGCTTTGATTGGTCGTCTTGTCCTGCGCTCTGATTGGTCGTCTTCTCCTCCACTCTGATTGGTCGTCTTCTCCTGCGCTCTGATTGGTCGTCTTCTCCTGCGCTCTGATTGGTCGTCTTCTCCTGGCTCTGATTGGTCGTCTTCTCCTGTGTTCTGATTGGTCGTCTTCTCCTGGCTCTGATTGGTCGTCTTCTCCTGTGTTCTGATTGGTCGTCTTCTCCTGGCTCTGATTGGTCGTCTTCTCCTGTGCTCTGATTGGTCGCACATTACGTAATGACAGTGACATATTTAATTAGCCTCATGCTTCTGCTTTGAGACGCTGTTTGAATTTACATGAGGCACAGTTGGCTGCAGAGTTTCGTTGATGGAAAGTCGACAAAGTCCGAGTCTATCGGCGGCGACCACATCCGACGCTGTAGAGTTAAAGGGATCGCGATAATCTCCTTAAAGGGAATGTCCAACTATAGCTTCAGATAATAGTTTCACAGTGATTCTGATTAAACTGACCTTTGACTCGATCATAAACCTGTTCTGTCTGTGTCGTAAACTGTTTGTCTTTTCTTTTTTCTTGTCTCTTTCTAATTACGTAACTGTATTTTTTATTTGCTGCTGCCGCTGGGCCGGGACTCCCCTGAAAAAGAGGTTTTTAATCTCAATTCCTGGTTAAATAAAGGTTAAATACATTTTAAGCGGCACAGGCTTCACCTCAGTGTCGACTTCTTCATGATAATCTGCCGTCTGTGCTGCACATTTGGCCGGAAACTAAAGCGAAAAGGTCACATGTTAGCGTCATGTGATGAGTATATCAACAACTGGCAATTATTTCTTGATGAGACACATTTGGTACAGATATATTTGACCCTGGGCCTCGTCATGAAGCTGGAGAACACGATGTTTTTTATGTGTGTGAATAATTTTGTTGCGTGTGAACTGAATGTTTTTTTAAAAATGGCGGCGAGATGTGTTGTATTTGTTTACAGGTGTTTCATCCATCGGCACCAAACTGTTCTTCTTACTTAACATCAGCCAGTCCAGGGACGACAGCTGGAAGTTAGTATTTCTACTTGTGGTCCTATCTTTAAAAAAAAAAAAAAGAAGATTGTTACAGGGTTAGAGTCCCCAACTGGTCATTATTGTTACAGGGTTAGAGTCCCTGGTGAGGGTTAAAGTCCCTCACGAAGAAAGGTTAAAGTATTGTTACAGGGTTAGAGTCCCTGGTGAGGGTTAAAGTCCCTCACGAAGCCGTGTTCAGGTTAAAGTCCTGTACACAGGTTTGAGTCCTGTGACCCACCGTGGACTGGTGTAGTGGGCAGACGTGTCCCTACGTACGTACATCGCTTCCCTGGGGAGTTTTGGATCCCTCAAAATAATAAAAGCCCAGGGTTAGAGTCCAAAACTGATGCGTATTGTTACAGGGTTAGAGTCCCTCACGAAGCCATGTTCAGGTTAAAGTCCTTTATATAGTTTTTTTTTTTTTTTTTGTAGCACTTTTCCACCTTCAAGGCACTCTCACCCATTCAAACACCAGTGTACGCAGACACTGGGGGTTAGAGTCCCCAACTGGTCATTATTGTTACAGGGTTAGAGTCTCTCATGAAGCCGTGTTCAGGTTAAAGTGTTGTATATAGTTTTTTTTTATAGCACTTTTCCACCTTCAAGGCACTCTCTAAAGTCCCTCACGATGCCGTGTTCAGGTTAAAGTCCTGATAGTAAAACAGGTTAAAGTCCTGTTACAGTTTTTAATTTTGAATTGTATTGTTTTGATTTGTGTGATATTAATGTCTGTCTTATTCTGAAGCTCTTTGAATCACCTCGTGTACGAACTGTGCTGTACAAATAAACCTAAGAATAAGCCTTTAACCTGGCACCAAACTGTACGTCTTTCATGTTTTTGAAGGTCAATGTCACTGTTCAAATAAAACCGGACCAAACCATCAGCGACATGACACTGTGGATGTTGTGACATAATCACGTGCACTGCGGCTCATTTCCGTCTCAGCTGTGACGAGAGACAGAAGGATCGTGGCTAATTAGTCTAAAAATCAAATTATGAGCGATAAGGGAGATATGAATACCTTTATTATACTGGGATAAAAAAAGCTCTGCCCTAGTTTCACCGACAAACCACAAAAAGAGCTTCTTCTAATCCTAATCTAACAGCTCAAACTGTAGCCGACGAGCTAACAGGCTTTTGGCAGCAGGATCAGGGTGACTTTAAGTTCAAAGGGCAGGGTTCAGAGGAGTCGCTCGCCCCGTCCTGCCTCACACAGTCTGTAGCTGTCTATATTTACGAAGTGTCATTTTTATGGGAGCGCCAAGCAACAACAGGTTTAAGAGGGGCCAGTGTAACCTTCCAGGGGCCCACCGTGACCTGCACCCAGCTCCGGCGCTTTCCGAGGGCTTCAATTAGGCCCTGAGTCACAACACGGCCAGGAAAAGAGTTTGAGACGAGACCCGAGACGCTTTTAACATAAAAAATGAGAAATAGAAATGGTGATGCATATTTTATTCCCGTGTGACAGTTGCGCCGATGCCCGGTGACACAGTGAGCATTACGCAGGGCGCGCTGGGTCTGGACACACAGGCTTGTCATCGTCATTCAACGTCAAAACTCAAACTACCAATTAACTTTGGTGCCCACCCCTCACCTGCCCCAAGGCTCGCAACCTGCCCCCCTCAGTGCTCATCCTCGTCATCCGCCGCAGAAACAACCACGAGATACGAAGCCTCTGAGATCAAGCGCAGTCTGTGACGAGCCTGTGACCAGCGTTAACGCAAATATATCAGGGACTGTGCACAAATCTATTCATTTTACAAAAGAAAAGATGATTTGTACCAGATTTAGCCGCTGTTACTTTGTCGCTGGGCAGGTGAACACACTTTAAAACACATTTCATAACATTATAAGACGAACAGTTCAGCATTAACAGCAGTTTAATACAGTGTGGCCCAAAAGTCACTGACACTTTTAAATCTTCTGTAGCTCCTAGAATTCTTAAGTTAAACTCACCAAATTTTAGCAGCAGATAAACTGAACCTTCCCAGATTTTTGGCAATACACACGGTTATAATTGTTTCATTTTTCTACACTTTGCATAACATTTAAATCATTTCCGGATCCTTATTTGATCCTCGTTTGAAGTGGTTGAGGTTTATTCACAAACACCTTTTCTTTAAGATAGACCCACAGGAAGAAATCAGGACTAGTCAGGTCTGTGGAGATCACATACTGCCCCCTGTCTGTGAAAAACACTTATTATTCCTTTAATGGCATTTTTGGGGCATCTCTGGTATTAAAATGTCGACGGTAGCACCTCTGGGTTTGTGAGTTTGACCCATGTGACTCAAAGCACCACTGCACAATGAGGGTTCGCTCCTCGGTGCTGGATTTGCTCATGTTAATGTCGAGAGAGTAGTTCTAAATGCTGTGAAAAAATAAAAGAAAAATATTTAGAAATAAAAGAATTAAGAGTTTTTTTTCAACTGTCAGTGACTTTTGGGCCAGGAAAATGTCCCCATGTCCAGTACATGAGTCCAAACCTATTTAAAAATCATTCTGTGCAGGTTTTTACAGCGAAACTGAACAGAACAAATGACCCAGACTGAACTAGAATGATTCAAATGGACCGACCGAGAGTCTGGAGCTGATTCTGTGTCTGATGGTTTAACTCTGCGTTTAGAACCATTAAGACTTCCAGCTTTACAGTAAAAAAAACACATTAGACTCGTAAGTTTATCTGTTCAAGGTTTTTTTTTTAAGTTGTGCGGCTGCTGGAAGTGGCCACATTTTAAGTGTCGACCACACGATTAAACGCTCATTAGCTCGTGCGCTCTTTACCAGACTCCTGTGTTATCTGTTAATATTTACTTTATGCACGTTTCCACATTAAACCTTCTGAAAACTTCCATTCCACTTTTTGGTTAATTGCAATAAAAACAGTCGTGATATTTACACTAAACTGCATGAAGTGCTGTCGTGCGCTGTGCCGTCTGTCGAATCAGGCTGATATTTCTGCACTTTTGCACCGTCCATTTGTGTTTTGTGCAGTACTTTAAGTTCGTGTCATCCTCGAGTATTTCTGATGGACTGAATATTGTTATTGCATGAAAAAATAAATGAAAACTCACTTAATCATGACTTCTAGGGACGTGTCATGTGTAAAAGCGAGGCGCGAGCAGGGCGGAGTCGTGGTTTTTATTGAGCATAAAGTGAAGAGTTTGTTCTTATTTTCTGTAGGATGTTGTTTTTATTACAGTCGATGATTTTGTTTTGTTGCATTATTTATTTTTCTGTGATTTTTAAAAGTCGGGACAAACAGGTTTTATCTAAAAATCTCTAAAACTCAGCAATTTGTAGAAAAATGTTTTCCAAAAATCATAATTGTCAAAGATACAAACATGTGAAGTTCAGTCTAAGTCTCTGAGTATTTGAGCTTTTTATTTGGAAATATGTCAGACATTTTTGAACAATTATGAGGTAAGTGAACATTTTGAAGTCCATGTAATGTTTTGTCTCCTCCTCCAGTGTTCAGAGAGTTTATCTGCGCAATAAACATTTTAAAACTTTATTTATTTGAATCCAAGATGTTAGATTGAATTAAAAGGCTTTAAATATCGAGAGAAATCCTAATGTAAACTTGTGAAAATGTCCATCCCTCCATGTTCTTCCTCTCATCTGCAGCTGGGCCACGGGGGCAGCAGTCTAAACGGGGACCCCCAGACTTCCCTCACCCCAGACACGTCCTCCAGCTCCTCCGGTGGGTGTTCCCAGGCCAGAGAGACCCTCCAGTGTGTCCCGGGCCTCCTCCTGGTGGGACATATCACCCAGGAGGCATCAGCTGCTCCTGTCCACGTGGAGGAGCAGCGACTCTACTCTGAGCTGCTCCTGTGTGACCGTGGCTTTGTGGATCTGGAGACATTCGACTGTGTCCCTCGTGGTGTCCTCTGGGGGGTGCTTCAGGAGTACGGGCTCTGGGGCCTTTCCTCAGCCCCGTCCCCGTCTGACCCGAGCAGGAGCTGTGTTCAGGAAGTCCGACCTGGTCCCACGTCAGACTCCACCACAGCTGCTCTTTGAGAAAATGTGTTATCAAAACTCTGTCTGTCAGCGTCGTGTCCCATCTTTTGTCAACTCTGTCAGACACTTTCAAAACCGTCACTAAATGGGTGAGTAATATTCTTATCTACGTCTCTGAGGCTGAACTACCACACACAGCAGGGCCACTTTTAAACTTTGATATTTAAGACCAACAATGTTGAAATTCCTGCCGTCGCAGCTGGAAAATGTCAACTCCGTCCGTCCATTATGATCCATTTATTTAAAGAGAGCAGCAGTGAGTCTAAGCCTGGAGTGAAGTCATCAAACGGAGCAAAAAGGACCAGGCTTCAGTCGACCGAATGTTTAACAACGGGAAAAACATGTGTCTTTATTATTATTTGTGAACTTACAAATGGGTGAAGTGACCCTTTCATGGTTTAAGTTTCATAGACATTTAAATACAGCTTCAATCACATTTTATAACAGAGATGACAAACCCACAAACTGAATAAAGGAATTAAACATGTAATACTCGTTTTATGGTTTACTGCTGTAGAACAATGTGACATTAGCACAAATACAATATGTAGAAGTACTAATATCAGAATAAAAGCTCATGTAGAGGAAAAGAAGAGGAAATGGGGAGATGAGGAGGAGGAAATGGAGAGATGAGGAGGAGGTTGAGGAGGTGAAAGGATGGATCCAGACTGAGAGACGAGGGTCGAGGACGACACTTAATTTGGAGGCTGGATGATAATAATTAGTCAGTATAATTAGTCTAAACCCTGTAGCATCTGTTTTCATCTGGATTTAAACATATTTGTTCACTTTCCAGCAGCGTTAAAACATTTTTGTTAACTCCACAGGGCCGGCTCCAGCTTTCAGGGGGCCCTAAGCTGAATTTGTCTCTGGGGCCCCCTCCAGTGGATGCAAAAAGCAATTATCTAACGTGTCCTGCTGTGTTCACGTGGCTCAGGTTTTTTACTGTTTCCTGGTACGTCGTGTCGTTTAGAGTAAGAACGAATCGGCTTTTTAGTGTCCTCTCTCTGTCTTTCTCCAAAACCGTCTTCTTCTGTGTTTTGATACATCGCCCAAGACTTTAGATAAACTTTAGCTCACTAACTTTCAATAGAACTTGTAAAAAAGGCATTCAGGTGTATCTCAGCGGCCTCAGTGCACCTCGGGGAACAATAAAACTTTACATATTATATTATTTTCAGTATAAATCTAGGGGCTGTTGGGGGCCCAGTGCTTAGTCGGCTTATAGTCTGAACCGGCCCTGCAGCTCCGCCAGGCTTTTCTCAACTTTATTTTCATTTTTTTGTCACTGAAATGCTTATTGCAGGTGAGTTTATGTGGTTTAAAAAGTGAAGAGCATTAACATCTACAGCCTGATTGTGGTTTTCATTTACAGATATGTATTTTATTACATAAACGTATAACTTTATAAAGAAATTGAGCCATTATGAAACTCAAATGTCCATAAAAGTATAAAATTACACTTAAAGTTTTCACTGGACATAATGGTCAATGATCCTTGTTAAAACATAGATGGAAAGTTAAATGACAAATCAAATTTTCTGCCTGACGGAGTCGACTGTAACTGAATTATAGATAATATAGATGGGAAATATGACATTTTTTTGATTTTTTTTTTCCTTTGCATGTCTGTACAGCTCAGACCTCACTCCGCACACATGTAAAACTCTCATAAATGTGTTTGTTAGTCAGTTTAAGCCCCTGTTCAAGTGCCTGCGCTCCGTTCTATTGCCAAAAGGAACAGAATTAGTTTTAAACCTTCTCTGTGTTAAAGATCTACTGTATTACATGTTATATGGTCACGTGACGGCGCAGGGGTGACACACTCCTAACGCTGTGACTACAACACTCCCCCGAAGCTCATTCCTGCAGCGTTATATTTCACTTTCTGTGTGACCCAAATGTCCTAATGAAATGTCCTAATGAAATGTCCTAATGAAATGTCCTACATGTCCCACGGTTACGTCGCTCCACCAACAGCAGATGAAGAAAAAAAAACGTCCTTCAACATTAATAACAAGCACAAACATAAATACATCACAAAAAAAACGATTTAGCTGTAAAAGAAAACACCACACGTTTCCGGCGTTTGGATCAGAGGTGATGTGCAAGAACATGTAATAAAAGCAAAGTGCCGCTGGCGTTGACCTCACGGCAGATGAGGGAAGATTATGGAGACGAGACATTCCCGAGCTTCACTTTGAACTGGACTGATACTGTAAAGCCGAGGTCACAGTCGTCTGAGCTGAAGTCCTGCGCCTTTTACCATCTGTGGAAGTCGAACCACAGAAAGGTGACGAGGCGTTTTATCAAACATGGACACTTCTGCTGACAGAGGAACAATGGAATCCAGATTTTGCCTTCCATATGTGGACACACGATATGAAGAACGTGAGGCTGGGCTTGATGCATCTTCTCCCAGCCCCACAAATCACCTGGGGCTTTTCCTACAGTCATCGTGGAGGTTAAAGGGCATCTTCTCATGCTTGTCACTCACAGCAGTGTCCAATTTAAACATGAGGACGCTCTGAACTACCTCTGTCGCCTGGGCCAGGTTTAGAGAGTGAGAAAAAACAACATACAGTAGCTAAAAAGGGAAACAGGAAGTTTGATACAATAGAGGAGACCTTTGATCCATGATGAGGGGGAAGACTTCCCCTCTGGGTGCAAACTATTAATGTGAAAGTGACTCTGCCCACTGCACGTTTGTTAAACCAAATAATGGGACTAAAATTAGCACACAATGGCAGGCTGACGGACTGCGCTCGCACCCGGCCATGCGCAGGAAGGGAGCGGGAGTAATTGTATAAAAATGAGTGATTTTCTAAGGTGGGGGCAGGTTCGTAGCGCCAACCGTCGGCTTTGAAGGGCAGAGCAAAAGAGGGTTGCTCACATTACGGTTTACAATGGTTGAGTCAGCATTGTCCAGTTTGAAAGCAGCGATTGTCTGAGGAAAGTGTTTTGTTTTCAAACTTGTTCGGTCGTTCTCTTCGAGCGAGTGATTTTCTGAATGTGAATTAATGCGAGTTGATGCCGCAGATCTATTGAAAGCCTCTGACGAACAAAAGAAACAATTATAAAACCTGATGGGAGAGGATTTGATTTGGTTTGTGCAGTGTGTGTGTTTGTGTGGAAGCTCCAGACGTCTGTTGTAGATTAACATTTTGGAAGGAGAAGCATTTTCCCAGGTGCTAAGAAATTCCAGACATTGTGATATGAAAGCACAATATTAGATGCCTGTGTTTTGTAAAGTTGAATATATGTAAAAACTGCAGAAAGACACACACTCGAGGCCTGATAAAGACGACATTCACCCCTCTGTGCATCCGCCGACTGCACCGTGAGCGTTTTTAACCCATTATTTTAAAAAAGACGGAGCTTTAACTGCGCAGAGACTCTTATTATGTCGCAGTTTGCTTGTGGTTTCATTGACAGGACTTTTAAGATTTTAAAAGCTGTACTACTTTGATTTATTGCTTAAAGATTTGGTTCTCCTCTCAGTAAAATAAGACGAAGAAGAAGAAGCAGATAAACACCTTAAACAGCTCTGAACGACGGTGATTTTGTTTAAATTATAATGATTTTTGCAGGTTTAAACGTTTTGTAAAGGTCTTTTTTCTGCTTCGTATTTGTGTGGTTTGATATTCAAGTTGTGTCTAATTTTGCTTCTTTCTTATCTTCCTTTTTCACGATTCATTAGAGCAATTTGTTCAAAATCTGCAGACGTCTGAACAGTTTGATTTCTGCGCTTACGTGAGCAGAAAGTGAGATCCAAACGAGAGCGGGGCAGGTTTTTGTGCAGTTTTTGTGAGAAACATGAGCGATTGTGTCTGAGTCCAGCCTGATCTGAGACGTGCCTCCTCCTTCTGTTTCTACAGGATCTACTTTTGGATTTCTGCCTGATTTCTGCTGAGCACTTTGTCCAACGCAGATGTTTATGGAATATGTTTGGATTTATTTACGATTTAGACTCATGATCGTTGCATAAAAAGAAACAACTCACAAAAACAGGAGCAGAAAGGTATAAAGTGTCATCGTGGAGGAAAAAGAGGCTCCAGACCTTTAAAGTGGATGTGGTAAAGTTACAGCGAATGAAAACAAGAATGTGCATGAGTTTTGGACCAATGTTTAGGACGTTATCACTTTAAATAACTTTTTACATAACACGTCGTCAAAATGAAACTCAAATATGATTTTTATCAAAGTCATATGGTTTCAGAATGAAGTTGTGATTCATTTTTTTACATTATAACTAAATAAAGTCACATTTTCTGTGACTGTAGCACTTTTCTTTATCTTGTGTTGGTCCAAACCACGTGTCAAACTCAAGGCCCGTGGGCCAAATGCGGCCCGCCACGTCATTTTATGTGGCCCGCGACAAGGTAAATTAAAAGGTCTGAAGGTCTTAAAATATCAGTTTATCAGAGACACACAGTTACACAGACATTTTTTTTATAGTTATGCAAATCCATATGTAATATTTGTAAGTTGAATAAGTAATAAATATAGAAACGATTAATTAACAAGATTAAAAAGTGGCTGCGTTTATTTTACATTACAGTAGTTACATTTATACTGTTTTAAAGTTATATCTGGCCCTTTGAGAGTAACTCTCTGTGAAAATGAGTTTGACGCCCCTGATCTAAAGGGAAACATGTTTATTAATAAAACTAAATCTAAAGAGTTTAAAGCTGTGATCCAAAGAGTTTCTGCAGCGTGACATGAAAAATCACTTATTTAAAAAGACATTTACACAAAAAAACTGGAAGCAACTTGTCAGACATGTTTGTACTAGGACGAACTCTGGGGTTAAAGGTTAAGATACAGCTCAAAATGAATAATTACAGACACATTCATTTTGTATTTTTGTAATAAAACTTTGCTCCAGTTTGACGTCCTGCAGTGTGACGCTGTAAGTCCGGAGAGTAATACGATAAAAAGAAGTTATTTAAGACGGGACAGATACACAGTTATTCAGCTGGAGCTATAGATGTGTTAAGTTATTGATTAGATTTTTTGTAAAAATGCAACTTTTCTGAAAAACTTTGAACATGCGCCAATGTAAATCCTGAGAGTAATACAAGAAACAAGAAATTCTGTTCTGTTCTATTACTGAACTATAGACATATTAAGTTATTGATTAGAATTTTCTGAAATTAGTTGTGAACGTCCAGCAGGAACCGGAAAAGTCACGAGGTTCATTTGTACAGCACAGTTCAAATAAAAAAGACATTAAAATGACAAAACAACAAATCGAAACACAAATAATCACAAATAATCTTCATAAATCACAGCGGAGGACGTGGCAAAATGAGTCACAAAAACTGGCTTCATTAAAACTGAAGAACTGAACTTTATTTTTAAAAACAGGACAGAAAAAACCCCACGTCCACCTCGACCTGAGCCTCCATCATCAGGTGAACTGCACTTTCAACTTACAATGCAGTACTTTTACTTCTAATTGAGTTTTTTTCCTATAAACCTGTAGATTTCCTGCACAAAGAGAAGCGCGGCGCTCAGACGAGGCTGTGGAGAGTCGGCAGAGGTGGTGTCCCCAGCTGCTTTTGGCGATCTAATAAACATGTAAACACTCTTCTTTCTCGTGCTCATTAGGTGATTGCAGAGGCCGCTCGCTCTCCATAAATCAAGACCCAGGTTATCGAGGCCTCTGATCTTAACTGTAGCGGGCGCCCAGATGTCTACAGCCTCACTGAGTAAGAACAGCAGGCTCCAAGGAATCCCAGTCCCAAACTCTCCCACTTTTCTCATTTTGCAAATAAAAGAGGAGATATGCTCGTAAGGGCTCGGGCGTACACGCTAACACGCTAGCACGCTAACATGCTAAGAGGCTAACGGGCCGTCAAACACGCGCCGCTGTTTGTTTGGAGGAATGCTTTGATTATAACGACACGAGGTTTGTTTTCGAAGGTGTAACTGAAGCAGAGAGAGAAACGTCTGAGGAGTTTGAGGGAAAGATGAAAATAAAACGAGTGAAAGGCGGCTGTGAGAGTTTGACTCGAGCCTCTTTCAAACCGTCATAAAGGTTACGACTCGCCAAGTTCAAGCACAGTATCAACCTCTTCAGGCTAATATAAAACACACTCCTGTTACCCACGGCAACGAGAGAGGACGGGGCGTTTCAGCTCGCTCCTGTTACCCACGGCAACGAGAGAGGACAGGGCGTTTCAGCTCGCTCCTGTTACCCACGGCAACGAGCGAGGACGGGGCGTTTCAGCTCGTATTGTAAATGTTTCAGTGCACATACTGTAAACGTTTCAGTGTACATACTGTAAATGTTTCAGTGTAGATACTGTAAATGTTTCAGTGTACATACTGTAAATGTTTCAGTGCACATACTGTAAATGTTTCAGTGCACATACTGTAAATGTTTCAGTGTAGATACTGTAAAATGTTCAGTGTACATACTGTAATGTTTCAGTGCACATACTGTAAATGTTTCAGTGCACATACTCTAAATGTTTCAGTGCACATACTGTAAATGTTTCAGTGCACATATATGTTTCAGTGTAAATGTTTCAGTGCACATACTGTAAATGTTTCAGTGCACATACTGTAAATGTTTCAGTGTACATACTGTAAATGTTTCAGTGCACATACTCTAAATGTTTCAGTGCACATACTGTAAATGTTTCAGTGCACATACTGTAAATGTTTCAGTGCACATACTGTAAATGTTTCAGTGCACATACTGTAAATGTTTCAGTGCACATACTCTAAATGTTTCAGTGCACATACTGTAAATGTTTCAGTGCACATACTGTAAATGTTTCAGTGAAGCTGGTCGTTTTAGGGACAAAGTCCTGTTTATTTTACAGGCTTTTGACCTTGGACCTTGACTTTTCTGGGGTTTGTGGAGGACTGTGGCTGGATGCAGATTTGACGAGTGTTAATGGGCCTTTTCTGAACTTTGTTGAAGACCTGTGGTGATTTCGAGTCTGCGTTGGGCTAAAAGCCACTCTCTGCGGAATAAGAATTAGCTCAAGTTTCTGAAGCAGGAGGTGCAGAGTAAACTTTTCTTTAAGTGAAGCCCCTGAGAGCCGCCATTAGCCGCTGCAGTAACAGGTGGGCGGGAGCGATAAGGCCTGACACTAATGACACTTCTGTTTGGAGGAAACTCTAGATATAAGAGAAGTTTTACTGTTTCACAACCAGATGTTTCATTTGTGGCCAGGGATGGATCAGAAAATGTTTCCTTTTGTATGAAACTGAAAAAAACATAATTCAAAGAGTCGAGGTGCAGATTTTAACCTGCAAAAAGAAAAAAAGTCTGCTCATTCACTGATCTGAACTATTTTCAGTCACATATTTGCACTTATGTTTTAAACCTGATGAGAAAAGAAACACGGAATAAACTGCAACTTCTAAATGTCACACATCCACATATCAGCTCCTGCCACATTTTTAAAAGTAGAAAAACAGTAGAAAAACACACTTCAGTCTCAAGATTCACCATTAAACCATCGTGTGTCGGTCACTGAGCAAAAAACAGAAAATGTTCATCACAGTTAAAACAAAACTCCAGCAAAAGGAAACTACGGCAACATCCGGAGACTTTGCCAACACGATATTTAACTGTTCCACATTGTTTGATGATGCACTTGACGGCTGAGCGCAGATGTGGGGCTTAGCAGAAAATGAAGAGTTTGATTGTATCTGTTCTTCTCTCATTATTCACTTAGCATCACTGATGTGGCAAAACACTGGACGAGATGAAGGAGAGAAAAGGATCCTGCGTTTGGTGAATATAGTGACTTTTAGTGAGATTAGCCGAGCTGCTACGACTGACGCTAACAGCTATTGACAGACCAGGCCATGGCTACTCTTCACCTCTAATCAGGGCGGCCTTTAATCATGTCGGAGCTGGGACGTACTACTGAACGGCACTATAACATTACCTCATGCACAAATCTGTGTTTGCTGCAAAAAGAAACCATATAAAGCCTATACCAAATCCAGCTATGAATTAGTTTACGCATCTTGAAACAATATTTACATGCATTCTTTCCACGTTTTGTCTGTGCTGGTTTAGACTAATGGAGTCTGTTGGCGTGGCTGGCAACATGTAATATGCGTAATTTGATGGGAAGCTGCTGAACAAGGAAGCAGGGAATATCCTGGCCACATCTTTAACCTATTGAGGCAAGATGATGTCATGATTAGAGGAGGAAATTGGGATCCCTCCAGAACCTAAACAGCCCAAGGCTGTTGAGACGGCCGTGCAGAAGGCTGGAGGGATGCAGACAACGCCAAAGAGGAAGAGAGAAAGTGTATGAGAGACACGGGGGCTCGGGTCTGACCCACTGTGTCAAGATCAAAGCGCAGCAGCACTCAGCTGAGGAGGGGCACACTCCAGGGTAAGTGTGTGTATATGTGCAGTATGTCTGCCAGGGCTCGGGGCCAAACGACCCGCCCCTGCACCAGGCTCCATGTCATACACTCTTTCCTGTCCAATGGTATCGAGAACCTTTGTATTCCTCACTGATCGATTATCTCCCTCGTGTCTACAGGAAACACCTCATCCAAGAAGTGGGCATGATAAAGCCGACTCGCCCTGACTTCTCCATGTGTCGAGGTGAAGGAGATGCTGAGCAGACGAGGACCGAAGATGAAACCAAAATGAAAGCAGCAGACGCAGTGACTGAATTTTCTTGCTCATTTTCCCAAACTCCAGCATATACTTGAAAATCACATGTGTGAAGTCTCTTAATGAGATGACCACAAGACTTCCACTTGAGAGATAAAGAACAACGAGGGATTGTAGCGTTTTGACATTTATTGAATCCTAGCAACAGTACGTTTCACTCATGGAGTAATCAGTGAAGTAATTATGCCTTCCTGGTTGGAGAGCTCAGCTGAGTGGAGCTGATACGGAGCCAAGAGGGGCACAAGGGAGTCTGCCCTCACTTGGCCTGTTTTATTCCCATTCCTATATCAGGAAAGCCCCCGCTGTTTTCCCACTTTTGTTGATTATATTTTAAATGGTTGGTAGAGCTTTATCAGTTGGAAGGTCGTGTCCCTTTAGTGAACCCTTTCTCTTGCCAAACAGAAGTGGAGCTGTTCAGGAGCCAGTTATGGATCCTACAGATAATTTGGGAGCTTCGTTTGAGAGATAGTCGGACCCAGGCACCGCACTTAACATTTTAAGACAGTCGCAGGTGACGTGGGCGTGTTCGCGAATGTCGTCCGGCTACATAAGCACAAAGAATCTCTGTTTTTACATTTTTTTACAGTCCATTTGACACGAAAATAAGCAAAATCGCGTCCATAAAAGCACTCATAAAGCTCATTTGCGACAGTTAAAATCTTTGCGTCCCTATATAAAACACCTACCACATTTCTTCCATACCCGCCGTTGGTTTTTGACCACATGTTGCACCTGACAAACCCCCACAAATCACTTCTCAACCGACGTATAGCTCAGGGCCTTGTTCTGTTTGGCTGTGTTGAAACAAGTCTCACTTCTGCCCGGGGCCATGACAGTGAGAGAATCACTTAAAGAGCTTTAAAGGGTCATATTTCCTTCCCTCGCCACATAGAGTTTGACTCGACTTATGACCTTCAGCTCTGTGAAATATGTTCTTGCCTCCAACTAAAACAAACAAAGCATAACTCTTAATCAACATCTTCAACAAGCAGAACAAGAGAGAAGAGAGTCCTCTTTTAGTCCGGGTTTAGTCCCGGTTTAGTCCTGGTTTAGTCCTCTTTTAGTCCCGGTTTAGTCCTGGTTTAGTCCTCTTTTAGTCCAGGTTTAGTCCTGGTTTAGTCCTGGTTTAGTCCTGGTTTAGTCCTGATTCAGTCCATGTTTAGTCCTCTTTTAGTCCTGGTTTAGTCCTGGTTTAGTCCCGGTTTAGTCCCGGTTCAGTCCCGGTTTAGTCCCGGTTTAGTCCCGGTTTAGTCCCGGTTTAATCCTGTTTTAGTCCCGGTTTAGTCCAGGTTTAGTCCTTGTTTAGTCCTGGTTTAGTCCTGGTTTAGTCCCGGTTTAGTTCCCTGGTTTAGTCCCGGTTTAGTCCCTGGTTTAGTCCCGGTTTAGTCCTGTTTAGTCCGGTTCAGTCCAGGTTTAGTCCTGGTTTAGTCCTGGTTTAGTCCTGTTTAGTCCTGGTTTAGTCCTGGTTTAGTCCTGGTTTACTCCTGTTTTAGTCCTGGTTTTAGTCCTGGTTTAGTCCTGGTTCAGTCCTGGTTTAGTCCCGGTTTTTAGTCCTGTTTTAGTCCTGGTTTAGTCCTGGTTTAGTCCTGGTTTAGTCCTGGTTTAGTCCTGGTTTAGTCCTGGTTTAGTCCTGGTTTAGTTTAGTCCTGGTTTAGTCCTGGTTTCAGTCCTGGTTTTAGTCCTGGTTTAGTCCTGGTTTAGTCCTGGTTCAGTCCTGTTTTAGTCCTGGTTCAGTCCTGTTTTAGTCCTGGTTCAGTCCTGTTTTAGTCCTGGTTTAGTCCTGGTTTAGTCCTGTTTTAGTCCTGGTTTAGTCCTGTTTTAATCCTGTTTTAGTCCAGGTTTAGTCCTGGTTTAGTCCTGGTTTAGTCCTGGTTTAATCCTGGTTTAGTCCTGGTTTAATCCTGGTTTAGTCCTGGTTTAGTCCCGGTTTAGTCCTGTTTTAGTCCTGTTTTAGTCCTGTTTTAATCCTGTTTTAGTCCTGGTTTAGTCCTGGTTTAGTCCCGGTTTCTTCTTCAGTGTGAGTTGGTTCTTTTGGCTCAAACACGTCGGAGATATAAATATTATCGACATTTTCGGTCCAAACTGGGGGAAGTGTCTCGTCGTATCTCCTCTGACTCAGAAGAGGCAGAAATCGTCTTTCTTTCCGGTTCCTTCTTTCTGGTTCCTTCTTTCCGGTTCCTTCTTTCCGGTTCTTTCTTTCCGGTTCTTTCTTTCCGGTTCCTTCTTTCCGGTTCCTTCTTTCCGGTTCTTTCTTTCCGGTTCCTTCTTTCCGGTTCCTTCTTTCCGGTTCTTTCTTTCCGGTTCTTCGGTTCCTTCTTTCCGGTTCCTTCTTTCTGGTTTTCGGTTTCTTTTTCCGGTTCTTTCTTCCTTCTTTCTTTTTCGGTTCCTTCTGGTTCCTTCTTTCTGGTTCCTTCTTTCCGGTTCTTCTTTCTGGTTCCTTCTTTCCGGTTCCTTTCTGGTTCCTTCTTCCGGTTTCTGGTTCCTTCTTTCCGGTTCTTCTTTCTGGTTCCTTCTTTCCGGTTCTTTCTTTCGGTTCCTTCTTTCCTGGTTCTTTCTTTCCGGTTCCTTCTTTCCGGTTCTTTTTCTTTCCGTTCTTTCTTTCTGGTTCTTTCTTTCTGGTTCCTTCTTTTGGTTCCTTCTTTCCGGTTCCTTCTTTCTGGTTCCTTCTTTCCGGTTCTTTCTTTCTGGTTCTTTCTTTCTGGTTCCTTCTTTCTGGTTCCTTCTTTCTGGTTCTTTCTTTCTGGTTCCTTCTTTCTGGTTCCTTCTTTCTGGTTCCTTCTTTCTGTTTTCTTCTTTCCTGGTTCTTCTTTCTTCTGTTTCTTCTTTCTGGTTCCTTCTTTCTGGTTCTTCTTTCTGGTTCCTTCTTTCTGTTTTCTTCTTTCTGGTTCCTTCTTTCTGTTCCTTTTCTGGTTCCTTCTTTCTGGTTCCTTCTTTTCTTCTTTCTTCTTTCTTTGGTTCCTTCTTTCTGGTTTTCTTTCTGGTTCCTTCTTTCTGGTTCTTCTTTCTGGTTCTTTCTTTCTGGTTCCTTCTTTCTGGTTCCTTCTTTCTGGTTCTTTCTTTCTGGTTCCTTCTTTCTGGTTCTTCTTCTGGTTTTCTTTCTGGTTCCTTCTTTCTGGTTCTTTCTTTCTGGTTCCTTCTTTCTGGTTCCTTCTTTCCGGTTCCTTCTTTCTGGTTCCTTCTTTCCGGTTCCTTCTTTCTGGTTCCTTCTTTCTGGTTCCTTCTTTCTGGTTCCTTCTTTCTGGTTCTTCTTTCTGGGTTCTTCCTTCTTTCTGGTTTCTTCTTTCGGTTCCTTCTTTCTGGTTCCTTCTTTCTGGTTCTTCTTTCTGGTTCTGGTTCTTCTTTCCGGTTCCTTCTTCCGGTTCTTCTTTCCGGTTTCTTCTTTCCTTCTTTCCGGTTCTTTCTTTCGGTTCCTTCTTTCTGGTTCCTTCCGGTTTCTTCTTTCTTTCCGGTTCTGGTTTCTTTTCCGGGTTCCTTCTTCTGGTTCCGGTTCTCTTCTTTTCCGGTTCCTTTTTTTCTGTTCTTTTCTTCTTCCTTCTTTTTCTTCTTTTCCGGGGTTCTTCTTTCTGGTTCTTTCTTTCTGGTTCCTTCTTTCTGGTTCCTTCTTTCTGGTTCCTTCTTTCCGGTTCCTTCTTTCCGGTTCCTTCTTTCCGGTTCCTTCTTTCCGGTTCCTTCTTTCGGTTTCTTTCTTTCTAGTTCCTTCTTTCTGGTTTCTTCTTTCTGGTTCCTTCTTTCTGGTTCCTTCTTTCTGGTTCTTTCTTTCTGGTTCCTTCTTTCTGGTTCCTTCTTTCTGGTTCTTCTTTCTTTCTTCTTTCTTCTTTCCGGTTCCTTCTTTCTGGTTCCTTCTTTCTGGTTCCTTCTTTCTGGTTCTTTCTTTCTGGTTCCTTCTTTCTGGTTCCTTCTTTCTGGTTCCTTCTTTCTGGTTCTTTCTTTCTGGTTCTTTCTTTCTGGTTCCTTCTTTCTGGTTCCTTCTTTCTGGTTCCTTCTTTCTGGTTCCTTCTTTCTGGTTCCTTCTTTCTGGTTCCTTCTTTCTGGTTTCTTCTTTCTGGTTCCTTCTTTCTGGTTCTTTCTTTCTGGTTCCTTCTTTCTGGTTCCTTCTTTCTGGGTTCTTCTTTCGGTTCTTCTTTCTTTCCTTCTTTCCTTCTTTTCTGTTTCCTTCTTTTGGTTCCTTCTTTCTTTCTGGTTCCTTCTTTCTGGTTCCTTCTTTCTGGTTCCTTCTTTCTGGTTCCTTCTTTCTGGTTCCTTCTTTCTGGTTCCTTCTTTCTGGTTCCTTCTTTCTGGTTCCTTCTTTCTGGTTCTTCTTTTCGGTTCCTTCTTTGTTCCTTCTTTTTCTTTCTGGTTCCTTCTTTCTGGTTCCTTCTTTCTGGTTCCTTCTTTCTGGTTCCTTCTTTCTGGTTCCTTCTTTCTGGTTCCTTCTTTCTGGTTCCTTCTTTCTGGTTCCTTCTTTCTGGTTCCTTCTTTCTGGTTCCTTCTTTCTGGTTCTTGCTGCTCTTTGGGCCTGTTCCTCCACTATAGCTGCTATAGGTGAAATGATTTACACACAGAGCTTCAAACTCGGCTCTCTCTCGTACTGTAAACACGGGATTCTTTGCGGTTGAGTGAACTCGCCTCAGATCGGAGATTAGGACGACGGTGGGTCATTTCAGGTGTAACTCGGAGGCTGACATTTGCTTTGTGTGTTTTGAGGGGAAAAAGCTGTAGAAATCACAGGAAGTTTGACACTCTTAGGCTGAGAAAACAAACTCAGTAGTAAATCAGGTCAGGACTGTCTCAGCGTCGCAGGCTGCTCTGGGGCCTCTGTTTCTTTGGTATTTCTCGAGTATTTCTCCAGTTTGCCGACTCTTTGTGCACTTTTCATCTACGCACCAATGAAATCACCTAATATTTTGTTCCATTATGTCTTTATCCTCTTAATGGGCCTGATTTAAGTTTGTCGCACATGTTTTTTAATGGTATTTGCAGATAAAAATGGATCTGGATCATTGGTTTTATTTGCTGATTTTATATATCCACATTTTTCACTGATGATAATTGAGAAATTCAGGGCTTATGATTATCTGACCCATGTGCACAAATCTTTAAAAAGACAAGACGAACTAAAGTTTAAACAGCTTAAACTGCTTCTTTCTGCTTCCTCCTTCGTTTCTCCTGATCTCTCATGTTGCAGAGGCAGAGTTTAAGTCGGGTTTTGTGTGAAAACTAGAGACAACGAACATTAGTAAATCTACAAACCACCTAAAATGGACAGATATTAAGTTTATCTGTGCAGCACAATCTGTCCTCAAACTGACTCAAAGAGCTTTACAGAAGAAGACAGACATTAAAATCACAAAACAACAAATCTACATGCAAATAATCATCATAAAAGTAACATTAAAAGAGAAAAGTGCAGAATAAAAACCTGTAAGTCAGAATCATTTGAGCCTGGATTTAAACATCGTTAAAGTCGAGTCTGTCTCACATCTTCAGGAAGAAAGTCCCAGGTTTAAACTGAACAAAACTCAGAAGATGATTCTCCATGTTTAGTCCTGTTTTAGTCCTAGTTTAGTCCTGGTTTAGTCCTGTTTTAGTCCTGGTTTAGTCCTGATTTAGTCCTGGGTTTAGTCCTGTTTTAGTCCTGTTTTAGGTGTTTTAGTCCTGTTTTTAGTCCTGGTTTAGTCCTGGTTTAGTCCTGTTTTAGTCCTGGTTTAGTCCTGATTTAGTCCTGGTTTAGTCCTGGTTTAGTCCTGTTTTAGTCCTGGTTTAGTCCTGTTTTAGTCCTGTTTTACTCCTGGTTTAGTCCTGATTTTAGTCCTGTTTTAGTCCTGTTTTTAGTCCTGTTTTTAGTCCTGATTTAGTCCTGGTTTAGTCCTGGTTTAGTCCTGATTTTAGTCCTGTTTTAGTCCTGGTTTAGTCCTGGTTTAGTCCTGATTTTAGTCCTGGTTTAGTCCTGTTTTAGTCCTGGTTAGTCCTGTTTTAGTCCTGGTTTAGTCCTGTTTAGTCCTGTTTTAGTCCTGTTTTAGTTTTAGTCCTGATTTAGTCCTGGTTTCGTCCTGGTTTAGTCCTGGTTTAGTCTGTTTTAGTCCTGTTTAGTCCCTGTTAAGTCCTGTTTTTAGTCCTGTTTTAGTCCTGTTTTAGTCCTGATTTAGTCCGGTTTAGTCTGTTTTAGTCCCTGTTTAGTCCTGTTTTAGTCCTGTTTTAGTCCTGTTTTTAGTCCTGGTTTAGTCCTGTTTTAGTCCTGATTTAGTCCTGGTTTAGTCCTGTTTAGTCCTGTTTTAGTCCCGGATTTAGTCCTGGTTTAGTCCCGGTTTCTTCTTCAGTGTGAGTTGGTTCTTTTGGCTCTAACACGTCAGAGATATAAATATTATCGACATTTTTGGTCCAAACTGGGGAAGTGTCTCGTCGTATCTCCTCTGACCCATGTGCACAAATGTTTAAAAAGACGAGACTAAATAAAGTTGAAACAGTTGTAGGAACCTGGCCTTAAGTGCTCGTCTGATACCCGTTTCCTTCGGCTGTTTTGAACCATAATGTTGGCTTTGGATCGCACATTTGAGACGTGTCAGCCGGGATGCCCTCGCTGAGTCTTACACGTGCGGGGTAATTTCATATGATCCCGGCACAGGTTGTGGCTTGAAAATAATTGTCCTGGCACAGCTCTGGAAGTGATTTGCCATCAGTGTGGATTGATTGAAGCTGTGCCCTGGCCCCTGTCAGCCTCGTATGAAGGGATAGTGCAGAGAGGCTGAAATTAGTGAGGCTAGTGCAGGATGTAAGGGGCCCCTGGTCTGGTGTCAGGCCTGATTAGGAGAATACAAGGCCCCTGACGTCTCGCAAACAGCTTCAACCCATAACGTCTGTGTGGAGATGCCTCACACACATGTCCTACCGCAAAAAACTATCTCATTCTTTATTTCTTTCTTATTTATTTGGTAATCCTGCAAAAGAAAACATGATTTGCACCAGATTTAGCCACAGCTGCTTTCCATGTGCAGACTCACACATTAAAACACACATTTCTTTACAATTACATTAAAAAACTATCAATTCTTCGTTAATATTTGCAGGAAAATACCATAAAATGTCCAGTGCATGATGTTTCCTTCAGTCCAAACACATAAAAATCATTCTGTGCAGATTTTTACAGCGAAACAGAACAAAACTGAGATGTACTTTTTCAAATTTCTCGTAAAATTACTCAAATGCACAGACAGATTCAGAGTCTGGAGCTGATTCTCGGTCTGATGGTTTGAAAAGAAAAGGCCGAGGATCTTTTGGGACTTGTGCAGAGACCGAGTGGATCCCGGAGTTTGTTCAAAGTTTAATAAATCTTCGCACGATGCCGCTTTGATTTTCTAATAAAAGACGACTCACGTGACGTCGCCCGGCCCCGACACGGCTCCATTTTGTTAACAAATCATCAAAACGGCAGCACCGAAAAGAGTGACACCGCTGCCAAATGTAATAAGGCTCCTGACGTGCGATGTGAGTGCTTTTTAATGTTTGGCCCATCCAAACGTGTCTGATCGGACAAGTGTCGGCTCGTCCTCATCACCTGACGGGGACCAGACCTTTTCCAGCTGACAGTTTTTATGTCGTCTTCTTCTTTTTTCCGAGGCCTCCACGAAAACGAGACGGCAAAGATGGAGCGAATCTGGACAGAGGAGTTTTATACAGGGCGTCCATTAAGTCTATAAAACTGATAAAATATATGAATTAGGTTTGTTCTGTTGTATTCAGGGGTTATAAAAGTTTTTAATCACGTTGCGTTTTTGTATTTGAGCCTCTGAACCTCTGAGAAATGTCGCTTCCTCGAGAGTAGGGTTTGTTTCTCTAGGGCTGTGTTAAACAGATCGTGAATCGAACAAAGATGCAGGACTTTACTGAACTAAAACTAAAGATACAGATGTGACTGAAGAAGAAGAAAGAAATCCAGTCCAGTCCAACCTGCAGCCAAATAAAGGTGGTTTAAATGAGGTAAAACACTTTAGAAACCACACGTCTGAGTCATATTAATTGAAAATAGACTTAATAACTTTGGTTTGTTGGGGAAATGTTTGTATTATGTTGTAGCTATTGTCTAATTGTCTGATTAAAATAAATTATAAGTCTGAAAACATCATTAGTTCGTCTTTAAACATCAATTACTTGTTATATTTACTTGTTCGATCGCACTTTTCTCCTTCAGGCTTTTTGATTTCCAGATGCCAAACTCAACAAAAAGAAAATCCAATGTATCTTCTGTCAAAAGTGTCTCCCAAGGCCTTTTGTCTGAGTATTAAAGAGTAAAAATGTGCCCGGCTGCCAGACACGAGCTGAGCCTGACACAGTAGTGCAGGAGCAGCCGAGCGTTAAGCCATCAGGAGTGCGCCTGATTACACTCGTCACAATTACACCAGACAATTCTGACATTTCTCAGACGAGGATCAAATATGAATGGCTTTTCCGAGGAAGAGCGGAAACAACTACTCAGGAATACATTTAGATATAAAAAGGTAATTGTTTTAATAATAAAAAACGACTAAAAGAGCTCTGGACGATTGTTTAAAAAGACTTTCCACGCTGATGATGATGCATTTGTGACTTAGTTTTATTTAAACCTCAAACTTGCTTCAAAGTTGTGTGCAGACTTCCACAGTTTATCCTCATATATTTGATGTAATATCTTCCTCATGTCAGGGTCCACATTAAATATAAAAGTGTTTATCATGATTATTCATTAGGAAAGAGGTTTGTGCGAGTGTAAATCAGAGCGTTTCCTCAGATGCTCCGTGGAAGATGTTTTACTGCACAGATTTTCTCCAACCATCACATGCCAGGGCTGGATTTCTGCTTCCTCACTGAATTTTAAATCGAGGTAACATGAGGCCGGTCTCTGTGCAGAGCCTCCACTGTCACTGTTTAAATTTGGTTTGTGCTAGCATTAGCTGACAGGGGTCCCTGGTTTAAAAAATAACCTGCAACAGGCGAAGTATCAGCTTTATTTTACAATTATTCTACATGTTTTAACCCTGGAGAAACAAAGAACCCTTTTCTTCTTTGGAAAATGATGAACATTGCATTAAATTCCTGCTATAAGTTTCACTGAACACTGAAATATCCACTTCAATTTTAAGCTTTTATTCCCTAATTTAGGATCAGAGCCAAATTTGACCCATTGGGCTCGCTAATTTATCCAAAAAGAATAAAAAATGCTGACAATTTTGTTTGTGTAGTTTTCCATCTTGTCACTGTCACTCTCTGGCTCATTTTAGTTAAATTTTCATCCACTAGGTGTCTCTATGCCGGGGTCAGAAGTGGCACTCTGGGCTTTTTGAATTTTTTGCATTGAAATTTGACTTTTTTTTTTGTTTTGTTTGTTTGTTTGTTCATTTTGGGAAGCAACAATTAACTGCGGCCAAATTTGACCCCGTGGATTCTCCAAGGTTAAGGCTGTAAAACCCCTCACCACACACTTTATACACTTTTCTCAGATATTTCCTCACATTTCTCTCTCGTTTAAACACTCTCAAAGTTCAAACCTTCATTGCTGCCTTTGCCGGTGCAGCACTTCAGAGTCACACTGTGATCATATGAGATCATCTGAGAAATTAAATGACTCTATGTTCACAAATAGCCTCAGTTATGCCATTTCCTTTCACTTTCTGCCTTAAACTCGTCTCCTCCTCTTCCTCAGACCATTTCTGAGGCTCAAGCGAAGGTGCTAATGTGGTTTACTCGTCCCAAGATAAGCTCCATTTGTCAACACGCCGCAATTTCCACTCCAGACACCAACAATTGTCCCAGTCAGTCACAGAGCGACGCACTTAAACTATAATAAGCAACAGCTTTTGGGACACAGCGACATTTGGTAATTGACCTTGACCCACCAAAGTATTTCACAGGTTGATTAAGTGTGGACTTATTAAAGAGCTGATGAATCTCATAACCCGCTGCACTGTGCCCTGCTGTGGCACCGTTAAACCCTGAGCCTTCAAATCCACTCCGGTCTGGGGTTGGCGCCACCAGTAGCCAGCCAGTCTCCGCCGCTCGTCTGCCCTCCTCCTGCTCCCCGGTGTGGACTACTCACAACCGAGGTCCAGGAATTAGCCCCAGCACCCGGCCAGACAACAGATCAATGAGCCCGTCACTGTATCGATAGAGGCACTTGGGCTCCAGAAGTGTCTGCTAATCCCTGCAGTTTATCAGCCACACGGCCCTGCAACTGAGTCTGGAACAGTTTAGAGCAGGGACTGTCCTCAGAGCACACGTTCACTCTCACACGTTCACTCTCACACGTTCACTCTCACACGTTCACTCTCACACGTTCACTCTCACACGTTCACTCTCACATGTTCACTCTCACACGTTCACTCTCACACGTTCACTCTCACACGTTCACTCTCACACGTTCACTCTCACACGTTCACTCTCACACGTTCACTCTCCACACGTTCACTCTCACATGTTTCACACTCTCACACGTTCACTCTCACACGTTCACTCTCACTCTCACGTTCACTCTCACATGTTCACTCTCACACGTTCACTCTCACACACGTTCACTCTCACACGTTCACTCTCACTTTCACTCTCACACGTTCACTCTCACACGTTCACTCTCACACGTTCACTCTCACACGTTCACTCTCACAGTTTAGAGCAGAGACTGTCCTCAGAGCACACGTTCACTCTCACACGTTCACTCTCACTTTCACTCTCACACGTTCACTCTCACACTTTCACACTTTCACTCTCACACGTTTCACACACTTCACTCTCACACGTTCACTCTCACACGTTCACTCTCACACTTTCACTCACACTCACTCTCACACGTTCACTCTCACACTTCACTCTCAGTTCACACGTTCACGTTCTCTCACACGTTCACTCTCACACGTTCACTCTCACACGTTCACTCTCACACGTTCACTCTCACACGTTCACTCTCACACGTTTCACTTCACTCTCACACGTTCACTTTCACTCTCACGTTCACTCTCACACTTTCACTCTCACACGTTCACTCTCACACGTTCACTCTCACATGTTCACTCTCACACTTTCACTCTCACACGTTCACTCTCACACGTTCACTTTCACACGTTCACTTTCACACGTTCACTCTCACACTTTCACTCTCACACGTTCACTCTCACACGTTCACTCTCACACTTTCACTCACACTTTCACTCTCACAGTTTCACTCTCACACGTTCACTCTCACAGTTTCACTCTCACACGTTCACTTTCAATTTTCACTCACACTTTCACTCACAGTTTCACTCTCACATTTTCACTCTCACAGTTTCGCTCTCACACGTTCACTCTCACACTTTCACTCTCACACTTTCACTCTCACACTTTCACTCACACTTTCACTCACACTTTCACTCTCACAGTTTAGTCTCTTGAAAGACGAGGACACTACAGTGACTTCTTTGCATTTCCCAAAAGCACTTGCTATTAATTCCAAAATGGCGCCACGTAAAGTCGCCCTGGTGATTTGGTGCATGTTTGCACTGTTGTTCTGTGTTTGCACTGTTTTATGTTTGCACTGTTCTGTTTGCACTGTTCTGTTTGCACTGTTCTGTTTGCACTGTTCTGTTTGCACTGTTCTGTTTGCACTGTTCTGTTTGCACTGTTGTTCTGTGTTTGCACTGTTCTGTTGTTGTATATATTATTTTTAAGCACATCTTTTGAACTTTATGCATGTCTTTATTTGCACTTTTTCAGTGCTCTATGTTGCACTTTTATCACTGAAGTCAGTTCCTCGTTTGTGAGCTGTTTTCTGTGACAATGACAATAAAATTTTTCTGAATCTGCTTCTGATTTTCCCAGTTTGTCGGCGTCATTTTGGTTCTTTATCCACAGAAACGCTTTAGTCTGACCTGATTTACACGAGGCATGTGCCGGGTGGACTCACAGTTGCCCGCTCCAGTGAAACACTACCTCTGCACCTTTCGCACCATCATGCACTTCTCTCAAACATGGCGTCAATTGCATTAGCCTGGGTGTTAGAACCGTGGCTATAGAGTTGCCTTGTTTGAGCCAGCCACGGTTGGATGGCTGTAACTGTATCCAGTGTCCTGCTAAAGGGGCAGAGGCTGGTAGACAGAAAGTCTGACCGGAGTGTGGCCCATTGATTCTAATGGGCTTTTTAGGAGGCCGAATGATGGGAATCTGTTCACGCCTCGCTTGTCACGCCTAATTAACCCAAAGCAACAATGAGTCCATTCTCACTGGCTCGAGTTACCCCTCTCACCCGTCTTTTAGCTCTTTACCTAAAGCTGTAGAGTGTCACCGATTCAATCTAAAGTTTAATTGCGATCTGTTCTCACGGGACTGATTGTGTTTGATAATTTGAACGTTTGTAACTCCCTCCTTTTGTGCGTCCGTGGGCGTGACATCATCACATGCCACGATCAGAAAAAACGTCCGATAGAAACAAACAAAGCAGTAAAGTGTTGACATAGCGACGTCTGTATCATCTCCAGCTCATTAGAGACGACGTATCAGGTTCTCTCATCATTATCTTACTCAGAAGTTTATTTATATCCATGCGTGTCTGAATAATCCTGCAATGTGCCGCTTTCCAGACTCATAAAATGCCGTTTTCACCTACCCCCTATGCCCACCCACTGCTTTGCACTTACTTGCGATGTCATATAGCACTGATGCATAAAGTTAAGATTGAAAAAAAAACAACATATTTAGCTGTTTTTATTAAGAAAAAATGAAACCGAATAAGAAATTGTTGAGTTCCTCTTTCGTTCGGCGACTTCCCGTTGCCATGGTAACCAACCGCCCTTCGCCGTTTTGTCACGATCTTTAGTGATGTGCTGATGAAAAAGAGGTTTTTAATCTCAATGGGAATTTCCTGGTTAAATAAAGGTAAAATAAAATAAATAAAAGTAAAATAAGTTTAAAATAATTAAATAAAAGAAAAAAGAAATAAATACAAAAATAGTAATAATAAATAAATTAAAATTAAAAAAAATAAAAATTAATAAATAAATAAATAAATAAATAAATAATATAATAAAATAATAAATAAATAAATAATAAATAAATAAATAAATAAATAAATAAATAAATAATAAATAAAATGTAGCTCATACTTGTCCTGGAAACATAGTGCACTCTTTATTTCAACAGCAAAAACCCACACAAACACAAGAATTTCATGAGGCTGTGCAAAACATTCCACATATCAGGTGTTTGAGCTTTAATAAATAACAAAATAATCGTCAGGCAGGGCATCTGGGCTAAACCTGCATCGTGTTAATGAGTGTGCACGAGCAGAGTGTGCGTCTGTGTGCTCGTGTAGCCTCTCCGGGCACTGGAGTAACTCGAGTTCCTCTCCTGTAAGGTCATCCAGAGTGGGCTCCTGTCAGACAGAGGACATATATCATGAGTGTGATGGAGCCGGCAGATAAACCACCTCCACCACCTCGCTCTGGGTTTGTGTACACATGCTTTTAGCCAGCCACTTAACTGCCGGGATTAGCCCTGTAAGGAGATAATTGCAGGGTGAACGTAGACATTGGTTGTTGGGTGTGACTCCAAAGATCCATAGACACCTTTTGTGAACCTTTAGCCAGGCTTTTGTCTCAGGGCCGACTGTCTCTATACGAGAGGAAAGTGTGGGAGGACCTGTCCACTTTTGTCTCCGCTGAGTCCTGTATGAGCCATGGGGACATTACCTGTGCTCTGTTTGCTCAATCAGACATGAATGCGGACTAAAGCAGCAAGGGAGTGTCAGTAAATATTGATCTGTTCCTGCTTGAAGCACTTTGACATTCAGTCCACACTCCTCTCTCATCTTCTCTTTAAAAGGATTTTACATAGAGACGCCACTGCCAATACAATCCTTTTTGTATCGATAACTGGTGTTGGGTTTATGGTAACACAGACTCAGCAGCTGCTCTGATTTTGTCTGTGTCTTTGTGTCATTTTTGTGTCGCAGGATGTGTAAAGTGAAAGGAAACACCGTCAAACATCGTCCAGTGAAGTTTAATACAAATAACGACCCGGGAATGAGTAAATGTTGCCAGGTTTCAGCTCCTAAACCTGCGCGAAAGCATCGGAAAAACCGCCCAAAACCCGCGGCAGCTGTGTGTTTCACTGTATTTGTGGAAGTCGAGCTGCTGAAATGACACTGAGCAGCCTCCTCCTCGCTCAAACACAGCTCCAAACTCCACAGAGAGCAGAGGAAGATTAGTCTTTAGGATTATTCTAAAAAAATCCACGTAATTCCAGATAAAAATGTGAAGAAAATTCATCACATTTATTCATTTTTTTTTATAATTAATTGTATTTAAAGTGAATTAATTTTAAAGGAATATGTATTTTCTATTTATCAGCTTCTTTTTACTTAATAAATCCAAGAATTAATCCCAAGGCACTGCTGAAAGTACAAGTTATTTGGAAAAAAAAAAAGAAAATATGCAAAACATGTGAACATTTTGTGTATTTTTCAAAAAAAGCCATGAAATTATTTAAAAAATCTGTATCTTTATTTTCACAGATTGCCTTTTTTTTTTTTTTTTTTTAAATCTTTTTTAATTCGAAAAATTCAAATTAATATTATGTTTTCACCAGCCCTAAACTCGATAAATAATGTATAAATAATTCAGGGACAATTTTATACTGGTATTTGTGCTGTTTTATAAGTAAAAGATGAACTTTTAAAGATTATTTTTCAGTATAAATCATGTTGATATGCATCTGACCTCACTGTCTGGTATTTGCTGCAGGTTTTGGATAAAAGGCGCTGTCAGGGCGGGGTGATTGACATATCTGATAGAAAGATGCACAAGAATCTCTAGGCTCAGACTTGTGAGCCGTGTTGTGCTGCTGCTGAACACCTGACTTTGCACCAAAAACATGTTCAAAAACGAGTTCGCCATTGAAGCAGACGGTAATGACAGACAGCGCAGAGGTCCTGACCACAGCTTCAACCCTGTTCCTTCAGTCAGAGCGTGCCTCCGACGAAATGAATGATCGCCGATGGGAGATACTGAAGCACAAGGCCCCTAGAGCGAACATTAAACTTTAGGGATGGCTTTTTAGAT
Organism: Periophthalmus modestus; assembly: GCA_019594935.1. Classification (NCBI taxonomy): domain Eukaryota; kingdom Metazoa; phylum Chordata; class Actinopteri; order Gobiiformes; family Gobiidae; genus Periophthalmus; species Periophthalmus modestus. Next base: position 43,369,001 of record JAIEZT010000054.1, read on the forward strand.
AAACACTTATGCTAAAAGTTTGGAGAGAACAAGTGGAGTTGGCCGTCCTCGCTCAGAACGCAGCCTTTGTGTCGGCCCCAAAGCTCCGACCCGGGCACATGGTTCTGTTGTACTCTATTTATCCATGGGAGATTAATTTGGTGACCCTGGCGAGTACGTGCAGGGAGGCATCACAAGGAGGTTCACACGAGGCCAGAACTATGGCCCCAAGGAGCAGTGATCAGTTGGGGGCATTGATAACTTCACTTGGGCTGGAGTGTGTCCAACAGATGGCCTCGATAACACTGCTTGTCTTTCACCAAGCGTTGCATTCGCTGGCTTGTCTCGTTGAGGTCGGGGGGTGGCTGAATCATGCCTAACACGACTTTTCGACACTGTAAATGTGTAAAATGATCCTCGCTGGACCCGTGAATCATCAGGCGCAAAACAGAGCAGACAGAAATGGGATGAGAGGGGCTTTTAAACATCACAACACGGGCGTTTTCTGAGAGTCCAGTGGTGCACAAGCCGGAAATAAAATCAGGATTTCTTTTAGTTTTATGTCAGAGAGATATTTATTATTGCTAAATGTGCTTTACTTGAGAGAAAAGCGCTGTAATAAAAATGAAAATGAGGGCGTTTAAAGTGACCGCTCCTGTTTTCTCCCTCGTTGTTACTTCCTTTCCACTTTTTTAAACACAACCTGCAAATATCTAAAACATGCAAATATCTAAACTCTTGTGGTTTGTTAAATAAAATGCATTTTCCTCATGTTTATTTCTATATTACATCACCGTGACTAAATAAAGCTCCATGTAGCCGCTTTCCTAATCACACGTCGTTTAAGAGCAGAGGGTTTAGTGGAGCAAAGTACATTTTTCTACTTGTTAGTGAAAAATATTTGTGACCCCTTATAACCCGTCTGGTTGTAATCAAGCAGATATGCAGCCAAATCAATTTTCCTCTTTCTCATACGAAGTCATTTGTGGCTTGACAGTGTTTTTGGTAACCCCTTGAGGATGTCGTGACAAGCTCTCAGAAACATGCTTTTGTTTAGTCAAAGCGCTTGAGCCTTTTTCCTTTGCGAACATGTTACATTAAACCAAAATAAACACTATCTGCTTGATCTCTAAAATGAGAAGTAATTGCGAAAGGTCAGTGCGATCTTTGCGTTTGTCTCGTGTGGACACCAGGCCAAAGATGGAGGGTCGACGTGGGAAAAACACGGCCCTGCGTGTTCTTACCTCGTGACAGCTCCTGGTTGTCATCATCCTCACACGGAGCCGGCGTCTTCATAACCCGTCGGACGGCACGCCACAGTCCCGGGGTTGAGTCGCTGTGCGTGGCAGCTACCTGACGCCCCATCGGCTGCAAACCTCCATCACTGTCACGCTCGAGCATTCCTCCTTCTTCCCTGTGAGATGTGTGATTCATAGCTGCGAAAATATAATAATAATTCATCGTTAATTTGAGAATAAATGCACAAAATGGACAGACAAAAATGTAAAAGTTGTTTGCTTTGACAATCAGGGTTATCTGGATTGACCTCTTTGTTGTTAAGGTCACGCTCCAACAGCAAATATGTGAATAGAGAGGTGCTGCAGCGAGCCACCCACAGACGCTGAACAGGCCAGCGGTGACAGGAACATAGTTAAGACGAGCCCCGACAGGTCCGACGTGACGTGACACCTAATAAGTGCTGCTTTTTCTCCCGCCGGTGCGCGCCATGCCAGCCTCCAGCCTGTCCAAACAACATGAATGCACAGTGTCAGTGTCATGAGACCAAAAAACCTCCAGAAAGTCCTCCACAAAGTCCTCCACAAAGCCCCCGCGGCGGCCATATTGTAATGTTTGGAGTGTTTGTACAGTCGGTAAACACGGCACATCGTTCCTGCTTTTTCCTAATTCCCTTTTTTATTTCTGAGTTTACATTCCGACCTTTCGCAGCGATGGATTTTTTTCTTAAGTGACACATTAAGGACGTGTTTGTTGCTGATGATTTTCATTTGTTTTCCTGAGGCACATTTACAAAGTCTCACATGATCCAAACCCGGCTGAATACTCTCGTTTGTGTCTGGAAAAGTCGCTGGAAGTTTTATTCCTTCCCTTATTATGCGTAAAAAAACTTTGCGATGGCTTTTATCATGTCAGGCGTCGTTTGAGCTGTGAGTTATAGTTTATTTATTATTCTGCCGCGGTGACGTGGGGAATTCATTTACATTTACCTCACGCACTTTGGAATCTTCTTGTCTGATCAGGAAAATCAGATACGCAGCAGAATCCATTCATCAAATTCTTCATTTTTATCTTTAATCCAAAGACTTAACCCTTGTGTTTTCTTCGAGTTACGTTGAAGTTCTGCTCAATTTGACCCCGATTTGTTTCTCTTATAACACTTTTTTTTTTATATTTTGGGCCTTATTTTCTGCTTGACTCCAGACCAATGCACTGATACCAAATGTATGTATTTATTTTTGCTACTGGGCTGCATTTCAGTACAATTTCTGCATTTTTGGACCTCAAAATCTCCCTAATTTCCATCGCTGTTCTGTGTTTGTCAAGTACAGAGGTGGAATTTGAGCTGAGTTATAGAGAAATAAAGAGAGGAACTTCAACGTAACTTTTTCTTATTATACAATCAACATTTTTGATAGAAATTGGCCCAATTTTCCACCGATTTGATGAAGAAATGAGCGAGTTCTTGCTTTTTGCATCATAAATCACCCCAGGACAACACTTTATTTCACATTAAATAAAATGCTCTCTACCTTTTCTCTGCAGATACTGAAATAACTGAGCGTTTTAATAATTTACAAACCCTATCTTAAAAAATCCTACTTCGTTTTCCCCTTGTCACATGCGTTTAAACTCTTTCTCTTCAGACAGCGTAGTTACAATCCCCCCGTGGCCGCTGCGATCGATGATTTCACTTTTACTCGGTAACCTTACACTATTTTGCAGTCAGCAGCATTACCTGCCTCCCTCTCCGCGGCTCTCGAGTCCAGCTGGCACTTAGTCCACCTGACACAAGGGAGCGGAATATGAAATGCCTCTTGCTTTGTTTCCCTTTGCCGCCATTGTTGTCTCTGTGATTAGATTTGAGAGCGAAGTGCCTCGTAAGCTGATCTGTAGGTGGGGTGTAAGGCTGCCACCCTTCAGAAAGTACTTTGGCATCGAGCACAATTGAGGCTGAGTCTATGGCTTCTGGCATGTGTTGTCTATAGATCCCACCGGTATTTGCAGCGACGGCCCGGACAATTTAAAAGATTAAGGAGACTACAATGACATTTAAAGACGCGTAATGCAAAGATTACAACTGCGCATAATACTCGCTGTTGACTCTCATTTCAGCGAACAGCCTCATCGTTTTGTGACTTATCGATGATTTGAAATGTCGTTTGGTTTATTCAAAGAGGGAAGTGATTCTTTCTTAATAAAGTACGATGTTTTTTGTTATTTTGGGCAACAATCTGATCACGCACGACATCTTTAACGTATTAACGATCGCAGACGTTCACATTTTCTGCTCGATTTGTTCCAAAAATGCCTCTTTCTCTTGTTTATCACATTGGTAAAAAGTGAAATTATTTGCATTTTCTGTGGTTTTACTAAAATATCCACCTCAGCTGCAGCGATTCCGATAAAACTGTCCAAACCGCTTCATCGCTTTGTCCATTTCGCCGTGTTGACGCCGCTCTGGTCTCGTGGTCAGCCGCCGACGGCGACGTGTTTGAGTCGTTCCTGCCGGAGCTCGGTGACCTACCTCCTTTTGCTCCCAACTAACCCTTTGGTCTATGGCTACTGTAGAACTTAAACCCCTTTAGTTCTGTGAATGTGAGCTGCGTCTGTTAAAGCGCCGAGCTGTCAGGGCGACTTAAGCGGACGCCGTTTCAGATTTGGCCTGGAGGGGACTGTCCTTTACCACTGAAGTCCTGTATCATTTCAAGGCGTCCGGGCGGCGTTAGCAGATTAATACGGCCACTGCAGTAAAAGGGGGATTGGGGAAAGAGGCTGGTGTTTAGTGACATGTCCAGCTCCACATTAGACGGACGCCGCTGCTCTTTCAGTGTGTGTTTTCACTGAGCTCGCTGTTGTGTTTCAAAGTCTGGATTACCCAGTGTTTTTAGCAGGAAATCTAACACCTGCCCGAGGCCAGAGAATGATGGAGAGCATCCCACCTGAAAATATAACAGACTGTGAGCGCGGGTTTTATGTCAAACTCATTTATGATGTTGGTTTTTCTTCAGAGTGTGTTTAGTTTGTGCGAAACTGCTACAAACGGCAATGCACTAGTCAGTTTTTCAAGCTTTTAATCGTACATTTACTCCGAGCTTTAGCACTATTACTACAGTTAAAATGACTCCCACTGTGAGCTACTTGTACTTGTACTTGTACTCACAGTGCTGCTACATAAAAATAGTCACTTCTTACATAATATTTAGCCTCGTAAATGATACAAGACAATCGAATGTGCACGAAAACATTCATTTAAATTCAACTTTTAAACATAACAGAGAAAATATGGTCCCATTTCGAGGTTTGAGCTGCGTCCTGCTTCGCTCTCGTCGAAGTTCACGAGAACGTTTGTGTAAAATATCATAAAAGCTGCAGTGACATAATGACCCCGGAGCCACATGTGCGTCCTCCTCTGCGTCGTGTTTACTCGGCTCCTTCAGGAACAGGTGTTGGCCAACAGACTGGCCTGATGGATTAGGACAACTTTGTCAAGGATTGTCCGAACAGGCAGAGATTTTCAGATTACACATATGCACGGCAGCAGCAATAATACAGGAAATTCACACTTTAATCCTTGTCTAGAAGATATAGACGGCTGCTTTCCAAACCTAGATAAAATCCATATTTCTGCGTTGGTGCTGCGTGAGCGGATAATGCCACCTAAGCTGTCAAATCCTCTGATCTATGTTAATCGGTGCAACTGCAAATAGCCTGTCTCCTGATACCGTAATCAAGAAAGAGACACATAATCAGAGTGTGAGTAATACTTCAGTGAAAGTACTACACAAAAGTGATAGTATTCCACCGAAAAACACCACGTCTGCAGCTTAACCTCCTCATGAATGTGACTCCAGACGTGAGAAAGTGACAGTTCTCACAAGTCGGGCAGATTAATGAACACAAGAAGTGAGTATTCATGTATTTAGTACGCTTAACGCACGATATCGAGCAAAAGAAACGCACACATATTTTAGCATTAGCCTAGAAAGATATTTAATGATTGAGATGATATTCATTAAAACTTCATAACAATCATTGTCACAACATTTTAACAGGGCATCAATGTGAATCTGTGCTCAAAATGTTGGTTTCTAAGCACAGAATAGACGATTCTTTCAGTTTTTAAGGTGATTTTCAATAGTTTTAATCGTCAATATTCAAAATTTGCATCTTTTTTTTGCTTCTATCTAAATATAAATGTGCAAAGACCATGATAACCTGCAACAACGTGATTCTGTGCTCAAAATGTTGGTTTCAAAGCACAAAATAGACGATTCTTTCAGTTTTTAAGGTGATTTTCAACAGTTTTAATCGTCAATATTCAAATTTTGCATCTTTTTTTTGGTTCTATCTAAATATAAATGTGCAAAGACCATTATAACCTGCAACAATGTGATTCTGTCCTCAAAATGTTAGTTTCGAAGCTCAAAATAGACGATTCTTTCAGTTTTTAAGGTGAATTTCAACAGTTTTAATCGTCAATATTCAAATTTTGCATCTTTTTTTTTTGGTTTTATATAAATATAAATGTGCAAAGACCATTATAACCTGCAACAATGTGATTTTGTGCTCAAAATGTTAGTTTCGAAGCTCAAAATAGACGATTCTTTCAGTTTTTAAGGTGATTTTCGATGGCTCTATCTAAACATAAACGTCCACAGACCCTGATAACCTGCATTAGCTTGTTACTGATACTTTATTATTCTTACACAGCCACTTGCAGTTGCAGTGTGTACGTCCCCCCGCCTCCTCCTGCCTGTGCTCTGCTGCCAGCGTCTCCCGTCACACAGGGTCAATATCAACATATTACTGAGGCCTGACAGAGCCGCAGACAGTCACAATGAGACCGGATCAGCAAGTCAGCAGCACCTGCCTCTCTGCACACACATCCAAACACACACAGGCAGCAGTCTGCAGCGCCAAATGAATAAACACGGCAGGACGCTGAAGCACGGCCCCGGCACGGCCCCAGCACGGCCCCGGCACAGCCCCGGCCCCGGCACAGCCCCTAATCTAATCAAGTGCGATGGCTAGCTCGATTAATAAAGCCAGCTATTGACTTCTAATTGGCGCCGCTCTACTCTGCTAATTTCCTGGGACAAAATTACACTAATGCGGTTTGCCTGATGGAGTACTTATAGTTGGCTCCCGTGAGAGACAGCCTTCGAGACAGATAGATAGCGAGCGTGCAGAGGGAGGGCGGAGAGGCAGGGGGGATGTTAAACTTTGATAAAGATCAGAGGCTGTTGTTTCAGTGCAGACCATTTTCCAATCAGTGGCCTGCTGCCTTTGGAAATGTCATCCCTCGTCGGTGTAGCTTTACCACATGCAGAGAGAGGGATGATGGGAGAGGGACGGGACGGGCCGAGCTGCTGACTTTCACTGGAGGGGTGTAACACTAGCCACCTGTCTGCACGCTAATGAATTCCCTGCAAACCGCTCGCTTGTGCCGGTGCATGCACAAACAGTCTCTTCGCTCTGATTTCATTAGCTGTGGTCAACCTCACGAGCGAGGAGGAGATGGAGCCGCAGGAAGGTGCAGTTCGCTCGCAGAAAAATGTGCTCAGCTGCAAAAATTCACACTGAAATTGAAGTATTCCTGTGGATTTTGTAAGTAACGAGCACGTGTCGATGCTACTACACGAGAAAGAGGATAATATTACACAAAAAACTCGGTGCAGATGATATTTATGTTAATGCAGCTCGGACTTGTCTCATTGAATCAGGCTGAAAGTCACATCTCTGCAGACACACGGCCTCTTTATGCAGTTTGAGGAATCATTTCATCAGGATACACTGACAGATTATGCACTATTTAGCACTATTCATGTCTTAATCTGCATTTAATCCATACTTGCTACGTAAGACTGCATGAAAATGATTCTTGTGCATCGTGTTCACAATCCCTCTGCTGCAGATGCTCTAATCCTGAGATGACACTGATCTTGGACCCGAGCAGCACCTGTTTTCTTCATGAAGTTTATTTCCATTTCCACAAACACGTCCTTCAGCGTTTCTTGAGGTTGACACAGTTGTGAGGCGTGGAGTTTGGAGCTGGATGCCCTGACGCAACAATTCACATATTGTAACAGGAGTAGGCTTGCCCAGAGTCAGGAGGACGTGCTCCTGAGGTTACTCTCACCAAACCTTCGTGGGTGAACAGCCAAACCACCATGACTTGAAAAAGTCTAAACATACAGCAGCAGATTTCACAGTTAGTGGAGAAACTGCATGTGATTAACCTCTGAGTGAAAGTTTATATTTAATCTGTCTTATCCGTGACCTAAATTATGCAAAGTTGTCTTGATCCAGTGTTAAGATCTTATTTTAAGAAAAAGATGGGTGTGTCTTTGATGCCCCAGATTAACATTAATCTTTTCTCCCTCAGACTGAAGAAGATTAAAGAAGAACTCTGGTGGTGAAGGTATCGGGCCAATAGGAAACAGTGTCACATGAAACACAATAAACAGCCTAAAACAGGAAGTTCCTGTGTAATATTTAATATGGGCTAAACATGAAGAGTACACAGACTTTAAAATACTGTTTATAATCGCACAAAGTCTCAGACGTTTGAAGAACAGTTCGGTTGATAAGCAGATGGTTCAAATTGAATGTTTTGGAATAAAATATCTTAATCTGTTTATATATAAACAGATTAAGTGGTAAGTAACTTATCTTTAATAATTGTTCAAAGATAAATAGTTTAGACGATGGCAGAAGTAAAAGCTACATGAATCAAACTGTCCTCAATCAACCCAGAAACAAAAACATTTTTGAGCCACAAGTGAAAGCCTCGAGTTGAACTTGGTCCAAACACACACTATCAATTAGAGCGAGCCGCCACGGCGACGTCAAAGTGGACTCCCGAACAATAGACACGGGGGATTCATACGGCAATAGGAGGAAACATGAGCTAATAGCACAACTCCAATTAAAGAAACATTTGTTGCCTCTGACACCTAAATGTGATTGTCCACAGCTGTGGCGTGCTCCTGGACAAAAGGCCAGGGTTTGTTGTATTGTTGGACGCTGATTGTGTGAAAGGTTGAGTCAGGCCCAGGCCCGGTCTCTTGAGAGCTTCGCTTCATCACAGCAGAGGAGACCTTTTGTTTTCTCCTTTCAAAGGATTTCCAGCACTCCCTGTGCCAATCACTGCTCCTATTCATGAAAAAACACGAGCTCGAGAGGCTGGGGATGGAACATATAAAAGTCCTTGTGGCTGTGATGTTTACTGATGATTGTTGTCTGTGCTGAAAGCTTTTGGAAAGACAGCCCACACATGGAAAATCTTTTTTTTCTCTTTTTTTTTTGTACAGTCATTCAACTTGTGTCACAGATGTTTAATTGATATTTCAATATATTTATGCTAATGATGTCAGCAGCACATTTCATTTGTGCAGTTTGGTCTTTTGTAATAATTCCCTGTGTTTCTCTCTGCAGGAGTGACATGTGGCTCTGTAAACAGTAGGGGTCACTCTTTACTCCTCCTGCTCAGACATTAGGTTCAGAAATAAATGGACACACTTGTACTTAATACTGTACGAGCACAAACACACACATGTTCTGTTGGTAAAGTAAATTAAAACAGACTTGAGTTTCCATGCACAGGTCCAGTCTGATAGTATCAGGGCCTCCGCACAGTCAGCCTCGGCTCGTCTTGTGGCGGCTGCGTTTAGTGTCACACTGAGACGTTCCTGGAGCAGAGACACGCTGCCAGGGGCCTGTCACTGACTAACCCGACCGTGGCGTGTCAGTTTTCTTTGGACCTGAAGGGATGGCCTCTGCGCTCGATGGAACCGTGGCCCTGCACACTCCAGCACCCGCAGGCCCGGCCCACATCCCCGGCCCACATCCCCGAGCGGGCCGCAGAAACCACACTGTGTGCAGCAGGTGAGGACCACGACCAGACCGAGAAATCATGGAAAACTTTACAAATCACTGACTATTTACTGCATTTTGTTTGTGCTTTTGTTCATCTCGATCGATCCTCAGTGTGATGGTTTCGGGAGCAGGAGTTTAAATGTTTCCTGAATTCTTTGTTTTAAATTGGGACTTGACAGTAAACAAACACACAGCCTAATCTTAAGAGACCTGCAGTCATAAAGGACTAAAAGGCTCTGAGGAAGGGGCTGAGTAGTAATTACTTTTGGACTGTTGCTCTGTGTGCTCTGTGTGCTCCGAGCTGAGGAGGTGGGGGTAGATTATCAGTAATGGCTGTGGGGTGGGGATTAAGCACAGGCGAGGGGAGGCCTCTCACTCATGTAGCAGATGAAGAGTCATTTTTTGGACATGCACACTAGATTTCATTGTCCTCATGACTTCCTGTGCCCCCCTCTTACTGACAAACCTAAAATGAGCCCTGGCTAAATCTGGGGAAATCTCTTCTCCTGCCATCGCACTCGCAGACGCAAACACAGAGCACATTTTACACACACAAATGCCCCCACACATCCTCCTCTGCTGATCAGATGACATCATTAACAATCATTACAGGGACACCAGGAAGTGCACAGATCTCCGGCTCAACGTCTGCCCGTGTGGGATCGTATTAGCCTGCTGCAGATGAGCCGCAGGAGCAGGGGCCATTCACAAAACTATTTAACATTTAAACCTTAGAAACAACAGCAGAACATGAAAGGCTCTGCAGGTTTGTGTCGGTAAAACGCTCCAATAAGAAGCAGGCTTTTAGAATCAGACACAGTGTTTCATAATGGAAATCCAGGCGAAAACTGCCACGCTAAAGCACATAGAGCCGCTGTTGATACGTCTAAAAGCTTCATCTATCTCAGACAAATACTGTGTAGTGATTTCCTCAAACAAACGCAAAGATGAGGCCAGACAAAGGCTTTTCAAAGCTGCTGCAGATAGTGCTAATGGAGCCGTGGTTGTTAATGGGCGAGCAGCAGCACTCTTAGTGATAAACGATGCTTATCCTACACAACACCAGCAGGATCTGTTCCACTCCTCCTACTGGCCGCCTGATGCAGCCTCTGATAACCAGCTAATGATGTGGCACATGGGGCGTGGAGCAGCCGAGACGAGCGTCAGGTCTGAGCCGGACTGTTCACTGGTCAAGCACATTTTTATTGTATTATTGTGTTAAAATCAAGTGGATTTACCTGCAGAACAGCGACAAGGACAGACTGCACAGCTGAATCTGCCTTTTTCGCTTATAAAGATGAAGTTTAGTCACATACTTCTCAAGAGACACCTGTTTTTTTTGGTTGGTTTAGGCCCAGACTCTGTCCCATTTTAGCTGATTAGTCCTAATGTCTTTAAACAAACGATACTACATTTTAAACATGAATAATTGTGAAAAACGGAGAGGATTTCTAACGGATCAAGTGACATTTTTCGCAGCAAACGCTCAAAAACAGCAAAAACAAACAATAAAATACCATGTTAGCAGTGTTTTTCTTCATCTTTACATTTCTCTAATGACTTTAATGACGTTCTGATGTTTTCTAACGGCGTCGTCTGGACTATGGGCATCTGCTGCTGCCTCGCGCTGATTTGTATTTGTCTAAACTCCACCTGTTTGTCCTTTGTACGTGCAGCTCGAGACGTCTGCTGATATGAGTGGTCTGAGCTGCACAAAGGCGACCGTCCCGCGGAGTAGAGACCACTTGGCAGTCTGGAGGCTATAGTCTTTTCTAAAATGGGTGTAATTACATCGTTTTTTGGCTGCGGAGTCTCTGGTGGGTGAAGGTGAAAGGGCGTGACCCCTCGCTTCCAGAACATGACCTGGGAATGTAGTCGTGAGGTGGAGAGTGAGTGTCACAATGGCCACGGAGCGACGGGGCTAACAGGCTCCAGCTGATGTCCTGCGGCTCCCGAGCGGCTCCCAGCGGCTCCCAGCGGCTCCCAGCGGCTCTCCAGCGGCTCCCAGCGGCTCCCAGCGGCTCCCAGCGGCTCCCAGCGGCTCCCAGCGGCTCCTCTCTGCCCCTGTGTGCAGTTTTAACCCCGATTTGATTCTCGTGCATGAGCCATTTCACCAGATTAACCATAAGCGTCATCACACAGTGGCACTTTTATCATGTATAAAATAGACAACCTTCATTTCCTGCAGCGTCTCGCTCAACAAAGATCAGATCGAAACTTTATAAAGATTAAAAAATATCGTCCCTACCAACCCTTGAGCGAAGCGACCCGGCTCTTCCCTTTTGAAACGAGCACGAAATAGAAATCATTTAGTTAAAAAGCACTTTGCAGCATCGTCATAAATCAAAGGCTCAGTCTGAATTTTGAAACGATCCTGCTGTGAGAACCTCGGATTTCTGGTGTTTTTTACCAGAATGTGACGTTTTATAACACTTTTTGCTGAATTATCTTTTCATATTTAAGTGTTAGAAATAATATACGCTCCCATTTAAACCGATAAGTGAAAAAAAAAGTTACATTCTGCTACGTTTTAATCATTTTTTCCCCTCTTTTTACTCCCTCGTTCATCCACAAACATACATCCTCATTAAGCAAACGGAGGCAGAACATGCACAGTTCTGTATTTGTCTTTTGATCCATTTATGCCCCATTATATTTGATACTGTTTTATGAAGCACTCTGACTATAAGAAATATCATCAATATGAACCTGCACGTGGCTTTAGAACGAGACGTTTTTTAAGTCTCCAAGTAAATTGGGCCCAAACCTTTTCTGTCTTACCAGTAAAAGACATCCTGCAAATGAGAGCTAAATGAGAGGCAGATGTGTATGTTTATAAAGATAAATTGAATTAAAGGCTGGTCCGTGCTTTGTTACCGAGTCGCAGTGGCCTTCTAATCATGTCGTCTGTGATTTAACTGGCTTCTACAGGTAATGCTCTTTAAGGGGCACGAGGCCGGCACCAGGAAATGAAACACGGTCGTCTTTGCATGGATTCTTACAGCAGTGGCACGGCTAAATCCCACTGTGTGACCCCCTGTACCTGTACCCCCCTGATCCCCCTGTACCTCCCTGGACCCCCCTGGACACCCCTGAACCCCCCTGGACACCCCTGAACCCCCCTGAACACGAGCCCCCTGCCACAGCTCACAAATAATAGCAATAATCCCACTGTGTGACCCCCTGTACCTGTACCCCCCTGATCCCCCTGTACCCCCCTCAACACAAGCCCCCTGTACCTCTACCCCCCTGTACCCCCCTGTACTTGTACCCCCGTGTACTTGTACACCCCTGAACCCCCCATGTACTTGAGCCCCAGTACTTGTACCCCCACAAATAATAGCCGTGTCCCACTGTACTCCCCCTTGTACCCCCATGTACTTGTGAAACCCCCTGTGTACTTGTACCCCCAAGCCCCTTGTACCCCCAGTACTTGTACCCCCTGTACTTGTACCCCCCTGTACTTGTACTCCCCAGTACTTGTACCCCCATGTACTTGTACCCCCGTGTACTTGTACCCCCTGTACACGAGTTTCCTGCCACAGCTCACAAATAATAATAATAATAATAATCACGCAGCAGAAACGTGACAGAAAACTCGTTTCGAAAAGAGGTTTTCACTTTAGTTTGAAACATCAAACAACAGTTTATAAAAGGAAGTGAAGGTTCTGCACTTTTATTATTTATTCAGAGAAAGTAAAACTGTTTTTTTAATGGAGCAGAGTCATGGATGTGATTATGAGACTGTGAGAGAAAAGTGAGAAGAACAAAGAGTCTGAGTCTATCACAGTGTGCTCAGTACATGTACATAACATGTACATAACATGTACATGTACATACATGATACATACATAACATGTACATAACACATACATAACACATACATAACATGTACATGTCATGTTATGTATGTATTATGTATGTACATAACATGTACATGTACATTTATGTATGTGTTATGTATGTACATGTACATGTTATGTACAGGTTATGTACATGTTATGTCCATGTTGTGTTTTGTGTTGAATCACACAGGAGCCTGTATTTCTCGGGTTTTGTCTGAACTTTAATGTGATTTCATTTTGAGTCTTTTCTGTATTTTTCTTCTTCTGTGCCTTTGTGCCGTGGCACCGTCACCGTGGGGCACATGGTTTTTCTGGCATCACATTTTGATAATGATAAATAGAAAACCTTGAAGATATGACTTTGGTGAGTTGTTTATTGCCCCATAATTTTAAACGGGTGAAACACGGCCACAAACAACCACAAACAGCAGTGACTCAAGTCAGTAAAACTGTCACCTCTAATTATAAATGTCACTCATATTCATGCAGGCCCTGTGCAGATTTGATTTGTGCCTTAGTTTTATGCTTTTTCACACAATTCTGTTTTGTTGAATCATAAAAAAAAGATAAGTTCCTTCGGCAGGTCGTCCTCTTCCTCCAGACAGAACAGGCCTCATCCTCAGCAGCTTCAATAATTCCCCGTCATGTTTGCCATTTTTCACTGCTGTCTAAAAATACAATGCAGAAGGTGGTGGGGGCTGCAGAAGATTGCTCAAGAATTGCCGGAACAAAGGGAACGAACTTGGACGGGCTAAAAATACGGCCGGCGTGTGAATTCGATAAAGGGCTCCCTGAGAGGACGCTGACAAAGCTCTGCTGACTTTCAAGTGGGAGAACAATGTGGCAGACACTTTCAGGGTGTTTGGCTACACACGGCGGCGGCTGCACACGCTGTGAAGCAGGATGTCGACAAGAGGAGAACCGAGACAGAACCAGAAACAGAAACAGAGGCAGAAGAAGCAAATAATACAACACCTGCGCTAACACTCACCTCAAGAGTGAGTCCAGCTTCAGAATCACACAGAACAGCTCTTATAAATGATTTAACCAACAGAAAGTGAGAAAATCAAACCAAACAGCAGAGGGAGAAGTGTCCCAGAGCGCCCCCTGTCCTGTCCTGCCCTTAGACCCTCCTCCTCAGCAAAGAAACACTGAAAAAACCCAGTGGGAAAAAGAGAAACCTGGAGGGATTAAAGCACCTCACCCTCCTCACTGTCACACGGCACAAAAAATGCAAAGTATCGTGGTCAGATATGAGATAAATGTTTAAAAAATGCATCTGAGCAGAGAGCCAAAAGCTGGAGTTAAGAGTTAGCCGTATTTATTATTACTATTATTACTTTTTATTACTGACGACATTCTATTACCTAAATAATTGTGGAGTCTGTGATCTGATAATTGCAGCTTTTCACACGGTGATTCCTGTTTTATTGCTCTGATCCGGCGCAAACGTTGGATATTTATCTATTTACAAACTAAAAACAGGATTCTTTTTGCTTGAAACTGCTTCGTTAAACTCGGTCTTTGTGGGACTTTGTGGGACTTTGTGGGACTTTGCGTCGGACGTGGAGGTGCAACACGAGCTGGGTCTGCAAACCTTCAGTTCATTGAGTTGGACAAGGAAGGTTGGACTTAAGTTTCGTCGATTTGAGCTCAGCCATTACTTGTTAATCACTTTCCTTGAGCGGTGCGAGCGTTCCTGGGATGAATAGGTGTCAGCGCAGAAAGGCTGAAGCTGGAGGGGTTGGTTTTCAAGGCCAGTGCGTTTGTGGTGGACGCCGTGCTCTGGAAATCGTGGGCGCTCTCGTCTGTAATCTGATTTTGGTGGTACTGCCTTTAGAGGTTGAGTCTGATCTGATTTTCTGCCTTGACTGAGTGATTATGTTGATGTGTGTGTCTCCACTGCAGGAGGTTAAATACTTACAAGGCACCACTCAGGCAGCAGCCGCTTTCCTGAGGAGGCATCATGGGAGTCTTTGATTGTCTGAGGAGTGAACTCAATTAGACAGTGTGGAGTCATACGAGAGGGCCAAAGACGAAAGGTCCCACTGCTACATGTGGTTTGCTGCTTTCATCGAGACCTTAAGGACACACCTCAGTAATGCCCCGTGTACACAAACCAAACGAGGGAAACAGTTTGTCGTTGGTTCTGCTTCGGCTGATTAAGCTGCACGAAAAAAACTTCAATCTTCAATGTTCAAAAGAAAATGAGAATAGATGAGATGCCTGAAGTCAAATCCTAAACAGTTTCCCACCGAACGTGATCCACATTAACGATTAAACAGCGCTGATTGGTGCTGGGGGCGCTCTTGGGGCGCTCTTGGGGTGCTCTCGGGTGCTCTCGGGTGCTCTCGGGCGCTCGGACCCCCCTCTTGTGATGAAGTTCGTGGATGTGAGCTCCACGGCGCGACCTGGTGGTGTTTACTGTAATTAGTATCAGGTCATTTACAGCTCACTGACCCACAGTGACCTGTGAGATCTGGGTCACAGAGACACGGTGGAGACGGGAGGAGGCGACGGAAGAGTGAAGTGTGTGTGTGTGTGTGTGTGTGTGTGTGTGTGTGTGTGTGTGTGTGTGTGTGTGTGTGTGTGTGTGTGTGTGTGTGTGTGTGTCTGTGTGTGCCTCTGTGTGCCTCTGTGTGTGTCTGTGTGCCTCTGTGTGTCTCTGTGTGCTGTGTGTGTGTGTGTGTGTGTCTCTGTGTGTCTCTGTGTGTCTCTCTTTGCCTCTGTGTGTGTGTCTGTGTGCCTCTGTGTGTGTGTCTGTGTGTGTCTGTGTGCCTCTGTGTGAGTCTGTCTGTGTGCGTCTGTGTGTGTGCCCTCTGTGTCCCTCTGTGTCTCTGTGTCTCTGTGTGCGTCTCTGTGTGTCTGTGCCTCTGTGTGCTCTGTGTCTCTGTGTGCGTCTGTGTGTGCGTCTCTGTGTGCCTCTCTGTGTGCGTCTGTGTGCCTCTGTGTGCGTCTGTGTGTCTGTGTGCGTCTGTGTGTCTCTCTGTGCCTCTGTGTGCGTCTGTGTGCGTCTGTGTGCCTCTGTGTGCGTCTGTGTGTCTCTGTGTGTCTCTGTGTGCCTCTGTGTACCTCTCTGTGTGTGCGTCTGTGTGTCTCTGTGTGTCTCTCTGTGCCTCTGTGTGCGTCTGTGTGTCTCTGTGTGTCTCTGTGTGTGTGTCTCTCTCTGTTTGCTGTGTGTCTCTGTGTCTCTACCTCTCTTTGCCTCTGTGTGCGTCTGTCAGCACATGACAAAAGGTGCTGTGTGTTTAGTTGCTCTTGCACACGTGCGTTGCCACAGACTGTGTATGTGCTGAGCTTATTCCTCATTGTGCTGGACTTCAGAGGCCAAAGCGTCTCCCGCTTCCTCTTGGAGGCAGTGGGTTAAAAATAATGTGGTGTGCAGTGAGCGGTGGGGAGCGAGGCGCAGACAGCGAGGAGCCAGAGCTGCTCTCTCTCCCTCACACACACTGTCTGCAAAGGGACTATATTATGGCTTTTTTTTTCTTTTATGGACACATCGCATGCACTGACTTATTAGATCCGTAAAAGTGAACATACATAAACAGAAAAATGATCAGTCATTTACTCATACTTAATGTTTGCTCTTAAATTAAAAATAAGTCACTTTAATGGTTTAATTAAAAGCGTGGACACATAAACAGTGTGGAGCTCAGACTCGTGACTTTCCAGAGTGTGAGCCACACAAAGTGGGACAATGACAGTCTTATCAAAACAAACTTTTCCCCCTCGTGCCATTTTTGTCTTGCCTGAAAGTATCACCTCCTCCAGCCTATCTCCCTCCACCGCCTCCACCCCTCCCTCGGTCGCGTGCGGAAGCCGGGGCGGCTGCAGTCCCTCCGCCCTGAGATAAGGTTGTCTCCAGCCAAACTGCACACCTCGTGTCGTCGGGCTGATTCTTCTTATCGGCCTCGTCCTACTGAGTTTGTGGTGATGCTCCAATTAAACCCACTCACACCTGTGCCACACTCATCTGTATAAACTCCAAGGGAAAGATGTAAATAAATACTTGTTTTTCTGACAAACAGTTATTCTCTGTGGTAATCTTAATTATAATGTATACATAGAGGTAATAGTATAGAATTTGTCAGTGTTGCTGTGTATGAAACGAGACTGAGACGTATCAGGATGTGTAGGGAGATACATCAAGCCCTGACATATACAAAACCACAGAGAATAAACCATTTAATTATAATGCAACACGAGAAAGGTGCAGCTCTGAACAGAATGTTCATCCATGGAAAATGCAGTGGCTTTAAGATGGTGTTTCCCTTTAATGCTGGTGTTATCTAACGCTGTCAACAAGGCATCTAAAAATGGTTTTCCTCCAACAGTTTGTCGACAGAAGTGAATTATGTTTGTCAGCATGTTCATGTTTAGGGCTTTGACTCTTTTTAGCTCAGTTACTTAAACTCACTCGTAAAAGAATATTTAACAAATGCCTAAATGTTGTTCTCGTCTTAATCATTCAGTAAAAGGTGAAGCGCGGTGCTTATAAGAACAATTTGAGAGTAAAACGTGTTCATTCACTCTTATCTCGCTCACGGAGTCTGATAAGAGGCTCTAATATGGGGCCGGAGAGATACTTCATTGCAGAGTGGTGCACAATAGAGATACTCATAAACGTTTACTGCTCGCCATTAAACTTTGCTTGGATGTTGAATGTGTCATTCGCTGATAGTGGAGCCTGTTGGCTGATTTACGGCCGTCCCTCAAATTGCCCTGGTGACGCCTGGGGAGGTTGACTAATCACCACAGGCAGCCAACAAGTTCAGACAGACTGATAAGAGCAGTGGACAGACACCGGAGCTACAGGGACGGATGCTACGCTAGCTCTGCCCTAACGACCACGGACCAAAGACAACTGTTCGATCTGTTTTGGTTTGTTAGGAAGAACTTGGGCAGTGTTTATAAGATCATTATGTAAGAGTTTTGATTCAGGCCGTAGTGAAGGCAGAAGGTCCCGTTTGCTCCTTTCCCGTCGCACTGAGCCCACACTGACCTCACTGCTGTTTGTCTCCATCAGCTGCCACGGTTTCAATTTGGCTTATTAAAATGCAGCATCTAAACCAAACAATGCACACAGACAAAATGTGCACGTCAGTCCTGCGCTGAGAGTCACTTTCCCTCGACACAGAACTGCTGTGGATGTTTATGTAAATAACCTCTGTGGCTCCGTCACATATTTCTTGATAATAGATTGACGTGTGGCCGCTGTCCTCTGACCTCAGAACTGACTGTTTGTGTTGGGACAGTTCCTTTTATGCCGATTAAGAAAACATCGAGTCACGTCTCTGTGGCCTTTAGTGAACCCTGCCCATAAAAAACACTCATTTTTTAAGGTCTTCAATTTTTCGGGGGAGGTTTTAGTTTTTAGCTGAGGTAAAGTCAGACCTTCCCCCTAACACTGACCTCCTGACCTCCTTGACCTCCAGAGCAGCCTGGACAAAGGAGCCTTTCCCTTTTAATTCTGCCCAAAGAGCATCATATGGGGCCTGACCCTGTGCTGCTCTTAACCTTTTGGACCTCTGGACCCATGTCCGTGATTTAGGGTAAATTGAATTACATGCATTCTGTGGATGAGTCTGACTCTGGGGATGAGCTGCTGCAATTACAGCGTCTGATTAAAATGTCACAAAGATCCGACATGTAACACGTACGACACTTAAACATAAGAACATCTGTAAATGCAACAATAAACCACACTGAGCGTTTTATCCTCCTGTCAGACTTTTAAAAGAGCTTTTACATCGATTTCACAGAAGTCCATTTAGATTCACTTCTATGATCACAGCTGCCCTCAGGCTGACGGTCACAGACGTGGCTGCCGTTCTGCTCCAACAGCCTCATGTCCAGCTCAGAGAGAGATTCAAACTCCCAACGCTGAAGTTAGAAGAAAACAGCTCGACCAGATGAGCCATGTGAGATCATTCATTAAGATTTAATCTGAGGCTTGAGTCGGGCTGTGGCTCCATGTCCGACATCTTTCACCTTCATGTGGGAAGTTTGTGTAAGACGAGAAGCTGACATTTACAAATTGGAGCGATGGCTGCCTTTCCATCTGAAAACAACAGTGCAGGAGATTTGTAACACAACAACAATCCGAACAGAACGCAACACGACGGGAACAAAAGACGAGTGAGCCGCTGGAGAAAGGGATGACTCTTCTTCTTCCTGCCACCACAGGCGCCTGGGCCTGTGTGCTGTCTACCTGTCTCTCTCCCTAAGTGCCATGTTCTTGTCAGCACTGACACCCTGTCGGCCCCACCTAGGGGCCCCGTGGGGAGCAGGCAGCGGTGGGATCCAACCACACAAAGCGCTCGGCCTGAAAGAGACCGGCTGGGCTCCGGTGGAGCCAGCCTCCCAGACGCAGACAATGGCGGGGCCCGAGGCCCGGCCTGAAACCTGAGGCTGAGGCCTGGTATTTTAAGAGGCCTGAGTGGCTCTGGAGCCAGTTGTCAATCAATAGGAGCAAACAATCAGGAAAAAAACGTGAAAAGCTGCTTCAAAGTAGAATAATCCTGACAATCCTGAACGAGATTTTTGACAAACAACCAAACCCCACAAAATATAAGAGATACACAATATACACAAGATATACAAGTTACACAATATACACAAAATACACAATATACACAATATACACAATATACTCTATATACACAATATACACTATATACACAATATACACTATATACACAATATACACTATATACACAATATACACAATATACACTATATACACAATATACTCTATATACACTATATACACAATATACACTATATACACTATATACACAATATACTCTATATACACAATATACACTATATATACAATATACACAATATACACTATATACACAATATACACTATATACACAATATACACTATATACACAATATACACAATATACACTATATACACAATATACACTATATACACAATATACACTATATACACACAATATACTCTATATACACTATATACACATTACACTATATACACAATATACACAATATATATACACAATATACACTATATACACTATATACACTATATACACTATATACACTATATACACTATATACACAATATACACTATACACAATATACACACAATATACACTATATACATATATACACTCTATATACACAATATACACTATATACACTATATACACAATATACACTATATACCACACTATACCATATACACAATATACACTATATACACAATATACACTATATACACTATATACACACAATATACACAATATACACTATATACACACAATATACACTATATACACTATATACACACCCATATACTCTATATACACTATATACACACTATATACACAATATACACTATATACACAATATACACTATATACACAATATACACAATATACACTATATACACAATATACACAATATACTCTATATACACTATATACACAATATACACTCTATATATACTATATACACAATATACACTATATACACAATATACACTATATACACAATATACACATATATACTCTATATACACTATATACACAATATACTCTATATACACTATATACACAATATACACTATATACACAATATACTCTATATACACTATATACACAATATACACTATATATACACACTATATACACAATATACACAATATACTCTATATACACTATATACACACATATACACAATATACTATATAATACATATATACTATATATATACTATATATACACAATATACACTATATACACAATATACACAATATACACAATATACACAATATACACTATATACACAATACTATATACACAATATACACTATATACACTTATATACTATATACACTATACACACAATATACTCTATATACACTATATACACAATATACACTATATACACAATATACACAATACACTCAATATACACAATATACACTATATACACTATATACACAATATACACAATATACTCTATACATACACTATATACACTATATACACACATATACACTATATATACACTATATACACTATATACACAATATACACATATATACACAATATACTCAATATACACACTATAGATACACATATATACTCTATATACACTATATATACACACAATATACTCTATATACACTATATACACAATATACACTATATACACAATATACACTATATACACAATATACACTATATACACAATATACACTATATACACTATATACACAATATACTCTATATACACTATATACACAATATACACTATATACACTATATAATCTACAAATATACACTATATATACACTATATACACAATATACACAATATATATATACACTATATATACACAATATACTCTATATACACTATATACACAATATACACTATATACAGAATATACTCTATATACACTATATACACAATATACACTATATACACAATATACACTATATACACAATATACTCTATATAAACTATATACACAATATACACTATATACACAATATACACTATATACACTATATACACAATATACACTATATATACACAATATACACTATATACACAATATACACAATATACACTATATACACAATATACTCTATATACACTATATACACAATATACACTATATACACAATATACTCTATATACACAATATACACTATATACACTATATACACTATATACACAATATACACCTATATACACTACAATATACACAATATACACTATATACACTATATACACAATATACACATATACAGTATATACACAATATACACTATATACACAATATACACTATATACACTATATACACTATATACACAATATACACAATATACACTATATACACTATATACACTATATACACAATATACACAATATACACTATATACACTATATACACAATATACACTATATACACAATATACACACAATATACTCTATATACACTATATACACAATACACACTATACACACATATACACAATATACTCTCTATACACTATATACACATATACACAATACACTCAATATATACAATATACACTATATACCAATATACTCTCTACACTATATACACAATATACACTATACACAATACACTACATATACACTATATACACATATACACAATATACCACACTATATACACAATATACACTATATACACAATATACACTATATACACAATATACTCTATATACACTATATACACTATATACACAATATACACTATATACACTATATACACTATATACTATATACACAACACACTATATACACTATATACACTATATACACATATATACAATACACTATATACACTATATACACAATATACACATATACAATATACACAATATATATACACATATACACATATATACACTATATACACTATATACACAATATACACTATATACACAATATACACAATATACACTATATACACATATACACAATATACTCTATATACACTATTACACAATATACACTATATACACACTATATACACTATATACACTATATACACAATATACACTATATACACAATATACTATACACATATATACACAATATACACTACATATACACTAATATACACTATATACACAATATACACAATATACATATATACACATATACACAATATACACTATATACACAATATACACTATATACACAATATACACTATATAATATCTCTCTCTCAGAAAGTTTCAGATTTGTACACAATATTCTCTCTTCTCTGTGACCACAGTCTCCCAGTGTGAGGGACAAGCTGCTGAGGACATGTCCTCTGTGTGGACCACAGCTCTACTGCTCTTATTAAACTTGAAGTGACACACAGACAGTTTAATTTAACCGTGTCCACAGAGACGTGTGAAGAGTTCAGAGAAGATGAAGCTCGGGGCCAAATAAAAAAAAAAAAAGGCATTAACAAAAGAGCTCCATGTTTAAGAAAGTTTACTCTGTGTTTAACTGAATCTACCTGAACTACCCAAACATGACCTGTGTGAGGTGCACCTCCTGACCACTAGGTGTCCTCAGTGATTACCTCACAGCTTATGTTTTTTAACTATATTTAAACTGTAGACACTATTTACTCATCATTAAGATCATATTTAGGACAAACTGTACAATGTGAAGATCTTGGTGCAAAGCTGATAAAAAAGAGTTTAGTTCATCTCAATCAGTCACAGGAAAAAGTAAAAAAACAAAAGAAGAAACAAAAACCAGAGTATTACACTTCTACAGGACATAAATAAATACATCACCTTTTATATATTTGCCGAAAAGAACATATTACAAAGTTTGATTAGTTTCAGTTTCATTTTGGACACTTTTGGGTCCTCTCCTTGCTCTCTGTGCTAAGTCACTCCCCCTTCAGAGCAAATAGAACTACTTCTCACTGTGTCAGGTTTGTGTTTTTTACATCCTGCTCCTGTATATTTATTTTTAAGTTGTCAGTGTGGAACAGAGGGTTTCGTCGGGGTTGTGGGCGGAGCCTTGTACGAGAGGCGTGGGCTCGCTGCTGACTGTGGGAGATCACTGGATTACTCAGACATGCACAGATGACACTTAAGGCTCCAGAAAGTCGATTTTGCATAACACAGCCTCGTGAACGTGCTGCTGGGGAGGAAGTTTTTCAGTATTTGCTCTGTTCACATGTTTTAAATATGTTCTGCTGCTTTGTAAACCGCAGCAGCGCACTTTCTATACTGTCCTGCATTATCTGACACACGTTACATGCTTTGGACACGAGCTCGGCGGCGCTCTCCCGCAGACAGAGATTGGAAGTGACCAGTCGGGCCGCTGCAGAGGGACGGCTGCCGCGTCGGACACATCTGTAAGCAGTTGACTGGGCCTTTTCCTGTCGGTGTTCCTGAGGAGTCTGGAAGGGTGTCAGGCCAAAGCTGACCTTGTTGTGCCCCGTGTGTCACTTAACCTCCATGTTAGATGTCAACTCCCCTGCCACAACCCCTCAGCCGCCCTGACCCCGACACATGCACCATCTTTGGAGTTACGACCCTGCGCTGAACAAGTCCAGGTCAAACTATCACACAGAGGCTACGCGGGAGTGTGAGATCTGCTTTGGACTTGAAGATAAAATGACTTTTAAGACATGAGATTTGTTTGATGGATTTTAAAGTCAGCTCGTGAGACTCTAATTGGAGGCATCTGGTTTAATCTGTTCTTTTTAGTCTGTCTTGAAGTTCACACTGGATTTATAAACCTGTGCACTAAAAACGAACTTCTGGCTGCAGATTTTTTTACTTAAATCTTAAGTCTTCACTGTCCACGGCGCTATCGTCTCATACAACTCGAGCAACAGCAGCAGCCACTTGAAGATGATGAAAAAACTGATGATTGGAAAAGTAAAGTGTGACCACATATTGACATAAGACCAAACACTGATGATTTAGTTCAATACAGCTCCTTTAAAATGATATTTCTGATCAACACAGTGATTTTAATGTGTTTTTTAATGTGATGTAGTGGTGCTCGTTTGGACAGGTGCTGCAAACTGAACATCTGCCCTCGTGCACGTCCAGTTTGCTCTTGGTGTCCCTTCCCCTGTTCTCCGTCTGAAGCACATTTCAAAAACTATGACACATTCACAAAAGTCTTTTTCCTAAACTCATTCGTAAGTTGTGGCGCAGTGCAGCTGCCTGGACCCGACCTGTTAACTGAACAAACCCGTGGAGATGCTCCCGTGATGCTCCATATGAGGTTCAGGCTTTTGACTTCATGTTTCAGGTGATCTGTGGTGGTTCTGTCTGCACCAGGAGGAGCAGAGGAGCAGAGAAGAGGAGCAGAAGAGCAGAAGAGCAGAGGAGCAGAAGAGCAGAAGAGCAGAGGAGCAGAAGAGCAGAGAAGAGGAGCAGAAGAACAGGAGTAGAGGAACAGAGGAGCAGAATAGCAGAGGAGCAGAGGAACAGAGGAACAGAGGAGCAGAGAAGAAGCAGAGGAGCAGAGGTGCAGAAGAGCAGAGGAACAGAGGAGCTGTGGCACTGACATGGGAGCGACTTCTGTTTTACTTCCTGACTTTCTAGTTTTATGAACTCTTGATCGTCGCTGGGTGTGTAAAAGCTGTGAGCGTGGAGAGCGTGGTGAGCGTGGAGAGCGGAGAGCGTGGAGAGCGTGGAGAGCGTGGAGAGCGTGGTGAGCGTGGAGAGCGTGGTGAGCGTGGAGAGCGTGGAGAGCGTGGAGAAGGTGGAGAGCGTGGAGAACGTGGAGACGTGGTGAGCGTGGAGAGCGTGGAGAGCGTGGAGAGCGTGGAGAACGTGGAGAGCGTGGAGAGCGTGGAGAGCGTGGAGAAGGTGGAGAGCGTGGAGAGCGCGTGGTGAGCGTGGAGAGCGTGGAGAGCGTGGAGAGCGTGGTGAGCGTGGAGAGCGTGGTGAGCGTGGAGAGCGTGGAGAGTGTGGAGAGCGTGGAGAGCGTGGAGAGCGTGAAGAGCGTGGAGACGTGGAGAGCGTGGAGAGCGTGAAGAGCGTGGAGAACGTGGAGAGCGTGGAGAGCGTGGAGAGCGTGGAGAGCGTGGAGAGCGTGGAGAGCGTGGTGAGCGTGGAGAGCGTGGTGAGCGTGGAGAGCGTGGAGAGCGTGGAGAAGGTGGAGAGCGTGGAGAACGTGGAGACGTGGTGGTGGAGAGCGTGGAGAGCGTGGAGAGAACGTGGAGACGTGGAGAGCGTGGAGAGCGTGGAGAGTGGAGAATGTGGAGAGCGTGGAGAGCGTGGACAGCGTGGTGAGCGTGGTGAGCGTGGAGAGCGTGGTGAGCGTGAAGAGCGTGGAGAACGTGGAGAGCGTGGAGAGCGTGGAGAGCGTGGAGAACGTGGAGAGCGTGGAGAGCGTGGAGAGCGTGGAGAGCGTGGAGTGCGTGGAGAGCGTGGTGAGCGTGGAGAACGTGGAGAGCGTGGAGAGCGTGGAGAGCGTGGTGAGCGTGGAGAACGTGGAGAACGTGGAGAGCGTGGAGAGAGTGGAGAACGGGACAGCGTGGACAGCGTGGAGAGCGTGGAGAGCGTGGAGAGCGTGGAGAGCGTGGACAGCGTGGAGAGCGTGGTGAGCGTGGAGAGCGTGGAGAGCGTGGAGAGCGTGGAGAGCGTGGAGAGCGTGGAGAGCGTGGACAGCGTGGACAGCGTGGAGAGCGTGGTGAGCGTGGAGAGCGTGGAGAGCGTGGAGAGCGTGGAGAGCGTGGACTGTACGATCATGAGGTCCAGTGTTTTTGTGAAATAAATGAATCCACTGGGCTAATGCATTTTATTTTGTCCAGTAAACTTAAACGTGGTGTCTTCAAGCTGTTAATTAAACCCAATGATAAATGACACGGAGCTTGTTCTTCTATAGTAAGTGTATCTGCGCCTTTAAGGATCCTTTCTCCAGGTGAAGTGGAGGCGTGGTTTGTAACTTTCAGGTGTATTCTCCTCATAACTGTCGGTGCACGAGGGTCGTCCTGGGACATCTTCCAGCTTGTGTCGTGCTTCATTCATATTCACGCTCTGATAAGCAGCCTCCACTCTGTTTTTCCAAATGTAATTGTTTCTCTAAATCTGATTGTTTCTCCAGTTCTCCAAAACAAAAACCTGGCATATTTGTAGTGTGTGGCATCGAGGTTAAGGTCACTCTGCTGGGTTCTTCTTCATGTAAACTGCAGTTTGTAATTTCTCCGACTGGATTCACTGCGAGGCTCCTCTTCACTGTCAATCTCTCGCTCCATCCTTCCCTCACTCGTGAACAAGACCCCGAGATACTTGAGGTTCGACTATCGGTCGGACTCTCCTCTCCTGCGCCCTGGAATAGACCTTACCGGGAAGGCTGAGGAGTGTGATTCCCCTGTAGTTGGAACACACCCTCCGGTCCCCCTTTTTATACAGAGGGACCACCACCCCGGTCTGCCAGTCCAGTGGTACTGTCCCCGACCGCCATGCGATGTTGTAGAGACGTGTCAGCCAAGACAGTCCGACAACATCCAGAGACTTAAGGTACTCGGGACGGATCTCATCAACGCCCGGAGCCTTGCCACTGAGGAGTTTGCCAACCACCTCAGTGACTTCGGCCAGGGTGATAGACGAGTCCGCCTCCGGGTCCCCAGTCTCGGCTTCCTCCTCTGAAGACGTGACAGTGGGATTGAGGAGATCCTCAAAGTTTTCCCTCCACTGTCCAACAACATCCCCAGTCGAGGTCAGCAGCTCTCCACCCGCACTGTAAACATTGTTGGTGAAGTACTGCTCCCCCTCCTGAGGAGCCGGACGGTTTGCCAGAATTTCTTTGAGGCCATCCGATAGTCCTCCTCCATGGCCTCTCCAAACTCCTCCCAACCCCGAGTTTTTGCCTCCACGACAGCACGAGCCGCGGCACGCTTGGCCCGCCTGGCCCGCTTGGCCCCTGCCTGGCCCGCCGGTACCTGTCAGCTGCCTCAGGAGTCCCACAAGCCAACAAGGCTCGATAGGAATCACATAGGCATAGTGATAGGCATAGGCATAGGCATCACGTGTCAAAAGTATAATTAAATACTTGAAATATACACAAATAATCCAGTTTTCTCTTCAGTTCTGTTGTTTGAAGCATGATTGAAGTCACAGTGTCCTTCAGTACACCCTACTGGTCACAGAGCACACTGCAGCAGACGTTCCAAACGTTTTATGAACTCGTATCGTTGTTCTGTGCTACAGAGGCCAGCTCAGACAGCGCTGCATAAAACCACTTTATAGATCCACGGGAATCGGACTTGAGGAGGTTTCTAGTGAGTGCACAAGTGCAGCAGGAGACGACAGACAACTGTAAACAGCCGACACTTTCACTTTCACTTTTTAGCGATTAGTCATTGTAGCTTCATGTTTGTAATGATCAGAAAATCAAACGAGTTGTCGGGGTGAGTTTGTGTGACATGGAGGATCCGGGCGGAGCAGTGGAGTGAGAGAGCCACAGTCTGGAGCCACAGTCTTATAAGAGCCACAGTCTGGAGCCACAGTTTGGTCTGTGTTTATGAAGCTAGAGCGTCAGAAATAACATGAATATTACTCGTTTGTGGAGGAACATGGGACTGACCTGCTCCACTTCAGGGACTTGATCTGTGAGGTGAGCTCTGCGTTTAAGGGACGTTTGTGACACATGAGGCTGTGAAAAAGTGTAGGAGGAGGACAAATCTGTGAACAAACAACCAGCTCAACGACCAGCCCCCTGTCCAGCCCACTGTCCAGTCGTGTTTGTGCAGGGGGGTCAAACACAGTCCAGTCTATACAAATAGGAATAAACTGTCGACTTTTCTCATTTGACTCCAAACGTATAAAATGTGGTGTTATCAAATTGTTATCGACTAAATATTGACATCCACCCCAAGTCTGCTCCTGCCCATAAAAGTGACCACACAGGACAGGAGTCTGGACACCGGTGATTGACAGGTGCATTAGCCAATCAGAGACACTCACGGTCTGTCCATAGCAAAACAAACATGGCCGCCCTGCTGACGAGGGAAAAAAGAGAGAAAAATATCACTGAAAAACATCACAGATTCCTTAGAACTGTCCCTCTTGAATTCTCTGGGTTGTTTGGCATCAATCGACTCGTCCCTCTTGAAACTGGGTTTGGCTCAGACTGTCCTGGTGAGAGTTTTGGTCTCATCTCTGAGTTGGGCCCAGCTTTTCAACACGATGCTTTGCAAATCCAACTTGTTAAGTGTCTGACCTCTCGCATGAGAAGATTACAGTGCTCCTCGCTGGAGATGACACTAGTCCCTATGACAAACAGTTTCTCAAAGTTTACGTTTTCTCTACCTCTGGAGGACTAGAAACACAAGCTGGCCCTGTATAAATCTGTCAGGGTTATAGAGTTGAGCATATACACAGTCTTGATTTACACATTCCAGATGGGACATTATTGGACTGCGGTGAAGCTTTGGAGCATCGCACACTCCCAGCCTTCTTTTCCGCTGCTTTGATGACGATCCCTCTCGTCTTTGTGGCAAACATTATGAGCTTTCTAACAAATAAACAAAAGCTAATTTAAACAATGACTTTTTTGGGGGAAACAATAAAACACACTTAAGCTGGTCGTTGTCTCTGTGTATCTGGTCCTAATAGCGGCAGAACACGAAGCCCATAGCGTGTGTCAGTTTGTGAATATACGAGTCTCCGCCGTTGATCAAGCACAATAAGATCAGTGAGACTCGGCCGAGTGAATCGTGTCCAACTTTTTCGCTGGTGCATCAAAACAGATGCACAAACACGGGGCTGACTTACGCTCAACGATAATGCCGCATACGAGTTTTATTTCATTATTATTACTATTGCAGTTTATCTTTTCTTCTTTTAAACAGTGACCCTGTGATTCTCTCTGGTTGACGGAAACTGAGAGAGATTAGGGAGAGTGCAGGCCAAAGTGGTGAGGGCCTGGAGAATATGTTTTCAATAGTCTATAGTCAACCTGCATTAGCATCTGTGCTCAACACGTGCACCGTGGGGATCGTGACCCTCCACTTCCCTTTCTCTTTGCTCTGCCCAATGGGTAGAGCGTCTATTGCAAGGTCATCCCAGAGCTCACAGAATAAAGCGACCTCCAGCAGCCGCTCTCCCCCTCGGACATTTCCAGAGGCTGGAGGTCCAACGAGCCCCCTCCTCTTTTCAGAATCACACCAGTGGCTCGGGGGCGGGACTCAGCCTCGTCCGAGCGGGTTAGGAAGGGTTTCTTTTTTTAAAACGGGGGTAAAATTGTGGCTTATGCTTCTCGCTAACACTGGAGGCACCCCGTGAAGCCGGTAGTACTGTCGAGCGTAATCACAGCGCACAGGCCGATCGGAGGCTAAACGCAGACAGACCACAGAGACCTTTATCCGGCTTTTACCTGCAGGACCATGTCTCGTGTGTGGCATTATAAACATCAGCTGAGGGCATCGGGGACAAATACACATGTTTATCACTGCAGAATAAACTCGAGGATTCAAGTGTTTAGTGCATTTCAGTAGATATTTTTGTGGTTCATTAAGGAAGTGATGCAAAATTAACTGTAAATACTGAGACGTAACACAGTCTCTCAAAGCAAAAGATGAAATTTAAATGTGTCAGCTGGACAAATGACAGATTTGACAGTTTGACAGATTTAAATTGTGTCTTTTTCTAAACCTGGACGACTGAGGGACACACGGGCTGAAATAATGACACATAAAACAGTCTCTCAATGCCACGAAGTCAAAGCAGAACAAAAATATTTGACAGTCTGAATGTTCTATTAAATGTACGTACTGTTAATGTGAGGCAGATATAGCAGCGACGGTCAGGATGTTAACTCAAGGGGAATAGAAAAACACATTCTTCCGCATGAGTTACAGTCGTCACTAATGAGCAAAGAGCACCTCCCTTAATTAGTCCTTTTGTTAAACACAATAAATGAAGAAAAGTAGTAAATATGTGGATGAGTTTCCCGAGATCATGAAGCTGACAGCGCGGCTGGAGGAGGGGCTCGTGAAACCGAGAATCAGAAAAACAGGCCTTGCTAATTTAAATACAGTCTTATTAGTCTAATGACCAGAGTCTGTTATCACTACACATCACCATTAATGCCACGGCTCCGGGGCTCGAGCGCCCAAGGCCTGCCTTTCCCTCCTTAGCCCACATTCAGCTCCAGAACCAACGCACATCCCCTTCCACTAGACATGAAATGTGACATGGGGACACTAATGTATGTGGAAAAGGGACGGTACGAGGCATGTGAGCCACTCACCGCTGCTGTTTGTGCAGATAATGATATGACGCTGCTCTGAAAAGTAAAAGTCCTATTTGAAAAAGCTTTAGCTCTGAGGCATGTTGCTATTAGGACACTGCATTAATGTTATAACAGACGAGCCTAACGAGCTTTGGCTGTGGATCTGCGAACATATGCACGATGATGCTTATCAGAGACGGACGGAGCATTAAGTTCAAATGAGTTGGAAGATCGTAAAAGGGAAAAGTCGAGTTTGTTATTGCATGAATTGCTTCAGTTTTCTGCTTCAAATTGCATGAAAACTGCTCATTATGTTTCCCACATGTTTGAGAAACAGCAGAGGTACAAGTCTAAAAACACAAACACAGAGTCTACAAACACAAGAACAGAGTCTACAAACACAAGAACAGAGTCTACAAACACAAGAACAGAGTCTAAAAACACAAGAACAGAGTCTAAAAACACAAGAACAGAGTCTACAAACACAAGAACAGAGTCTAAAAACACAAGAACAGAGTCTAAAAACACAAACACAAACACAAGAGTCACATTTGTGCAGAAATAAAGAGAAAAATAAAGAGAAAAAACATCCCAGGAAGTTCCTTTGTCCAAATATATTTCATGGGAAATACAGATAATCACTGCAGTACAGGCCCTCCACAGTACACAGAGTACACACAGAGTACACGCAGAGAACACACAGAGTACACACAGAGTACACACAGAGTACACGCAGAGTACACACAGAGTACACGCAGAGTACTTGAGTACACTCAGAGTACACGCAGAGTACACACAGAGTACTCAAGTACACTTAGAGTACACTCAGAGTACTCGAGTACACTCAGAGTACACTCAGAGTACTCGAGTACACTCAGAGTACACTCAGAGTACACTCAGAGTACTCGAGTACACTCAGAGTACACTCAGAGTACTCGAGTACACTCAGAGTACACTCAGAGTACACTCAGAGTACACTCAGAGTCGAGTACACTCAGAGTACACTCAGAGTACTCGAGTACACTCAGAGTACACTCAGAGTACACTCAGAGTACACTCAGAGTACACTCAGAGTACTCGAGTACACTCAGAGTACACTCAGAGTACACTCAGAGTACACTCAGAGTACACTCAGAGTACACTCAGAGAGTACACTCAGAGTACACTCAGAGTACACTCAGAGTACTCGAGTACAGTTATGTGGACTGTGTGAGCTGTTCCCCTCGTTTCCACTCGTTTCCTGTGTTTTATTTGAGGCTGTGTTTTGCTGCAGTGAATCTGGTAAATGTTCCTCATTTGAGCTTTAATGTGAAGAGCAGCATCACAGTCTGAGGAGGTGAAGAGGCTGAGTCCTGAAGAAAAGAGGAGAGAGAAGAGAGAGGAAAGAGGAAAGAGAAGTCGCAGGGGCGACAGTAGCTCAGTTGGTTGAGTGTTTGTCACTGATCCGAAGGTTGGCGGTTCAAATCCCGCTCTCTACATAAACATCATTGGTTGAGTGGTTAGATCCACTGACTTGAGGGTTGGTGGTGCAATTCCAGCCCTCACAGATGAATGCTGCCGTTGTGTCCTTGGGCAAGACACCTCACCGTACACTGGTGTGTGAGTGGGTGACTGGTTCCTTGTTGTAAAGCGCTTTGTGGGCTTTGAAAGGTAGAAAAAGCGCTATAAAAAAATGCGCGACCATTTACCAGGAAAGAGAAACATACACACTGAAGTGTCTTTCTGTATTTCTCTGTGTTTTTCTCTGTGTTTCTGTGTCTCTCTGTCTTTCTCTGTGTTTCTCTGTGTTTCTCTGTTTGTTTCATGCACAGATTCATTTCTTTAATATTTTCCGCTTTATTTGGTCGTGACTTTATGGAGATCGATGGAGCAGCTTTAAGAGCCTCATTGGAGCTGAATGAAAGAGGTGTTTTCAAGGACGACGACGCAGTGAAAGAAAACCAGATCAGAATAATAACCGCTAATGACTCGTGAAGTCATTTTTAGAAGGAAATAAAAGCTGTACCTCTTTGATAAATGTAATCATGTAAAGTGTTCACTTATCCACAGGAAAAAACAAACATCTGTGCCAACATAAATGTCACTCGTCAGCGTGATTTCACTGTACGAGACAAAGTGGCACAGCTGGCAGAGAAAAGAGCAAAGCACAAAGAGGCAGCGTGTCAAATGACCCACGGACACGGACGACCTTGGTGACGGGGGAAGGCCAGCACTAATTAGCACTGAGCGGCCATGTTGGCTGTCAGGGATCCTCACAGGGTCACAGTCCTGTCTCCCTGTGGATGTCCTCATGAGTCCTTCCCTCGTGAGTCCTTCCCTCGTGAATCCTTCTCTCATGAATTCTTCCTCGTAAGTCCCTCCCTCGTGAGTCCCTCCCTTGTGAGTCCTCCCTCGTGAGTCCTTCTCTCGTGAGTCCCTCCCTCGTGAGTCCTTCTCTCGTGAGTCCCTCCCTCGTGAGTCCTTCTCTCGTGAGTCCCTCCCTCGTGAGTTCCTCCCTCGTGAGTCCTTCCCTCATGAGTCCTTCCCTCATGAATCCCTCCCTCGTGAGTCCTTCCCTCATGAGTCCTTCCCTTGTAAGTTCCTCACCGTGAGTCCTTCTCTCGTGACTCCTTCCCTCATGAATCCCTCCCTCGTGAGTCCTTCTCTCGTGAGTGCTTCCCTCATGAGTCCTTCTCTCGTGAGTCCCTCCCTCGTGAGTCCTTCCCTTGTGAGTGCTTCCCTCGTAGAGGTAAGATCTTAAGCCCGAGCCCAATCTGACCCGCCCTGAAATTCGGGTCGAGTCGGGCCTAAAATAATATTTATTTTTTAATAAATATATGTTTCTAAAAATGTATGCCTAAACGATGTGTGGATACTAAACTAAGGAATACTTGTTTTAAAATAAATAATTTGGATAAAACAGTGAGTCCTTCCCTCGTGAGTCCTGCCCTTGTGAGTCCTTCCTTCGTGAGTCCTTCCCTCGTGAGTGCTTCCCTCGTGAGTCTTGTCCTCATGAATTATTTCTCTCATAAGTCCCTCCCTCTTGAGTCCCTCCCTCGTGAGTCCTTCCCTCGTGAGTCTTTCCCTTGTGAGTCTTGTCCTCATGAGTCTTTCCCTCATGAGTCCTGTCCTCCTGAGTCTTGTCCTTGTGAGTCCTTCTCTTATGAGTCCTGTCCTCATGAGTCTTGTCCTCATGAGTTTTGTCCTCATGAGTCTTTCCCTCATGAGTCCTGTCCTCCTGAGTCTTGTCCTTGTGAGTCCTTCTCTTATGAGTCCTGTCCTCATGAGTCCCTCCCTCTTTAGTCCTTTCCTCATGAGTCCTGTCATCATGAGTCCTGTCATCATGAGTCCTGTCCTCCTGAGTCTTGTCCTTGTGAGTCCTTCTTTTATGAGTAACTTCCCTTGTGAGTCCTGTCCTCATGAGTCTTGTCCTCATGAGTCCTGTCCTCCTGAGTCCTGTCCTCGTGAGTCCTGTCCTCCTGAGTCCTGTCCTCGTGAGTCCTGTCCTCCTGAGTCCTGTCCCCCTGAGTCCTGTCCTCCTGAGTCCTGTCCTCGTGAGTCCTGTCCTCCTGAGTCCTGTCCTCCTGAGTCCTGTCCCCCTGAGTCCTGTCCTCCTGAGTCCTGTCCTCGTGAGTCCTGTCCTCCTGAGTCCTGTCCCCCTGAGTCCTGTCCTCCTGAGTCCTGTCCTCGTGAGTCCTGTCCTCCTGAGCCTTGTCCTTGTGAGTCCTTCTCTTATGAGTCCTGTCCTTCTGAGTCCTGTCCTCCTGAGTCCTGTCCTCATGAGTCATGTCCTCCTCTGAGTCATGTCCTCCTGAGTCCTGTCCTGAGCCTTGTCCTCCTGAGTCCTGTCCTCCTGAGTCTTGTCCTCCTGAGTCTTGTCCTTGTGAGTCCTTCTCTTTTGAGTGCTGTCCTCATGAGTCCTGTCCTCCTGAGTCCTGTCCTCCTGAGTCCTGTCCTCCTGAGTCCTGTCCTCATGAGTCCTGTCCTCCTGAGTCCTGTCCTCCTGAGTCTTGTCCTCCTGAGTCCTGTCCTCATGAGTCCTGTCCTCCTGAGTCCTGTCCTCATGAGTCTTGTCCTTGTGAGTCCTTCTCTTATGAGTCCTGTCCTCCTGAGTCCTGTCCTCCTGAGTCCTGTCCTCCTGAGTCCTGTCCTCATGAGTCTTGTCCTCCTGTCCCTGTCCTCCTGAGTCCTGTCCTCCTGAGTCCTGTCCTCATGAGTCCTTGTCCTCCTGAGTCCTGTCCTCCTGAGTCCTGTCCCCTGAGTCCTGTCCTCCTGAGTCCTGTCCTCATGAGTCCTGTCCTCCTGAGTCCTGTCCTCCTGAGTCTTGTCCTCCTGTGAGTCCTTCTCTTTTGAGTCCTGTCCTCCTGAGTCCTGTCCTCCTGAGTCTTGTCCTTGTGAGTCCTTCTCTTTTGAGTCCTGTCCTCCTGAGTCCTGTCCTCATGAGTCTTGTCCTTGTGAGTCCTTCTCTTATTAGTCCCTGTCCTTATGAGTCCCTCCCTCTTGAGTCCCTTCCTTGTGAGTCTGTCCTTGTGAGTCCTTCTCTTATGAGTCCTGTCCTCCTGAGTCCTGTCCTCCTGAGTCTTGTCCTCCTGAGTCCTGTCCTCCTGAGTCCTGTCCTCCTGAGTCCTGTCCTCCTGAGTCCTGTCCTCATGAGTCCTGTCCTCCTGAGTCCTATCCTCGTGAGTCCTGTCCTCGTGAGTCCTGTCCTCATGAGTCCTGTCCTCCTGAGTCCTGTCCTCCTGAGTCTTGTCCCTCCTGAGTCCTATCCTCCTGAGTCTGTCCTCCTGAGTCCTGTCCTCCTGAGTCTTGTCCTTGTGAGTCCTTCTCTTTTGAGTCCTGTCCTCCTGAGTCCTGTCCTCATGAGTCTTGTCCTTGTGAGTCCTTCTCTTATTAGTCCTGTCCTTATGAGTCCCTCCCTCTTTAGTCCTTCCCTTGTGAGTCCTGTCCTTGTGAGTCCTTCTCTTATGAGTCCTGTCCTCCTGAGTCCTGTCTCTCTGAGTCTTGTCCTCCTGAGTCCTGTCCTCCTGAGTCCTGTCCTCCCTGAGTCCTGTCCTCCTGAGTCCTGTCCTCATGAGTCCTGTCCTCCTGAGTCCTATCCTCGTGAGTCCTGTCCTCGTGAGTCCTGTCCTCATGAGTCCTGTCCTCCTGAGTCCTGTCCTCCTGAGTCTTGTCCTCCTGAGTCCTGTCCTCCTGAGTCTTGTCCTCCTGAGTCCTGTCCTCCTGAGTCTTGTCCTTGTGAGTCCTTCTCTTTTGAGTCCTGTCCTCCTGAGTCCTGTCCTCATGAGTCTTGTCCTTGTGAGTCCTTCTCTTATTAGTCCTGTCCTTATGAGTCCCTCCCTCTTTAGTCCTTCCTTGTGAGTCCTGTCCTTGTGAGTCCTTCTCTTATGAGTCCTGTCCTCCTGAGTCCTGTCCTCCTGAGTCCTGTCCTCCTGAGTCCTGTCCTCCTGAGTCTTGTCCTCCTGAGTCTTGTCCTTGTGAGTCCTTCTCTTTTGAGTCCTGTCCTCCTGAGTCCTGTCCTCCTGAGTCCTGTCCTCCTGAGTCCTGTCCTCCTGAGTCCTTCCCTCATTGTGCCTCACTCTGGACTCAGAACATGATCAGTGTAAATCTGGTATAAACCAGGGCAGAACATGTTTGAGTTTCAGATTTGCCTTTTTACGTGTCACTTTTGTTCGTTGCATAACGAGCTCGTCCCGTTTTAGCCGCGCACAGACTGAGACTCGCAGCGACGTTTGTCTGAGACTGAGACACGCCGCTGTGAAAATGTTGACATTGTGTCACACTATCAATTCAACACTTTATCTATTTACTCTCGAATGAGCATTTTCACCATGTAAAAACACCAAGCAGCAATTTATAGATTCATTTATCACCACATCGTGTTTGTTCATGTTAATCGGGCCTGGGGGTCTCACTCGGGCTTGGCAGGCCACCAGTACCAGAGCCGGATTCCTCTTCACACGAGCCGAGTGTTAATGCCGCTGGTCAAGTTCACAGATTTGACTGACTGTGGTCTTAATGCTGCTTGCCTTGTTTTCAGCACTTGTCCCTCCAGATTTGCCACCCTGGCTGCACAATTTCCTCCTATTCTAATTATTCATCAGCTCGTTATGGCCGCGCCTGTGTGGCTCCCCTAATTAGAGATGACGTAGGGTTAGTCCAAGGCTCGCCCCGAGTCAGAAAACCAGTCCCGAACCAGTGCTCGTGCGGGACTGGGGAAGTGCAGGGGGAAAGTGTGATGTGCCGTCACAGTCTCACAGTCTGTGGCCCATATCTCTCAGCGTATCCACCAGATATTTACACGAGGCTCCAAACAGGCCGTGTGTGATTTACACCAGGCTCAAACGGGACACGTGTGATTTCATTGTGGTGTGAATTTGACATGATAATGGCTTAATGTTGAAAACACTGTCAGCGGGCGGCGTGGACGAGGAGAATCATGATTGTTCAGTGATAAGAGCCGTGGAGCCGCAGACGTGAGGCTGGGGCTGCTCTGAGGCGTCCAGCAGATTAAAACTCAGCTTGATTATTCAAATACCAGAGACACTGACGTAGTTTGCATCAGGAGCACGGAGCAGTTGGTGTTTCCTTGTTGGTCCTGGTTCTTCTTCCTGTCAGGTTTAAATAGTGTAAACAGCACATACAACAATGCCCCTGTTTTGTCTGATGCACCTGACACGTCGGAGCCCTCAGTAATGCAGTGTTTTTAATTTTTTTTAATTATTAATTTATATAATTTTTAGATTTTTTTACAATTGTATGTATTTATTTATTTTTTTTTTTATGTATTTATTTATTGTTATTTATTTATTATTTATTTATATATTTTATTTTATTTATTAT
>JAIEZT010000054.1:43413991-43463991 GCA_019594935.1 Periophthalmus modestus
TCTAAACAATGTGACACCGACAGAACGATGCCGAGGGATGTGGACAGTGGTGAAAATGATCATTTCTCGTTGTTGATTCACAGTTTTATTCAGATTTTGTGACACGTAATGGGTTTAAATGCAGGATGGAAGCAAACCATGTCCAAATAGAAACTGTTTTCAATCCAAAAAACACATTTAAAACTTAAAATATGAGTCAAAACAAGGCGACACTTACAAAACAATGACGAAGGATGTGGAAGATGATCATTTCTCATTGATAATTGGCAGATTTGTTAAGAATTAATGAGTTTAAAGGCAGGACTGAAACAAATAGCAACTGTTTTCAGTCCAAAAAAACGCATTTAAAACTTAAAATGTAACTTTAAACAATGTGACACTTACAGAACGATGACGAGGGATGTGGAAAATGGTGGAAATGATCAGATCCCGTTGATAATTTGCAGTTTTATTAAGATTTTGTGATATGTAAAGGGTTTAAACGCAGGACGGAAGCAAAACATGTGGTAACCGAGTCTAAAAAGCACATTTAAAACTTAAAATATAACTTTAAACACCGTGACACTTACAGAACGATGACGAGAGACGTGGAAAATGGTGTAAATGATCAGATCTCATCTTTGTTTCACAGTTTTATTCAGATTTTGTGACACATAATGAGTTTAACGGCAAAATGGAAGCAAATAGCAACTGTTTTCAGTCCAAAATTTGCTAAAATGTTATTGCATAAGTTAAAAAATAGATGTTTTTTGTTCATTATTATCTTGTGGTCATTAGCCACCACAGGGCTGACTCGCTCATGGCAACTTTTCAACTTTTATTATCATTTTAATGAAGTTTCTGGAGAAAACTGCAGTGGACGAGTCACTTTACACATTTAGAACAACAGCCTGTGCAGGTGTTTCACTTTTCAGAGCAGAATTATCAGACTAAACTAAAGAAATGATTGAAAATGCAGCACAAGAGGCTAAATATTTGATCTATAACGTGATGCTCTGGTCAGAGTCGAGCGTCGTGTATTTCGGGGTCAGGAGTTCACATGACGCTGTGTTTCACTTTAAAAGGAAAAAAACAGACAAACCAGACGAGAGACAGATTTATTTATTACCAAATGATCTTGTAAAAACTCAAAGAATCAGTTTACACATGATCAGAAAACGACGTCGATCAGGGAAACGATCATTTTAATCCTCGTCTGACGTTAGAAAACCAAACGTACGAGGTTATTTTTGCATCTTTCACTGTTTTCAATCCCGTCTGAACATCACATTTTGCCGTAATCTCGCTTCGTTTTTTCCTGATCTACTCAAAATAATCCAATATTCCTTAAATATTCCAGGTTGTCCTTTACAAACAGAGTCATTTTCAGATAAAGCACATTTATTTGAGCATTTCTGCAAAGCGTTTCTGTTTTGTAGCGTTTAGGATTTACGCACAGATCAGTTTACCTCACGGCAGTAGTTTTTTTGCTATTGTTTTGCCAATAGTGAAGTCGATACGCAGTAACACTGGGAAATAAAATGGTAAATGCGGCGAACGGGATGGAGGCCGCCACAATTACTGTTGTCAATACTTGAGCCGATGGATTCTCCTCGGACTAAAACGCCGCTCTCTGGAGACGCGAGCGCCTAAGTTACTAAGTAGACCATAGTGAAACGCAGATGTTCACGTAAGCAGCTAAAAGCCCGAATAAAACCTGACAAAGGAGAACACGAGGCTTTATCCAAATACAGTAAGACACGGAGACACACACAGGCAGCAGCGAGGAGGACGCCGCTCCAGCTCGTATTAATTTTTCATAACATCATGCTCAATACAAAATGCAATAAGTGTTTCTTGTAAGATGACTCCCGAGCACTTATAGCACTTGAGCATGTGGCGAGGTTCTTCTGCGAGGTCCAAGCGTCTCGGGCTGCGTGACATCTGATGCTGAACACGCCCAGGGGTTGGAGCGGCGCAAAAGGGAAACAGTTACACCGAAGAAGAGCAGGACAATAGGCTGGTCGTCCTGTGAGCTTTTACCAGACGATTTTCAATGATTTCTTTAGTTTAGTCTGATAATTCTGCTCTGAAAAGTGAAACACCTGCACAGGCTGTTGTTCTAAATGTGTAAAGTGACTCGTCCACTGCAGTTTTCTCAGGAAACTTCATTAAAATCATAATAAAAGTTGAAAAGTTGCTATGAGCGTGTCAGCCCTGTGGTGGCTAATGACCACAAGATAATAATGAACAAAAAAACATGTATTTTTTAACTTATGCAATAACATTTTAGCAAATTTTGGACTGAAAACAGTTGCTATTTGCTTCCATTTTGCCGTTAAACTCTTTATGTGTCACAAAATCTGAACAAAACTGCGAAACAACGATGAGATCTGATCATTTACACCATTTTCCACGTCTCTCGTCATCGTTCTGTAAGTGTTACGGTGTTTAAAGTTATATTTTAAGTTTTAAATGTGCTTTTTAGACTCAGTTACCACATGTTTTGCTTCCGTCCTGCGTTTAAACCCTTTACATATCACAAAATCTTAATTAAACTGCAAATTATCAACGAGATCTGATCATTTACACCATTTTCCACATCCCTCGTTATTGTTTTGAGTTAGATTTTAAGTTTTAATGTGGATTTTGGACTGAAAACCGTTACTATTTGGACGTGGTTCACTCCCGTCCTGCCTTTAAACTCATTATGTGTCACAAAATCTGAATAAAACTGCGAAACAACAATGAGATCTGATCATTTACACCATTTTCCACGTCTCTCGTCATCGTTCTGTAAGTGTCACATTGTTTAAAGTTATATTTTAAGTTATAAATGTGTTTTTTGGACTGAAAACTGTTGTTATTTGCTTCCGTCCTGCCTTTAAACCCTTTACATATCACAAAATCTTAACAAAACTGCAAATTATCAATAAGATCTGATCATTTGCACCATTTTCCCCGTCCCTCGTCATCATTCTGTAAGCGTCTCGTCGTTTTGACTCGTACTTTTAGGTGTTTTCTGGTTTTCCAAAGGCCGCTGTGCTCTCTCTAATTAACCTCTGGACGATCTGGCATTAGTTCGATGAAACGCCGGGATTTGCGTTGGTCAGCTGTATGTTTGGGAAGGTCTTGAAAGAAAAAAAAAAAAAAAAACATTGACATGCAAATGATTGTCTTGAACTTTATTGAGCGGGTACATTTAAGTTAATTTGCCTTTGGGAGTGGCTAATGGAAGTAGGCTCCTCCAGTAACTCTTAAGAAGTCAATCCACCTGATTTAGAGGAAGCGAGCGCATAGATCTCGTGATTGACAGGGCTGTTACTCTGCGTGTAACATAAATGACAAACAGAACGAGGACAGGAGGCGGGATTCGGGCGGATTCGGGCGGATTTGGCGTTCGACTTCAGAGGATCGTCGTGTCTGTTCGGTGTTAAGAATGTTCCGGGGAGCACGCAGTCAAGTATTGTTTTAAAGGCTCGAGGCAGAATCATAAATGTTGCACAGGAGACCTCATGAAAAATGCAGGATGCGGGGCCCTTCAGCTAAAACAGGGCAGTGATGGGCCCCGGGGACGCGCCGTGTTAGCGAAGGATCATGCTAACGTTACATCTGCACAGGGAGTTGACAAGAGGAAGTTAGTTAACATTTAGCTCTTATTATGCGCCGTTATATCACGCTACTGCACGAGACTGAGAACATTTACTGCAGGAAGCGTGTACTTGTACTACGCACACGCAGTACTTTAAAGGTGCACTGTGGGACTTCTGCCACCCGCTCCGCTCCACAGACGTGTCACTGTTTCGGAAAGTTCCACAATTAAACTTGGACCAGAACACGAGGC
This sequence comes from Periophthalmus modestus, assembly GCA_019594935.1. Lineage (NCBI taxonomy): Eukaryota > Metazoa > Chordata > Actinopteri > Gobiiformes > Gobiidae > Periophthalmus > Periophthalmus modestus. Next base: position 43,417,815 of record JAIEZT010000054.1, read on the forward strand.
TGTACTGTGGGATATTTCAGGCGGTAAAGACGTCTCCATGGCAACAAGCGTGTGACGGACCCAGTGGTGAAAGTACTGTGTTTAAGCACTTTTACTTTTACTTGAGCACATTTGAGAGCTCCACTACGTGTATAAACTGGACTGAAAAGTAAAAGTACTTTTATATATTTATGTCTGAGACCTGCAGAAAAAGGTTTATTTTTAACACAAAACAAAAATATACAAATAAAAACGAGTATTTATCAAAATCACTCAAAATCTGCGTGAAATACTTTTACTTTTTACTCTTCAAGTGCATTTAAATAAGTGCTTTAATTTTTTCAGGTGATAGTTTTACTTTTATTTGAGTATTTTTTGCCCTGGTGTTTGTACTTTTACTTGAGTGTTTTTTGCCCTGGTGTTTATACTTTTACTTGAGTATTTTTACTTGAGTACTTTTTTTACCCTGGTGTTTGTACTTTTACTTGAGTATTTTTTACCCTGGTGTTTGTACTTTTACTTGAGTATTTTTTGCCCTGGTGTTTGTACTTTTACTTGAGTATTTTTTGCCCTGGTGTTTGTACTTTTACTTGAGTACTTTTTATACTTTTACTTTGTACTTCTTCCACCTCTGCCTGGACCTCAGCAGAAAGTTCAAAAACTGCAGCGTCAGTGAGATTATTTTACACTGAGCTCATTTGTTTTCAATCAAATCTAAGATAAATGTCATAAACTGTTCATTTTTAAAGCAGAATTAATCCGCGTCCTGTTTGTTTCCGGTGCGTTTTTTCCGAGCACATCCATAATCTCCACTTTAACTCGGTGGATATCTGTCTACACGACCACGGCCCCTAAATCTACACGACCACGGCCCCTAAATCCCATCAAGTCCAGAGGTCTTTTGTAAAAGCAGCGTGTCTGACAGGGCCATACACTCGGCTCTGAGCGTGAGTGTGTGTGTGTGTGTGTGAGTGTGTGTGTGTGTGTGTGTGTGTGTGTGTGTGTGCGCTTGTTTGTCCTTTTATAGATGTGTGCGAAGGACCCGACACAGGAGCTAAGAGCGAAGGACCCGACACAGGAGCTAAGAGTAAAGCGTCAGCCCATAATTGGGTTACAGGCCCCGGTGATGGATTAAAGCACAGCTCTGGAGACGCTGCTGCAACATTAGGGTGTCTGAGATGTCAGGGCCGGAGCGCTCTCATTAATCGCTTCGGCCGCTGCATTACTGCATTAGTTTATTAGCGACTAGGACTCGGCGATGGAGGCCGCCACCGTCCTGTCTCTGCCGGGTGTGCTCGCCGTGCAAGTACACACCGAATAAGTCGTGTTTAGAAGTGAGAGTTGGTCTAATTGTGCATCACCTGGACAGTTTTATAGCACGATTATCAAGTCGAATATCGTGTGAGTCATTCATTTTGGATTTAGCGGAAAAAAACAACTATTACAGATGGTGAAACTCATTTATTTTCACATTTTCGAGGCTTAAAACGCTTCACATTAAGGTTTGATGAATGGCGTTTAGGTAGAAAACGGGATTCGAACTGCCAACTTTCAAATCGCTAAACAAATGCTCTACCAACTGAGCCACTGTTGACCCAAAATACAAAGCGAATTATTATTTTTTCAAATATCGTGTTCGAGGTCAAAACGCTTTTTGGATTTAGTGCTTATGTCAAAAAAAAACAACTATTACAGACAGTGAAACTCATTTATTTTCACATTTTTAAGCAGCTTTTCCACCTTCGAGGCTCAAAACGCTTTAAATTGAGGCTCAACGAACGATGTTTATGTCAAAAACGGGATTCGAACTGCCAACTTTCCAATCGCTAAACAAACGCTCTACAAACTGAGCCAACGTCGCCCCAAAACTCAAAGCGATTTCACAAATACTCATAACATAAGAAGGTAATTTCCCTGCGTCCAATCCATCACCCCACGTCTCAATAACCCAACAGTCGTCTTGTGTGAAGATTGATTTTTAGGAGCGTGTTTCGTGACCCTGATCCTGACCCGGCCGCCGCCCTCATCTCAATCTCAGTCCTTTTTTTCTTCTTTCAATTCCATCCATCTCTCCGCCGTGCACATATTTACACTGTAGCTGTTATTAATAAGCAGAAATTGATTTTGCTGTGTCATAAAAACATTGCGGGGCCGTGTGGGATTGGTGACAGGCTCGTGGGCGGAGGAAACGAGTTGGCGTTCTGCATTTGCTTGATGGAGAAGGATGTCCAGGCCAAGGGTCAGAGGGGAAAATGGAGATGAGAATGACTAACATTAGTGATCCTGATGTTCCTCTGTAAAGTGAGAGGTTCATCACTCTTTCTTTGCCCCCTCCTCCTCTCCTCACCGTCCGTCCATCTCATCCCATCAGTTACCGTCCTCCAGAGGCTCCAAATATCACTTAATCACAACTTAAGTGTCCCTGATTCTCCGGCGGTGGCAGCTTAAGCAGAAGTCAGAGTCACAGTCTGCTTCTATTAGGCAAATCTAATGGCTGAGTTAATCCTGGTCTTAGCCAACAGTAAATGTAAACCAGCAGCGGTGACGTTTAAAGACGGGGAGGACGGGGAGGACGGGGGATGTGACGTGCAGCTGTGGACGGAGCTGATTCTGACACGAGCTGAAAGTAAAACCGAGCAGCAGGAGCCCGTGATCACATCTCAGTAAAAACTCTGTCGAAGAGTGAACTGTACTTCTGTGTGGTTCAGTCATTGTGCATCACTTTGCGTAGATGTGGTGGAGGTGCATCGATGTGGTGGAGGTGGTGGAGGTGCATCGATGTGGTGGATGTGCATGTATTGCGTGGATGTGCGTGGAAGTACGTGGATGTTGATGTGCGTAGATGTGGTAGATGTGGTGGATGTGTGTGGATGACTTTGCTTTCTACGTGGTGTGTGGATGTATGTGGATGTGTATGATGAGGTGGATGTGGGTGGATGTCTTTGCTCTGTGCTGTTCTGTGTGAGGAGGTGGTGTGGGTGGGTGTGGGTGGATGTCTTTGCTCTGTGCTGTTCTGTGTGAGGAGGTGGGTGTGGGTGGATGTGGTGGGTGTGGGTGGATGTCTTTGCTCTGTGCTGTTCTGTGAGGAGGTGGAGGTGCCTGTTATTGGATCATAGCTGCAGTATTTCCCATGAGCCTCCTTGTTCATCTGATCTGTTCTGAGAAACACTGGCTCCTCCTCCTTTTGTTTCTCACTTAAAGTGTATGTGCACGTGCACGTGGATACACACAGGTTAAAGTGTACGCACGTGCACGTGGATACACACAGGTTAAAGTGTACGCACGTGCACGTGGATACATACAGGTTAAAGTGTACGCACGTGCACATGTGTACACAGGTTAAAGTGTATGTGCACGTGCATGTGGATACACACAGGTTAAAGTGTATGTGCACGTGCACGTGGATACACACAGGTTAAAGTGTACGCACGTGCACGTGGATACACACAGGTTAAAGTGTATGAGGGGGTGCACATGTGTACACAGGTTAAAGTGTATGTGCACGTGCACGTGGATACACATGTTAAAGTGTACACACGTGCACGTGGATACACACAGGTTAAAGTGTATCTCACGTGCACGTGGATACACACAGGTTAGGGGGTGTACGCACGTGAGGGGTGGATACACACAGGTTAAAGTGTACGCATGTGCACGTCTCATGGATACACACAGGTTCAAAGTGTACGCACGTGCACGCCCTGTACATACAGGTATCTGTCCCGTCCTCATGGAGGGGGCTGTTCTCATGGAGGGGGCTGTTCTCATGGGGGCTGGGGCCGTCCTCCATGGGGGGGGGGGCCGTCCTCCTAGGGGGGGCCGTCCTCATGGAGGGGGCTGTTCTCATGGAGGGGGCTGTTCTCATGGGGGGGCTGGGGGGGCTGTTCTCGTGGGGGGGGCCGTTCTCCTGGGGGGGCCGTCTCCTGGGGGGGGGGGGGGGGGCCGTCCTCCTGCTCAGGAGGTTTTATCTTTCCCCTGAGGGACTCGTCTAATTAGATAATTGCCTGATGTATAAAGCAGGTGCATGTATCTGTTACAGCTCGACCTGTTCATTATTAAACACTGACCCTCTTCTCGTGCCGCGCTGGACGATGTCGTGGAGAAAGTGGCTTTCACGAGGATCAGGCCCCCCCATAATTACACTTTGTGGTTACCTGAGTCGTCCCTTTTTACCGAGCGCTCTGAGCCAGCCACTGAAATGTTTTATTTAAGCCACTTTCTGACTCGTTTGCTCCGGTGCTTTTCCATCGTGTTTGATGAACCTGCTGCACATTTGAAGTGTGTAAGTTTATACTTTATATTTTCTGTCAGTTTTGCCCTTTTGAAAACACAAACCAGGCTCAAAAACACAGAAAATGTGCTCACACCAAGTCAAACTGTCGCTTACAGGAAGCAAACAGTTGAACTGCTTATTCAAGAAATCAATAGGATTTCAGTGTTGAAAATAAAACCACAATCACAGAGCAGATGAAAATAGCTGCACACATGACAGGACAGAGACTTTTTATCCTCACACATTTGTACATTGACAGACAAATGAAACTGGAGCCACACTGGGACGGGGCCAGAGCAGAACCTCGCAGCACTTCACTCTGACACTTTGACGTGGCTGAAATATAGAAAGTATTGTGTTGCCGTGAGGCCTGGACCCGGGTTATTCACAGGGAGGCCGTTCAGGAGGCCGGGCGATCGAGATATGGATTGATAGCGGAGACAGGAATTGATTCACTTTGCATGTGTGTTTTTTGCGCGTGTGTGGGTGTATATGTGAGAACGTGTGTGCGCACGTCCATTTTCATTCAGGAAGTTATACATTTCATTTGCCAGTATGAAAGTTACAAGACGCCAATAAGACACAGAGCAACAGCTTCTGTGCCAAACGCTGAGTCTGATGTCAGGCTGATGTCAGGCTGATGGAGCTGAGGGTGACGGGGTTTGAGCACATGACGCCGTTGTGTGTGTGTGTGTGTGTGTGTGTGTGTGTGTGTGTGATTCTCTGGGAAATACAAATAAATCATGTCATATTTTCAAAACTATCCGATGGGGAAGCTGGCCCGAAGTGGTTAAAAAAGGAGGCAGACTCAGAAAAGTCTCGTCTTACACAGTTTATCCGAGGCACCGTGGTAAAGCGAGCAAAAAAAACCTGTGCTCATCTTAAGCAAAAGCAACAGAAATGAACAAACTGAGGAAAAACCCTCGTGTGCCGTCTACACAGGGACGTGAGGTTCATGAGGCTCTGATGTCGTCACAGATTTACAAACATATAAACCAGGCGTCACATTTGGCCAGAATAAAACAGAATTTCAAAATAAAAGTTCAAAGTCCGTCTGAAATAGCTCTAAAAGTATGAAATAAAAAGCTGGTTTTGTATTGTTTTTTATCCTTATTCTGTTTCTGCAACTTTCAGTGGATTGAATCACAAAATTTCTTCCCATTTGGTCCCTCTGTGTTTGAAAAGTCGAGTCTTTGTCTCGTCGTCTGGAGCAAACCATTTAGCTCCTTTAGTGTTGGTCCTTTAATTCTAACCTCCTGCTTCGACCCAAAGTCCAGTTTAGAAAACTGAGCTTTAATATGTATCTTCCTCCATTTAAAAAGTAGAACAGACAAGAAGAAAACAGTGAATTGCTAAAGTTGACTTGCAAACTCTAAATTGTAGTTTGCGGCCCCTATTCTGCGGGAGTTACATGAATCCCTGGGCTCACGAGCGCCCCCTAACATGAGGCAGGGTAACTACGTGCCTCACCCGGCGCCTTTTCACAGCCTTAAAGCAGCAGCGTCACTGCTACAGCTCAGTCAGAACATGTGAGGCACCAACGGCCAGTGCCTCACCCAGCGTCTCTTCTCAGGATTTCAACGGTAAATGAAAAAAATCAGCGATTTCGAGTTAAAAAAATAAAATAAAATTACAAAGTTAAATATAAAATAACTTTATAGAGCATGTTAGAGTGTTAGAGCTAACTTTTAACAGTATTATTGGACATTTTCTTGTTTTTTGTAACTATTTTTGGTGTCCATAAATGCACTGGGTCTGCACTGGATAAACTGTCTCAGCTCTGCTCTTTCCTCATTAAACCGCTGAGGTTACTATCTGAGCGATTACAAAAAGGTGGCTATAAACTGTGCTCATCTTAACCAAAAGCAACAGAAATGAACAAAACCCTCGTGTCCTGCTGCACTGACGTCTCTCCTGAAGGTCTAATGTCTCTGCTTAAATAACCCTCTGCACCACCTTTTCCTTTTGTGGGGAGAACTTTTAGCTTTATCTCGTACTGTTTCTCTCTGAGCCCAAGTCCCAGAACTAAATAGTCTCCCCTCTGTGTCTGGACCGGGTGAAGACGCAGATTGAACTAAATTAGCTAAATTTAAACAAACAGTGTGAGTGAGGTGATTAAACTGACAAAAAAATTAAACAAAGCAAATTCGGGATTGTTCTGTTCAGATTATGGAAAATTGTTGAAAATGAACAAACAAAATGATGGAAGATTAAAGGGACAAAGGCTCCACTTTGTCACACGTCCCTAAAAAACATGTGACACTGATTCAGAAGCAGGTGGGAGACTTTTCCCGAGACAAGGACAGAAATTTAGCAGAATAAATGTCTCTCAAATCAAAAAGAGAAATACGGAAGTTCCTGAGCTTTTACTGATGTGGAAAAAATAAAAAGAGTCACATTTTGCACAGGACAAACTAAAACTACTGCGAGGACAGTTGTGTCTCTGTGGAGGACACTTCTGTCTTGTGAGTTGGACACATTTGGACAGTTGTCTCTCTGTGGAGGACACTTCTGTCTTGTGAGTTGGACACATTTGGACTGTTGTCTCTTCGTGGACGTGGAGGACACTTCTGTCTTGTGAGTTGGACACATTTGGACAGTTGTCTCTCTTTGGGACGTGGAGGACACTTCTGTCTTGTGAGTTGGACACATTTGGACAGTTGTCTCTCTTTGGGACGTGGAGGACACTTCTGTCTTGTGAGTTGGACACATTTGGACAGTTGTCTCTCTGTGGAGGACACTTCTGTCTTGTGAGTTGGACACATTTGGACAGTGGTCTCTCTTTGGGACGTGGAGGACACTTCTGTCTTGTGAGTTGGACACATTTGGACAGTTGTCTCTGTGGGACGTGGAGGACACTTCTGTCTTGTGAGTTGGACACATTTGGACAGTTGTCTCTCTGTGGAGGACACTTGTGTCTTGTGAGTTGGACACATTTGGACAGTTGTCTCTTCGTGGACGTGGAGGACACTTCTGTCTTGTGAGTTGGACACATTTGGACAGTTGTCTCTTCGTGGACGTGGAGGACACTTCTGTCTTGTGAGTTGGACACATTTGGACAGTTGTCTCTCTGTGGGACGTGGAGGACACTTCTGTTTTGTGAGTTGGACACATTTGGACAGTTGTCTCTTTGTGGAGGACACTTCTGTTTTGTGAGTTGGACACATTTGGACAGTTGTCTCTGTGGGACGTGGAGGACACTTGTGTCCTCAGAGGCTCATGCTCAGATTGGGGTTTGGAGTCATATTGAATGTTTGTTCCGTCTTTAATCTGATCATCTTAATCTAATCCCGTCGGGGACATGAGCGTTTAGGCTCCGCTCTGGGGTCGGGGGTCACCTCTGACATTTTTGCTCATTATTGAAAAGTCAAAAAACAAAAATATATTTCAAAATACGACATATTAGGACGACGTTTGTCCACATGTGATGTTATTTATTTTAAAATGAAGGATTAAAGACAATTTAAAATCGAAAAAGAAGAAATTTAAATCTTTCAACTGGACAAATACTTACTTCATCATCATCTTCTTCTTCTTCTTCTTCTTCTTCTTCTTCTTCTTCTTCTTCTTCTTCTTCTTCGTCTCATTCATCAGACTGAAGCTCGTTTCCATCTGTCCCTGAGCAGGTGAGAAATACAATATAAAATGTAAGAAATATAATTAAAACACACTCACACATCACAAATGAACAATTCCATCCATCCATTTTCTTCCTCTTATCCAGGGCCGGGTCACAGGGGCAGCAGTCTGAGCAGGGACAGACTTCCCTCACCCCAGACACGTCCTCCAGCTCCTTCAGTGGGACCCCAAGGTGTTCCCAGATCAGAGAGACATAGTCCCTCCAGCGTGTCCTGGGTCTTCCCTGGGGCCTCCTCCCAGTGGGACATGCCCAGAACACCTCCCTCAGGAGGCGTCCAGGAGACATCCTGAACAGATGCTCCTCTCGACGTGGAGGAGCAGCGGCTCTACTCCGAGCTCCTCCCGTGTGACTGAGCTCCTCTCTCTATCTATAAGGGAGCAGTCAGCCACCCTGCAGAGGAAACTCATTTTGGCCACTTGATTCCGTGATCTTGTTCTTTCGGTCATGACCCAGAGCTCATGACCATAGGTGAGGGCAGGAACGTAGATTGAGGTAAATCGAGAGCTTTGCCTTTTGACTCAGCTCCTTCTTCACCACAACGGACGATACAGCGACATCACTGCAGACGCTGCACCGATCTGTCAATCTCGCGTTCCATCCTTCCCTCACTCTGAACAAGACCCCGAGATACTTGAACTCCTCCACTTGAGGCAAGGGCTCACCACCCACCCGGAGAGGGAGAACCACCTTTTTCCGGTCGAGAACCATGGCCTCAGATTTAGAAGAGCTGATTCTCATCTCAGCCGCTTCACACTCGGCTGCAAAACCGCCCAGTGCTGCAGGTCCTGGCTCGAAGAAGCCATCAGGACAACATCATCTGCAAACAGCAGAGATGAGATCCTGTGGTTCCGAACCAGACCCCCTCCAGCCCCTGAACCAGACCCCCTCCAGCCCCTGAACCAGACCCCCTCCAGCCCCTGAACCAGACCCCCTCCAGCCCCTGACTGCGCCTAGAAATTATGTCCATAAATATAATGAACAGAACCGGTGACAAAGTGCAGCCCTGGCGGAGTCCAACATGCACCGGGAACAAGTCTGACTCACTGCAGAGAACACAGCTCCTGCTCCGGTCATACAGGGACCGGACAGCCCTTAGCAAAGGGCCCTGGACCCCATACTCCTGGAGCACCCCCCAAAGGACACCACGGGGGACACGGTCGAATGCCTTCTCCAGATCCACAAAACACATGTGGACTGTGGCAAACTCCCATGAACCTCGAGGACCTGATGGAGAGTATAGAGCTGGTCCAGTGTTCCACGACCAGGACGAAAACCACACGGCTCCTCCTGGATCCAAGGTTCAACTATCGGCCGGACTCTCCTCTCCAGTCCCTGGAATAGACCTTACTGGGAAGGCTGAGGAGTGTGATTCCCCTATAATTGGAACACACCCTCCGGTCCCCCTTTTTTTACAGAGGGACCACCCCGGTCTGTCAGTCCAGAGGTACTGTCCAGACCGCCACACGATGTTGTAGAGACGTGTCAGCCAAGACAGCGCCACAACATCCAGAGACTTAAGGTACTCGGGACGGATCTCATCCACCCCAGGAGCCTTGCCATCGAGGAGCTTGCCAACCACCTCAGTGACTTCGGCCAGGGTGATGGACGAGTCCGCCTCCGGGTCCCCAGTCTCTACCTCCTCCTCTGAAGACGTGACAGTGGGATTGAGGAGATCCTCAAAGTTTTCCCTCCACTGTCCAACAACATCCCCAGTCGAGGTCAGCAGCTCTCCACCCAAACTGTAGACAGTGTTGGTGAAGCACTGCTCCCCCTCCTGAGGAGCCGGACGGTTTGCCAGAATTTCTTTGAGGTCGTCCGATAGTCCTCCTCCATGGAAATGAACAATTATTACACGATAAAATTTTAAAATTAAATCTGACTAAGACTATATCAGACCCATTACCATCCGGCCGACACTGATGATTCTCTAATTATAATTTCTTAACATTAAATGAAAAGTTTTTCATGTCAGAGGAAAGTTTCATTGTAGTGACTAAAGACAGAACAGTGCATCCAGATAGAACACTGCTGCTCGAGTCTGACCAGAACCAGGAAGTACTTCACACATGTGTCCTGTGTTCAGGTCTAGAACCAGGAGGTACTTCACACATGTGTCCTGTGCTTGATTTGTGTGCTTGTGTGTTTGATTGTCGTGTGTTTGTGCGTTTGATTGTCGTGTGTTTGTGTTGTATTGTCGTGTGTTTGTGCGTTTGATTGCTCTGTCGTCTCTCAACATTTACACAAAATAATTTGCTTTTAGTGATTTTTTTTTCAGGTTTTGGTTGAAGCGTTTTTCATTTTTGCTGCTTTATTAATTTCAGTTTCATCTTAAAATTATTTTATCTCCTCAAACAAAATAAGACAAGAATTTTATTATTTCTGTCGGGCAAAAAGGTGAATCTTTTAGAGCTGTGGAGATGCTCATAATGATGATATATATATAATAAAAATCACACAGTTCCTTGTTCTGTCTGATTTTTCATCTCGATTCAGTGAAATAAATGCATTTACTTCTTTATTAATTCATTTTTTTTACTAAGAAATAAAAATAATCTTTTCGTTGGAGCGATACGCCAGCCTGAATCTCGCCCGAGGTGCCATTTTTTGTCAAATAGTCCGAGTTGCAGATAAAACGAAGCCCTTAAACTGCTGCAGCTCCTTCTGAACGTGACCTTTGGCTCTTTGAAAACGCTGAACTCCCCTGAACTCGCGCTCGACCCCTTCCCTTTAAGAGCAGTGCCATCCCCTGATGAGAGAGAGCTTATTTTAACTTCTTCCTCCCACTTTCGAGTCACCTTCTGCCCTCTCGGACGCCCGTAAAACCTGCCTAATGCGCAAATAAAGACAATTTACACGAGAACGCTCCCGATAAAACTATGCAAAGTTCTTTTCGTCAGACGAGCACAGAGCAGATTAGTCTGTGAGTGAAACCTGAGAGCAGATTCAGAGGAAAAGAAACTTAACAGTGTATTTTAAAGCCGTCGAAAAACACAGACGAGGCGGAGAGCTGCAGAGAACATAAATACAGCCAGAACATCAACATTATTACACATGAATATGCATAAAATGAAACAAAAACGGCTCTCATTAAATGTATACAGCCGTGGACATTATAGGTCATTCTCTCACAATCATAATGTAGTGGCTGACGACAGAAGGCCTGACCTCGTACCTGCGCTTGTAAAAGCAGCCACAGGGGGTCCGACAAGTGGAGAAATGGATTCCATGTGACACAAGACAGTACCTATAAATATGGCGGAGATCACAGGGGAGCCTAATGCAGAGGTGGGCAGACGGCCTTTTTACCAGCGCGTCTACAACATCTTAAAAAGAGTCTGTCGTGTCATATGAAACCCATAAACTCCACACACTTCCTCAGAGGCAGGAGGAGACGGGCCAACGCAGCAGCACAGCCCACGTCTCTGTCCCGCCGGCCTGCTGTTAACTGATGCTCCCCTTTTTTTTAGTTTCATTTACAAAGAACGCTACGATAAAGTGTCAAATGAAAGGGGCCGTGTGTTATGTAAATGCTGTAATGTGTTATTTTATCATTAAGTTGTACAGTTGTCCCTCACAAAATTGTGCTTCACCTTTTTATAGTGATTTTTTATGAATGTGCTTCGTGTTCTGCGTCCTGATTGGCTAAGATACTGTAGACCATTGTGTTCTGCGTCCTGATTGGCTAAGATACTGTAGACCATTGTGTTCTGCGTCCTGATTGGCTAAAGGACTGTAGACCATTGTGTTCTGCGTCCTGATTGGCTAAAGGACTGTAGACCATTGTGTTCTGCGTCCTGATTGGCTAAAGGACTGTAGACCATTGTGTTCTGCGTCCTGATTGGCTGAGGGACTGTAGTCCTGTGTTCTGCGTCCTGATTGGCTGAGGGACTGTAGACCATTGTGTTCTGCGTCCTGATTGGCTAAGGGACTGTAGACCATTGTGTTCTGCGTCCTGATTGGCTGAGGGACTATAGACCATTGTGTTCTGCGTCCTGATTGGCTGAGGGACTGTAGACCATTGTGTTCTGCGTCCTGATTGGCTGAGGGACTGTAGACCATTGTGTTCTGCGTCCTGATTGGCTGAGGGACTGTAGACCATTGTCCATCAGTCTCCTCCGTGTCTCCTGTACAGTACAGAATGTGTCAGACAAATTTACATAAATGTTGGATCAGTGTGACTCTGAAGTGCTGTATGTTTGCAAGTTTTCTCCCCGACAAAACCCACGATGTCGATGAAACGTTCTGCACCGACAAAGGCACCGACGAAGGTTTGAACTTTGTGTTTAAACGAGAGAGAAATGTGAGAAAATGTTAAAGCCTGTGTGAGAAAAGTGTATAAAGTGTGTGGTGAGGGGTTTTACAGACAAGAAACATCTAGAATAAAGCTGATACTGCACAGATGTCATCTATCGCAGGTTATTTTTAGAACGATAAACATCAGACCAGTGTATTTCAATTGCTCCTTGCACATTCGACTGATCCTGTATTGTCCTGTCGCTCAGTCTGATTTCGTCTTCGTTTTCTACCCGGCAACAGCCCTGAGCTCACGCGCGATTTGTCTCCAGCCGCTGGGTCGTACGAGTCAGGTTATGAAATGCCACATAACCATTTTTCAACAATAAAAAGCGACAAAGAGCCTGTAAGTTCTGCTGTTTTAGGTCACAAAGACTTACAAAAACATGCAGAAATAAAACATTCAAGGGATAATGTGTTATTTTAAGAGCAGAAACAGCAAACCCTGGTGTTTTATATCAATCTGCCGGTGAATCTGAAGCTGTAATTTCTGTACAAACTCATTTCCTTGTTTGTTCTGCCTCTGAAAGCGTAGGTGCAGCCCTGTCTGTGTCCTCTCCTCCGCTCATTGTGTCGAAAATGCTAACCCTTCGCTGGTCTGTGGCTAATCACTCTTGCTCCCTGCACTTTCACTTTTAGCCCCCTGCTTTGGGAGATTTGTTTCACCCTTTCAATAAACCATTTCCTGCATTCTTTTCTTTTCTTTACATCCCTCCATCTAAGGCTCTTCTGTATTGTGGAATTGAGGGTCCCACTTGTAAACTATTTCCCCACAAGATCAAGCTGAGGCCCCGTCCTTTTCATTCTGCGCCTCGGTGCTACTTGTGCTCTTGTCCGCTTCAAGTGGCCGAGCCGAGGCCAGGGCCCAAGTTAATGGTTCGAAATCTCTAACTACTTTCCAGCTGCTGTCTCCGAACTTGCCCCTTCAGTTACATTTTCTCCTGGTCTTTTTCTTCCCAAAATAAGAGATGAGGGTTCGCTTCAGAAAGAAAAAGAAAGAACTCCACATTTTTTCCTGATATTTGGCTTTTCCTCCAACAAGCAGTTCAAGGCTGGAGTAAAATGAAAACCGGAAAGTAGCAGGGCTAAAGCTGTTTTTTTTCCCCGGTTCCTTCCCCTCTCCTTTCACTAAATAGAAGAATAAGAAAAGACCCTCCATTGGACATGTCTTTCATTTTCAAACACAGGTTCAAAGGCACTAGAAGATTTGGGCTCTTTGTGAAGGGCTGAGGGTAATGATGAGAGGGGAGGAACAACATCCAATTCCAAACAGCTTCCTGGCCTATTCTGGCCGAGTCTCTCCAGACCCTTGGCTGTAGAGCCTGTAGGAACTAATCCACACAAATCTACACTGTTGGGAGAAAAGCTGTTTCCAGTCCCTAAGTGGGTGGAAGTACTTTTAGAGGAGCTGCTCTGACTGCGAGGTCTGTGTGTGCGGAGCAGCTCAGACTCACGGCAGAATGTCTGAACATTAACACGACCGAAATGACGATTAACATGATTCATGTGATTCACCTGGTTCAAAAAATATCAACCTCATTTATTCAAAATACACAAAGTGACACATCAGGAGGAGACCCCGCCCCCGTCCGCTCTGACAGGAACACAAACACAAACACTGTTTAAAAGATGGAAGTTGTAAAATTACACATTTAAAAATATTTCTAAAAATTGAATGTCTTACATAAACTTTTACAGCCGAGCAGAAGGTGGCGAACGTGAAGCGAGAACCTGAACGAAGAGCCTGAACCACGAGCGGTAAATAAGACAAACGACCAGGAAATACACACACACATACACATACACACACATGTACACGCACACACATGTGCACACACATGTGCATATACATGTGCATATACATGTGCGCACACATGTGCATACACATGTGCACACACGTGCATATACATGTGCACACACACATGTGCACATACATGTGCACACACATGTGCACATACATGTGCACACACATGTGCACACACACACACACACATGTACACGCACATACATGTGCACATACATGCGCACACACATGTGCACACAAATCTGCACACACACACACACATGTACACGCACACACATGTGCACATACATGTGCACACACATTTGCACACACATGTCCACACACACACGTACACGCACACACATGTGCGCACACATGTGCACATAGATATGCGCACACATGTGCATATACACACACGTGTGCACACACACATCTGCACACGCATGTGCACACATACATATGTGCACACACATACACGTGCACACACGTGCACACACATACACGTGCACACACACATGCACACACACACATGTGTGTAGTGTGTGTACACGTGTATGTGTGTTGTGTGTACACGTGTGTGTAGTGTGTGTGTGTGTGTGTGTGTGTGGTGTGTGTAGTGTGTGTGTAGTGTGTGTGTAGTGTGAGTGGGTAGGTGCTGATGTAGGTCACATAGACATGAGTCAAACATTTTTCCTGTAACTTGTTTTGTTGCCTCATTATTTGTTTCGTGTTTGATTTTTTTAAATGAAATAGTTTCTCTCTGATTTCTTTTTCACACTTTGGTCACTGCACAGCCCTTTTAAAGCTCGTGTTAGTGCTTTTCATCCCCATCTGGTCATCAAACAGAGGAACAAGTTCACTATGTCACCATCTGACCACCTGCAAAATAATAAACAAATCCCTCCATCCCCATTTATGTCCCACACCGTCCGTCCTGTCCAGCTTTTCACTTACAATTAGCCGCGGCGGCCTTCGCACTCGTCAGCTGTCGTGAGTTTAGCACCCAGTCATGAGGCGCACTGACAGATCAAGCTAAGGCTTTGTGACACCGCTGGTGTGAAAGAAGATTCTAATTCTGGATAATTAGCTGACGAGAGCAGGAGGAGGGGCAGAATCTGACCCACCGGGCTGAGCAGAACTGGCACTGCGTCGCAAGCACTTTTTATCAACTCACTGTTAGTTACTGTTCTCCTGCAGACCTTCTGTCGATACATGCAGCATGTACACGTGTACACACATGGATATGTATGTACTTCATGAACTTATGTGCTCATCTTAAAACAGTGAAGCACTTTGCACATTTGGAAAATGTGAGTGTGGTTTTATGTTTGTTTTGTTTCAGATGTGAGTATAAGTATTATGTTTGTGTACATTGCAGAGCAGTAGATGGTTGTGCTCAGTGTTTCTGTATAAATGGAGATACATGTATGACCTTGTGCTGCTCACAGCTGATTGGCCGGTGGTAGTTGAGCTCTGTGTGTTATGGGCCGAGTTCAGTCTGGTCATGTGCTCAGTGGTGTTGAATGATAATGCTAATGATGTTGATGCTTCACTTTTATGCCCGAGCATCATCAAGGCCGGCGGAGCTGTGGCTAGAGACTTGTCAAAAGACAAGACCTGGGTTTTGTGTCTGAAATGAAAGAGTTGTAGTTTTCTTTAGAAATGCAATGCACTGAAACGATTAAAATTAATTAAAGTGTTTCTAGGCTCTGTGTGTCAAAAGTTACTTAAAAACATGTGAGTATCAGACATGCACAAAGTGTGCACAGTCACACTGGCAATCTTCAAGGGAGTTAGTAACGTCGGCCTAATGTGTGGTGACACTTGGGACGTCAGATTCTTTACACCAATGGCTCCGTAGTTAATGGTCATTAAAGACCCTGAGCGCTGAAGAGGAACAATGTCCCCTAATGAGCGAGTGCTATTATGTATGTGAATGCATGTGTACATGCTGGGTACATCGCTTTGACATCCTCTTGTATAGTAGAACAAAATAGCACAGCTTTATCTCTACAGCCACAAGCCACTCACATGACAATAGTTATGCCTGAGTATATTCTAAAGCCCCAGTGCACTCAGATCTCTGACCATATCAACACATTTATCAAGTTAACCATCCATGAATGTCTCCATCTCAGACTGTGACCCAACAGTTAAGCCCGGCGCCAGGGTCCCAGTGCGCCGCACGTGGAGTGAGTCCATCCAACCGTGGCCAAGGTGGGCCCCAGTCAAAGGTCTGAGCCAGACACAATGACCAGGACCTCTGCTTTTGAAATGATATCTATTACTCTTAGTGACAGCAGTCCCATACAGCGCGCCTTGATGCTTCTGGGGTCTGACAGGGCGAGCACAGTGACACTGATGGCTGTGGGCACAAATCAGAATCGCTTTAGTGCATCAGAAGCACCGTGGCACCACTACACTCTGCCAAACCCATCACCTCTGCCCCGCACGGATGCCCCCAAAGTCTGGGTGAGAAAAGGGAAAGAACCAAAGAGAGAAGCACGTGAAGTAAAACCAGTATCGCCACATTCATCCTGTATGTTTACTTTATGTTTCAGAAGTATCCTCCAAATCAACTTTTAACTAAAACATATCAAAACAATCAATAAATGCAGCTCTTAAAGTCGCCTTAAAGTTACCAATTTGACCTTTTATCTAGTGTAAAAGTATTTTTTACAATGTGCACACTCACACTGTGACATATGTAAGTAAAGACATGGTTCTATGTGGAAGCCACCAGAGATCCTCAGAGTAAAGATGAACAAAGATGAAGTGTGGTCCTCAGCTGAAAGGCCTGTAGCGACTACGCCAGCACAATCTCTTCACCACTGGACCCGCTTTCCTGGGCGCCACTCTCACTCTTTCTTGGCTTCTTGACTCACCCCAACCCACATTTATTTCTGTCAGCATCCATATTCTTGTTTTCAAAGCTTGTTTGCCTGTTCTCATAAGACAGTTGAACTTGGAGCACACAAGGCACTGCTGCTGACTCGAGACCCCTGGTAAGATGGTAAACAGGCACCAGCTTCTGGAGGCAGGCTGTGCATGTACTAAGAGCCTGAGGACACAGGGGAAGTGAGCCTCCACAGAGACGTGGCTCTGGAAATGCCCCGGTTTGACACCGGCTGTCCCATATGATACAGCACTGTGCCACCCGGGTCCTCCCTGGGGTTGTACGGCCTCCATATGCACACATCACTACAATGAGGCTCCTGCAGTGAAGGCGACCACTTCCCTTCTACCGCTGATATTATCTGGGAAGATTGGTGCCAGTGGTCACAAAACAAAAGGTCAGAAAATTCTCATATTCAGAGGAAGAAGTCTGATACCTATAAAGAAACACAGCTCTATGTCATACACAAGATTTTACTAATCTAAAAAGTGTGCTGACAACATGTTTGATTAATTATTGGTTGGAGAATATATGGTTTTGAGGCAGTTGGCTGTCAACTGAGGCGTGTGCAATGTTCAGGCTCTGAGGCTCTTTGATTATAGGAAAAGAACTAGAAGTCTTAAAAGTCCACACTAATTTTATTGTTACACTGCCAGAAAGAAGCAATTACTCCAAAAGAAACATAAAAAAGCCAGATTACAGTTTGCAAATGTATGACTGTATGACTTGGGTCAAATGTTTTGGATGTATTTCCTTCCACAAGCTTTTATCCAATTCCTCCTGATAGAAGTGGTGTAACTGAGCCAAGTTTGCGGCCGTCTTGCTCGCACAGGCCTTTTTCAGGTCTGTTCTTACATTTACAATAAGATCGAGATCAGGGATTTGTGATGAATGCTACAAAACACTTTTTTTGTTATCCTTAAGCCTCTTTGTTATCCTTAAGCCTCTTTGTCACCAGTTTGGCCGTATGCTTCAGGTCATTGTCCATTTGAAGACCCATTTTAGCCAAAGCTTTAACTTCCTGGCTGATGTGTTGAGATGTTGCTTCAGTTTTTCCACCTAATGTTGTTTCCTCATGATGCATCTGTTTTGTGAAGTGCACCAGTCCCTCCTGCAGCAAACGTAACGACGCTCATTAAGACCAAACAGTTCAGTTTTAGATTCATCAGACACAGGACATGTCTCCAAACATGAAGGTCTTTGTCCCTGTGCATTTACAAACTGTACTCTGTCTTTTTCTGTTTCTTTTGGAGTCATGTCTTCTTCCTGCAGAGTTTCCTTTCAGCCCATGTCGGTACAGTCCTCGTTTCACTGTGGATAATGACAAACTCTCACCAGCTTCAGCAGCATCTTCACAAGGTCTTTTGCTTTTGTTGTTGATCTGCACATTTCAGACCAAAGCTCGTTCATCTCTGGGACAGAACCGTCTCCTTCCTGAGCGGTGTGACGGCTGGACATTCCCATGGTCTTTATACTTGTGGATAATTGTTTGAACAGATGAACGTGGCACCTTCAGGCATCTGGAAATTGCACCTAAGGATGGACCAGACTTGTGCAGGTCCACACTTCTCTTCCTGATTTCTGGGCTGATTTCTTTTGACTTTCCCATGATGTTACACAAAGAAGCAGGGCGTTTCAGATACATCCACAAGTGTTTTTCTAATTAACTCAAATGCTGCTAATGAACCAGAAGCTTCAGAAGACACGACGTCATCATCTGGGTTTTCCCAAATGGTTTAAAGTCATGTATGTATGTAAAGTTCTGACTGCATTTATTAAATAGAAATGATTTTGTTCATCGTAATAGACTTAACACAGGAAAGGCTTAGTCTGATTTATATCTATCTATATTTAGTCTGATTTATTTTGGCTAATGTAGCACAAACAGTAAAATGTAACATGACTTCTAAATGTTATGTTTTCATCACATTCAAAAATGGATAAAAAAAATGCACAGCAAACTCAAACGTCTATAAAGGTTTTTATTACTCTGAGATTACGTTTCGACAAAAAGCCTCCATCAGATCTGTTCTTTCTTTGGAGCGCAGTGTTTTCTTGTCGTTTTGGTCGGGTGTCTGACCCTGCTTCCTGTAGCCTAATTTCCTGATGATGTTATTTGTGATGGCCGTGCTGGAGCCAGCGGGTCGTTCCACCAGGCCTTTAATAAAATGAGCCTCGGTGGGTGGGGGTGGGAGGTGTAAGCACTGATGACATTCTGCTTGTCCCCTCCTGTTCCTGCCCCTGTACAGCAGTTAGGGAGGCTGAGGGCTGCGTATAATGGCTGAATGTGTAATGATTTAAAGAGCTCAACCCTGACACACCCTCACAGCAGACAATAGACCTTCACAGCGCCCACACATCCTACGTCGCCTTTGATTTCCATTTGATTTCTGATAAAGGAATCAGTTCTTCTTGAGTCACAACAACCTCTGACTAATACAAACTTTCTAATTGCATTTAATAACAGACCAGTGTATTAACGTGATCTATTTAAGCCATTAAGGTAAATTAAGTTAAATGAGGCTTTCAAAGGTCGTCAGCTGGACACTGCTGTAATAAATCAGACCATTACCTTTGAAACCTTTTGTATCTCGGACCACTTCTGCACAAATGAGGGATTTCACTGACTGTAATGTGTTTCTGTCAAGATAAGTTCAAAGTGTCGAGGAAAAGCCACGTGCAGCATGTCTCTCAAAGTGTCAGCAGAGCCATCTTTTCTGTTTAAACTTTACTTCTTTTAACCCTGACGCGCTCAGTTTGTCCCCTGCCCATAGGACCTGAATGCGGCCCTGTGCTGCCTCCCCACAGCCAGTGTTTTCTGGCAGGTCATAAAAGATAATTGTGTTGCCTGGGCTTTTTAAGAGTTAGCCAACAAGTGCTCCAGGGTGGTCAAGGGGACTTCATGTATGTTTATTGCAACACCGAGATTGCACGTAATAGTAACCGGACTCCGTGTTTGCGATCGCTCAGACGTTTTGTGTGATTCAGGCTGGACTAGAGAACGTGACAGCGCTTTTTAAGAGACAAAGCCATGTGTAAAAGCAGTGGCCGTCAGTGTGAGCGTGTGTGAGCGTGTGTGGGCTAAGCAGGCGCAGTCGCACTCATCTACAGGGAGTCGTTGGCCTATAGCCTCAGCTCTTTGGCCTATAGCCTCAGCCCTGCTATAACTTCATTAGGTGTGTGCAGAGGTAATGGCACCATGCACCAGGACCTCGTAACGTCGATCCAGAGACCCTGGGCTGCCCACCGGCCTGGCCCACACAGACACTGCCCTGGTATGCTCAGATCATTTTTTACAAACACACATTGAACCTCTCAATATTGGGGTGAGAACGTGAGAATTTAATAAATATTGTATAAAAAGATTGTTTTGCCAGATGTGAATGAAGACAAGACAAGAAAGTCATTGATTTTAAACCCCTATAACCCATATTTTCACACCAGAAATAAGATAATAGCTCTGCAAATGCACTTGAGATTCTGCTGACAGCTGGACTGTGGAAAACGCTTTGTTGAAATCTATGAGAGAATGAGCAGAAATGTGCTGCTTCTTCAGAGTGATTATATTAAACTCGCGGATGAAGCAACATAATCAGAAAACGTTGCACCCCAAGGTGTAACAATCGATTCCAAGTGGAAAAGATAAAATTGCATCATTTCATTGTGTGTAACCTATTGTTATGTTAGTTGTCACTCAGCTTTGCCAGTGCAGCACACGAAACACGAGTGAAAGAGAAGGAGCATGTACACAGCACACACAGGCATGTCCTCACTTTTAACCATGTCGTTGGGCTAATCTTAGAGAATATACCTTATGGGGACCTGCTTATAGGTCCCCACAAAGCAAAGTGACTGTTTAAGTCCCTACATTGTAATGAAATGTAGTTGCACACAGATATATCTTCACTTTTAACTGTGTCGTTGGACCAATCTTGAAGAATAAACTTCATGGGGGCCTGCCTATAGGTCCCCACATAGCATGAGGCGACTGTTTAAGTCCTCACAAAGTGATGAAATGTAGTTGCGCACAGGCGTATCTTCACTTTTAACCATTTCGTTGGGCTGATCTTGAAAAATATACTGCTTATAGCTTAAAGGTCCCCACAAAGCAAAGGATCCCCATAAAGTGACTGTTTAAGTCCCCACAAAGTGATCGATATGTAGTTGCACACAGGTATATCTTCACTTTTAACCATTTTGTTGGGCTAATCTTGAAGAACATACTGCTTATAGCTTATAGGTCCCCATAAAGCAACTGTTTAAGTCCCCACAATGTGTTGAATATGTCATTTAACCATTTTGTTGGGCTAAGGAGCATATCTTCACTTATATCCCTCTCTGTTTGCGCTAATCTGTCATTTCAAGATCTTCACTTTTATACGTTGCGCTAATCTTGAAGAATATACTGCTTATAGCTTAAAGGTCCCCACAAAGCAAAGGGTCCCCACTAATACCTCAAATAAAATGAACTTCACTTTACCGTTTGTGGGTCCAAAGTGATGCAAAACTTCACCAAAAATGTAACGTTTTGCAAGTCTTTTGACCTGTACTTTGTTTTGTGGAGGATGCGTGTTTACTTGTTTGCCTTTGTCTGAACTTATGTGTCTTGATGTTGCAGTGTGAGTAAGTCAGATGGGACTTTATTAAATCACTGGGCTCTCCCGCTGCAGTGGGACTATCCCACACATCTATGGTAATACTGAGCCCCAGGCAGAGGACAATTCCATTAGTGGAGGACAGAGGCTGGGGCTGATAGCGCCACAGATAGTCTCCACTCGTTCTACAAAACCTCCCAGCTCAGGCCGCCATCCTGTTTAGCCTGAAGTTTTATAGAGCTAATCAGCAGTGTTTGCACAAGTCGGAATAAATCTCCCCCCTGTACCTGGACAGTGCACACACAACAAAGGAGAGCTTTCCGGCTCCTGCAAAGATTTGTATCAGGGAGCTGATCAAAGCAGAACAGCTGTGTCATAGCATCGGCTTCACTGGTAATAATAGTAAAACTGCACAGCCCAACGGCTTTTCCATACACCACAAACTGTCTCTTTATTAGTGACATTTTCTCAGGGAACACATCACCATTCAGCTTCAGATTTGCAACATATTAGACTATTATTATTTGCATTTGGTGATACATCCTGTGTTTCTTTTTTCTGTGCTTGTTTTGTTTCGTAATGTAGATAATAAGATAAGATAATGTTCTTATTACTTGAATTGTGTCTCCACTCTTTGTACATTTGTAATTTTAACTTTCTACTTTACTATGTTTTAGGACCAATTACCATCAGTCCAGGGACAAAAGATGGCTAATTGTAATAATAATGTACATTGTCCCTGTCAAATAAACTACATAAATAAGAACTTCAGGTCTGTTTGTGATGAGGAAATAACATTATAACACGGTTCTGTCCCTGTAGAACTTATTTACTGTGAAGGTCGGCAGTGTTTAACAGATTTAGGCTGTATTCTTCCACCTTGCGATGTCATGAGGCAATACAGGAAGTGCTCCAAACTCCATAAAAAGCACCTTCACTAGATTATAACATGGCTTAAATCTTATAAGAGTCAGTTTTGTGTAATATAAGACCTTTAAAGATCTGTCCCGATTGAATAAGTATCGTGAGACCTGAGAAAAACAGCCCATCTGGACAATAATTAACATTTCCGTCAAATAAACTACATAAATAAATAAATCAGATTGGTTTGTAGGTCTATTTTAACTTGCTGCATGTTGTATGTAGAATATCTGATCCACATAAGGTCAAATAATAATATAACTAAATCAATAGCAGAACATGTGAGCAAATGTAATGACAGCGTAGGCCTAAGTCTAAGCCTGTGATGAAACCGCTGCTCTTGTTTTTAGTGCCCCCCGTGCAGCAGGCCGCATGTTGTGGGACTGGAGAGAGTTGTGGCTGCTGTTTGATCACATATGTAAGTCGGACCTGTCACTAAGTGGTGGCAAACACAGCCCACACACGGAGGGCCCTGCGTGTGTGTATGTGAGCCCCACACACAGAGCTACATACCTCACAGACGAGGCAGGTCACAGCGTGTCAGAGTGTTGAAGATCTGTAATGGCCATTTAGCCTTCAACAGCCAATATCAGGGCTGCTGATTTACAAGGAATCGCCCTGTTTGGTTATTGAGAAGGAGCATTCATCAAACCTGCAGAGCTCTGGCGGGAGTCTCGGGGGCCGGTGATACTTCTCTTACCCAAACAGTCGAGTGAGAACACAAAGAAAAAAGCGATTCCTGCATTTCCTGTGGATAAGTCACATGTGAAATGGACAGAGGGACGGAGAGAGTCATTAAAACTTCTGGGAGTTCTCCTGCGTCCATCCACAGCCCCCTCAGCTACACGCAACGAGGAAGCGCCTAATATTTGTGATACGTTGAGCCGCAGTCAGCTCGATTAGGACTCTGCCGTCGTGATCTTTGCTCACAGGGGACAGTGGTGACTCGCTCATGTCACGCTGCATAAACTTTGAAAAGTTCTGCTTTACTAAATGTGCTTCATCATCTCACTGGCACGGTCGGTATTTGTGGGTAAATTGGTAACGACACAACACAAATTTGAGGTCACCTGCACAGTCGGGCGCTGGGAAGTGTCTCGCGTCGGTGCTAATGGACAGTGTTTGTTTGCTGTTTGAGGCTCTGTTTGTTGCGGGGACCCGGAGTAAACAGCATGTGCATGACAACAGCGGAGTCGACACACAGACTTCAGCCCTTCATCCACAAACACTACAGAGCATCTGCGACCAACCGGAGACCAGAGACACACTGACATGACCCAGATAATAGCCCTTAAGTCTTGCCTCCACAATTTGATCAATTTGCAGTTTCCTCACAACTGCAGCCACAGTGTTGTCCCCTGCAGCTACTTTGTGAATTCTGTGCCCATCCAGGCAGATGCATCGCTGCCCGGGCTCTCTCTTTCCTCCCCTTTTCCACCAAATCACCACTAAGCCTGTATGAAGCCTGCTGCCGGACAACACGCTCCTGCTCGTGTCATCCTGAAGCAGGCGTTGGCCGGGAAGAAACGGGCTGACAGTTTGTGCCGGACCATATGCCAAGTGGCAACAACGGCCGGTTCATGTGGCACAAGTTTAGTCCAGACCCGGGGGCCTCGTGTTGATCTATCGTGTCCGAAATGTGAAAGAATCTGGGTTTTGCTGCGCTGTAGTTTGGTCTTTCTTTGATCAGTGTTAGATTACTTCTGAAGAGCACAGAAAAAGACACACACGCTCGTCCATGTCGGATTTGAAGGTTGTAACATCAAGACACACAGAAACTCGAGGAAGTGTCCCGTCCTCATCGCCTCCAGACTTGTTCGTCTTCAGCAGAGCTCCTCAATCATCCGTTCACCTGTGGGGTCTTTCCATGGAATTCCAGTCAAGTTGTCAATACTCGCGAGAAATTTCTTGCACGGCGGAGCAACAAGAAGAAATTTGTTCGCTCAGTCTTTGCTGGATGTGTTCGCTTTGATCATCAGCATCTGCAGAAAGACGCGTCAGCCGCCCGAGGCCGTCCACACTTTTTACAAAACTAAGTTGTTTGTTTTCGGCTGTCACAAAGCTAAGGATTATTGCGAGTGTGAAGTGTGAAGGCAGCTCTTGAGCAACACTCGCAAACTTATGAGACACAGGATCATTCAGTCGTAGTTTGTGATTCGACATTAAAAATCTGAGGAAGACGAATGTGCGGAAAACATGACACGAAACAGGTGTGGTAACGAGTGACATTTCATCATCTCCAGCCCTGTCCATGTGAGGTCCTGGATCCTGGTGCTAAAAACAACCACCACAAACCAGCAGATTCTCACCCGTCAGGAGTAAGTTTCGAGCACAAAGGAGCAGCTACTTATTTTTATAGTTACTTAACAGTGTTTTTATGCAGATTTTTAGCATAACTCGTTTGTTCTCTCCCCGGACATACTTTGATGTCAGGTTCTGTCTTTCAACACCGATGTGCAACACGCTGCAGTGACTAAAACTTAAGCAATGTGGTGACGGCCTTCGCTCGAGCGCTTCTAAAACCTAACCCTGCTTCCTAACCCTGTTTCCTAACTCTAACTCTGCTTCCTAATAATAACCCTGCTTCCTAACCCTCTTTCCTCACCCTAACCCTGCTTCCTTACACTGCTTCCTAACCCTGCTTCCTAACCCTAACCCTGCTTCCTAACCCTAACCCTGCTTCCTTACACTGCTTCCTAACCCTGCTTATTAACCCTAACCCTGCTTCCTTACCCTAACCCTGCTTCCTTACACTGCTTCCTCACTCTAACCCTGCTTCCTAACCCTCCTTCCTAACCCTGCTTCCTAACTCTGCTTCCTCACCCTAACCCTGCTTCCTTACCCTTCTTATTAACCCTAACCCTGCTTCCTTACTCTGTTTCCTCACCCTAACCCTGCTTTCTTACACTGTTTCCTAACCATAACCCTGCATCCTAGCTCTGCTTCCTCACCCTCACCTTGCTTCCTAACCCTCCTTCCTCACCCTAACCCTCCTTCCTCACCCTAACCCTGCTTCCTTACCCTAACCCTGCTCTAACCCTAACCCTAACCCTGCTTCCTTAACCTTCTTATTAAGCCTAACCCTACTTCTGCTCCTAACTCTGCTTCTAACCCTAACCCTGCTTCCTAACACTGCTTCCTAACCCTAACCCTGCTTCCTAACCTGCTTCCTAACCTTCCTCCTCACCCTAACCCTCCTTCCCACTGTTTCCTAACCATAACCCTCCTAACCTCTGCTTCCTCACCCTAACTTGCTCCTAACCCTCCTTCCTCACCCTAACCCTGCTTCCTTACCCTTCTTATTAACCCTAACCCTGCTTCCTTACACTGTTTCCTAACCCTAACCTTGCTTCCTAACCCTCCTTCCTCACTCCGGCCGATGTGCCACACGCCGCAGTGACTAAAACTTGTCACGATGTGGTGGCTGCTTTCGCTCGAGCGCTTCTATCGCTGCCTTCGCCGGGGCAGGTATTTGGACACATGCGTTGATGACAGAAACAACAGAAAAATGACAGACGCCTGGAGGAGCAGGCGTGACGGGTGAAGGGACTTGTGCCACAGGTGAAGTGTGCCAAGTCTAAAGATTGACACAGTCTGATGGCACTGGGAGGCACATGAGGCACAGGTGAGAGCCGGCTGCTCCTGGGCACCTCACAGCCGCCCGTCTGCTGCGTCCAGACACATGCACATCGGACTGAACCTGACCAAACGTGCAAATTTAAACATACGTCCTCACTTTTCTACACGGGGCTGAGCTGAGATAAGCCGATGAGAAGATTTACCAAAACAATACTTTATCAAATATCCCAAATATCCCCAAATATTCTAAAACGGACTCGTGTCTGTAAAAGAAAGATCAGATAAGTGTTACATCATCATGAGTTTATGAAGAATGCTTCCTAACCCTAACCCTGCTTCCTCACCCTAACTCTGCTTCCTAACCTTGCTTCCTAACCCTAACTCTGCTTCCTAACACTGCTTCCTGCTTGCTTCCTAACACTAACCCTGCCTCCTAACCCTGCTTCCTAACTCTGCTTCCTAACCTTGCTTCCTAACCCTAACTCTGCTTCCTAACACTAATCCTGCTTCCTCACCCTAACCTAGCTTCCTAACCCTTCTTCCTAACCCTAACTGTGCTTCCTCATGCTAACCTTGCTTCCTACCCTGCTTCCTAACCCTAACCCTGCTTCCTCACCCTAACCCTGCTTCCTAACCTTAACCCTGCTTCCTAACTCTGCTTCCTAACCCTAACTGTGCTTCCTCACCCTAACCCTGCTTCCTAACCCTAACCGTGCTTCCTAACCCTAACTGTGCTTCCTAACCCTGCTTCCTAACCCTAACTGTGCTTCCTCATCCTAACCCTGCTTCCTAACCCTGCTTCCTAACCCTACCCTTTCATTAAATATGCAATAAGTAAGTTTGAATAAACGATTTGTTCATTATAAATTTATCATGAAATTTTTATGCTTGAGGCTAATTAAGGTGTATCATTATTAATAGTAGTAGTAGTAATAGTAGTAGTAGTAGTAGTAGTAGTAGTAGTAGTAGTAGTAGTAGTAGCAGTAGCAGTATTATTTATTTATTTTGTATTATTATTATCATTATTATTATTATTGTAGTGGTAACAGATAATCTACTAAAAATATTCCAGTTTTAAATTCATAAACTCTTCTCTGTTTCTTTCCCCGTGTGAGACGCTTCATTTTGCTTCTTCTGTTTAAAATACATCCATCACCTGTAATAAAACGACAGTGAAATAGTGGATCCAACAGAAGACAAAGACACAATCATCTGAAGTTTGGTTTTATTTCTTCATTTTTTATGAGAAAATCCCGGGTCAACAACAGAGGCCAAGTACATGACATCATCAGATTATAATGCCTTTATGCAAATAGAATATGAATGAATCAGATGAGGTGTGATATTTTATTCAGGGGTCTCGGCTTGTGAGCGAGGCCCCCATCTGTCTCTCATCTCACGAGTCCGCCGTGTCATGAGGGACCGCGGTGAGAGACGGCCCGCCACCCAGCTCCGAGGGGCTGCTCACTGTCACCGCCACTCAGCCGCCGTCCTGATGTGTCCCCCTCCGCCTCCATTAACATCACTCTCGGACGACACGAGCGCAAATGGAAAAGCTTACAGGCCTCCGAAGAGGAAAAACACAGGCTCATTTATGTTTCAGGTGTACACGAACACTTAAAAGACAGAACAAGAGTGATAGATTTTTGGATCCAGCAGACTTGCATTAATAAACGTGCTCTCCATATGCTCTGGAAACTCGGCTTTACTCGGCTCCGTTTGTTGTAGCGGCTGAGCAGGTTCAGAGCACTTCATCAGTAAATAGAGACATCTCAGCCAGACTCAACGACAAGGCGTATTAGGGGTCAGCATTCTCAAAGGACGACCAATTGGATCATTAGCCGTGAGGGACAGATATGGGCAAAGGATTTAGCTCCAGAGGTCACGCCGGGGTCAAGAAGTTTCTTGCATTCCGGACTCCTAATCCTCACCCTGCCGTCTGGAACGCCGTCCTTCACTACTTCACACACAAACTCAAGTGTAAAGTGAGTTAATATGTGCATGGGATAATTAGGCCTGTAAAGTAAGGCACACAGTGGGTTTTTTCTGCTGCCTGTTCATGGAAAATGCCGCTCTTAATCTCTGAGGACTTTCTGGTTCTTTCGTAACTGTCCGTGGTGTGACACTGGAGTGCAGGAGACTTGGGCAATTTGTCAGGATAACCCAACACCCACTTTTCATGTGTGTCAGCGTGCAAGCATGTGTATGCAGCATGTGAATCTCTGAGGCCGTGTCGCCAGCCCCGGCCACCCCAAACAAGAGAGGCATCTGAACTATCCATCAGGCCTGTGTCGCAAGGATCCCGCTCTGAGCTGAGTTTGTGATTCCCAACGACTTCTGTCAATGCGCAGGACAATTACCCCGAATATCTCCATCACATTAACACTTTGTAAAATAACAGCAACATATTTAAGTGTTTTATGAAGACGCATCAGACAGAAGCTTTAGCCGTTAATCCTCTAAACAAATAAATCAGTCGTCTCCTGTTTGTAATGGTTTCATCCTGCTGCCGTTTTGAAGTTTCCCCCCTTCACTTCCGATCCAGCTCCACTTCACCAAACACGGCCAAATAAAACACAGGCGACATAATGTAGCATGTCAGAGGAAACGTGAAACTGAAACTGAAACGTGAGCTGCACCAGTCATGAGACACGAGGAAACTCAGCGACGGTTTCTCCCAATCTGCCCACTCCATATGTCGCCCAGTGTGTGTCGTCCAGTGTGTCGCTCAGTGTGTCGTCCAGTGTGTCGTCTCAGTGTGTGTCGTCGCCCAGTGTGTCGTCCCATTCCCAGTGTGTCGTCCAGTGTGTCGCCCAGTGTGTCGCTCAGTGTGTCGCTCAGTGTGTCGTCCAGTGTGTCGTCCAGTCCAGTGTGTCGCCCAGTGTGTCGCCCAGTGTGTCGTCCAGTGTGTCGTCCAGTGTGTCGCTCAGTGTGTCGCTCAGTGTGTCGCTCAGTGTGTCGTCCAGTGTGTCGCCCAGTGTGTCGCTCAGTGTGTCGTCCAGTGTGTCAGTCGTCCAGTGTGTCGTCCAGTGTGTCCAGTGTGTCGCCCAGTGTGTGTCGCTCAGTGTGTCGCTCAGTGTGTGTCGCTCAGTGTGTCGCCCAGTGTGTCGCCCAGTGTGTCGTCCAGTGTGTCGTCGTCCAGTGTGTCGCTCAGTGTGTCGCTCAGTGTCGTCAGTGTGTCGTCCAGTGTGTCGTCCAGTGTGTCGCCAGTGTGTCGCTCAGTGTGTCGCTCAGTGTGTCGTCCAGTGTGTCGCTCAGTGTGTCGTCGCCCAGTGTGTCGCTCAGTGTGTCGTCTCAGTGTGTCGTCGCTCAGTGTGTCGTCCAGTGTGTCGTCCAGTGTGTCGTCTCAGTGTGTCGCCCAGTGTGTCGCCCAGTGTGGTCGTCCAGTGTGTCGCTCAGTGTGTGTCGCCCAGTGTGTCGCCCAGTGTGTCGCTCAGTGTGTCGTCCAGTGTGTCGTCCGCCCAGTGTGTCGTCCAGTGTGTCGCTCAGTGTGTGTCGCCCAGTGTGTCGTCTAGTGTGTCGCCCAGTGTGTCGCTCAGTGTGTCGCTCAGTGTGTCGTCGTAGTGTGTCGTCCAGTGTGTCGCTCAGTGTGTCGTCCAGTGTGTCGTCGTGTCCAGTGTGTCGCCCAGTGTGTCGTCCAGTGTGTCGTCCAGTGTGTCGCCCAGTGTGTCGTCCAGTGTGTCGCCCAGTGTGTCGCCCAGTGTGTCGTCCAGTGTGTCGCTCAGTGTGTCGTCAGTGTGTCGTCCCAGTGTGTCGCTCAGTGTGTCGCCCAGTGTGTCGTCCAGTGTGTCGTCAGTGTGTCGCCCAGTGTGTCGCCCAGTGTGTCGCCCAGTGTGTCGCTCAGTGTGTCGCCAGTGTGTCGTCCAGTGTGTCGTCCAGTGTGTCGCTCAGTGTGTCGCCTCAGTGTGTCGCCCAGTGTGTCGTCCAGTGTGTCGCCCAGTGTGTCGTCCAGTGTGTCGCCCAGTGTGTCGTTCCAGTGTGTCGTCCAGTGTGTCGCCCAGTGTGTCGTCTCAGTGTGTCGTCCAGTGTGTCGTCCAGTGTGTGTCCCAGTGTGTGTCGTCCAGTGTGTGTCAGTGTGTCGTCCAGTGTGTCGTCTCAGTGTGTCGCTCAGTGTGTGTCGTCCAGTCGCCAGTGTGTCGCTCAGTGTGTCGCTCAGTGTGTCGCCCAGTGTGTGTCGTCAGTGTGTCGCTCAGTGTGTCGTCCAGTGTGTCGTCCAGTGTGTCGCTCAGTGTGTCGTCTCAGTGTGTCGTCCCATCGCCCAGTGTGTCGCTCAGTGTGTCGCCCAGTGTGTCGCCCAGTGTGTCGCTCAGTGTGTCGCCCAGTGTGTCGCCCAGTGTGTGTCGCCCAGTGTGTCAGTGTGTCGCCCAGTGTGTCCCAGTGTGTCGCTCAGTGTGTCCAGTGTGTCGTCTCAGTGTGTCGTCCTGTCGCCCAGTGTGTCGCTCAGTGTGTCGTCTAGTGTGTCGCTCAGTGTGTCGCTCAGTGTGTCGCCCAGTGTGTCGTCCAGTGTGTCGCTCAGTGTGTCGCTCAGTGTGTCGTCAGTGTGTCGCTCAGTGTGTCGTCCAGTGCCCAGTGTGTCGCTCAGTGTGTCCAGTGTCGTCAGTGTGTCGCTCAGTGTGTCGCTCAGTGTGTCGCCCAGTGTGTCGTCCAGTGTGTCGCTCAGTGTGTCGTCCAGTGTGTCGCCCAGTGTGTCGTCCAGTGTGTCGCTCAGTGTGTCGCCCAGTGTGTC
This sequence comes from Periophthalmus modestus, assembly GCA_019594935.1. Lineage (NCBI taxonomy): Eukaryota > Metazoa > Chordata > Actinopteri > Gobiiformes > Gobiidae > Periophthalmus > Periophthalmus modestus. The sequence goes on from JAIEZT010000054.1 coordinate 43,448,500, forward strand.
GTCTAGTGTGTCGTCCAGTGTGTCGTCCCATCGCCCAGTGTGTCGTCCAGTGTGTCGCTCAGTGTGTCGCTCAGTGTGTCGCTCAGTGTGTCGCCAGTGTGTCGTCCAGTGTGTGTCGTCAGTGTGTCGTCCAGTGTGTGTCGTCCCATCCCAGTGTGTCGTCCAGTGTGTCGTCTCAGTGTGTCGCTCAGTGTGTGTCGTCTAGTGTGTCGTCCAGTGTGTCGCCCAGTGTGTCGCCCAGTGTGTCGCCCAGTGTGACGCCTGTATTTTGTGTGTCTCTACAGATTTGACCTGTAACTTGACCTGGAAACAAGCAGGTTGTGTATCTGCCCCCAGAAAACTTACACAGTGCACCTTTGAGGGCAAACATAACTATTGAACTTTCACTGATAAGACACTGATAAGACAAGATGCTAGCTGCTGTGTTAGCTCTTTTCGACAGTTAGATCTTAGTGCGGTTTCTGTCTGCCTCAATCCAAACTCTGACGACGGTGGGTGAAAACACATCCTACAAACACAAACATAAAGACAGTTTTAAATGTGGTGGGATTTGCATGTCTGAGGGGATGAGTCCAGAATGTGCTGGAACCTTGGAGACAGTTAGACAGAAACGTGAAGAACCTCGCACACACACACACACACACACACACACACACACACACACACACACACACACACACACACACACACACACACACACACACACACACACACACACACATGTAAATGACAGGCTTTGGCACAGCCCCTGACCTCAGCCCAGGGTCAGGTGTGCATACTCACTGGAGGTGTGAAATAGCTTGAGCGTCCACTCCTGTTGATGATGACTCCCAAACTTGAGAAACATGTATGGAATTTCTCATGCCTCAGCGGGTTGCAGAGATCTCCCTTTACTCGGCAGCCGCAGAGCCCTCAAAGACACAAATAGAAAGAGCAGTGATGTTATGTGCAGACCATTCATTTATACTGTAATGCATTTCATCCATGTACCTGCTGAGGGACACGGAGCTGCGACGTGTTTCTCCTCCAACACTTTATGACGAAGAGCCTCCACACTGCAGGCCTGTGATGTAGCAAAGGCCTAAATGATGTCCAGCTCACATTAAAGACCTCATTTATCAGCTGACTTATTAGTTTGTCAAGGCAAAAGCAACCGCCGTAAGAGCCGAGGAAGGAATGATCAAGCAAAACAGCTCCCGTGTGGGTGAGGAGAGTTGGTTTACAGTGCAATCAGCATTAAGGAAATTGGTTTGCGCTAGCATCATGAATGGAGGAAAGTGATTGATGCTAAGCTAGGCTAGCAGGAAGGAAATGGAGAAATTAGCAGCAAGCCAGGCCACAGAAAGCTGTCAACTACTTCCTGGTCAGCATGGGGTGTGAAGTATGCATCCACTGCCAACCCACAAGGACCTCTGCAACAGATTTGTGCAAGCCTGCTGCTTTAGCATAAGCAACACTCTAGGTGGGCAGGAGAATTTTTGATTTACAAGCAACCAGCGAATGCCTCGATACTTGAGTATGCTCTATCTCTGTCAGAGTGAAATGCGAGAGGATTGAGATATTTGCGTGTGTATGCCAAGAAGCTGTACCCTGCCTCCTGTGTGTAATCATGCTGCAAAGTGGCATTTGTGCGACCTTTTGACCCATCAGTAAAACTTAACAGCAAAACATAAAAACGCACAAACTACATGAAGCTAAAATGTTTGTTGATCCAGTCTGTGCATGCCTTCAGCCCCGCGACACCAAACAGCAGCGCAGCAGTCTTTGGGGCACTGTGTCAGAAGTTGATGCGTGCCACGTCAAGCGAACATAAGCATTGGTTGCGTTTTAATTAAGCTCGGCAACAGAGGCCTGGGCACGAAGGGGAAGCAGGAGCGGAGATGCCCTTGATACTTGGGTGTCAGCACTGACGGCATTCCCAGTGACAGCTTCATCTGGGCGGCCGCGGCACAAGCCCTTACGACTTTTGACATGTGCTTTAGTCACCCTGCCTCACATCTTCAGCGCTCCACATGGAATGAGTGATGGTGCGGCAAGAGCAAACAGTAAAGTCGACATTCAGTGGACGCAACAACAATAGTCATTAAAGGAAAGGTTCATCCGCTGTGTTTTTGCTTTTACTTTTACATTGGAGAAAGTGTTACGAAAATCGACGTTTGAAAGGAGAGTTCATCTTTGTCCAAAAGCGATGAACATCTTCTGCAGGCTCCTCTTCGACCACCCTCCCCTCCCTGTTACCGTGACTCGAGGCCTTGATTTATCTGATGGAAGGAATTCTGCACGGGCTCTGGCTTCGGTGGTATCCCTATACTGTAACCCTTTCCCCTCACCAGATGTTCCTCTCTCAAAACACGGCCAGGTTCATCCCCAAATCCCCGCGCAAACATATCGAGTGCTCGGTACATGTTGATGGGAGCCCTGGCCGACAGAAGTGACAGGGACGGTGACACTGGGGCAGGGTTTTGGAGTCCAGACAGAGAGGGAGAGGAGCAGACAGACAGAGCGACATGTCAGACATATGCTCCGCCAGCTGACGACACCGCCGTGACCCGCGCCAGTAAGAGGAGACCGGGGGCACCCAGCGATGATAACTCCCACAAATGTTGTAACGGCTGCAACCTTCACTTCAGCAGTTTTTCAGATCTTCCAGCCCATCTGAGACCCGAGACTAATTTATTTTATATTAGCTTTTAGCACCGTTTTCTGATTCAAAGCTTAGCATTCCTAGTACGACCTTTAATGGAGTGGTTGTAATGAAAGCATAACTGAGCGACAGGCTGTTTAAAAATGTTGTAATGAACTGAAACTGAAGACGGGGAACTGGTGTGAGACCTGGATATGTTTTAAAACTATGCGCCATTTTAATTCATTTTTAAAGCTTATAAATAACAACTTTTTCATGCTTTTTTCCTACTATATATTTGAATTGACGTCATTTATATTTAAAAAGTTCCATTGTGCAGGAAGCCTGGGCGTCACAGCGATTTCAGAAGCATATTGTGGGACGCACGACTGAAGTGGGGATGAATTTTAAAACAATATTCACGTATTTCATGCAGGTTCACTGTCTAAAGCTCGTGTCCTGTTTCCTTCTGCCTAGTGACCAACGCTTAAGTTCTTAAGATTCTAGTCTTACTGCAAACAGGAAAATGTGCATGAAACAACTCGAAATAACAAAACAACTTGTATTTACCAGCATAAACAAGTCGAAAGTTTAATCCTTGATCCCTGAACGTATCGAGATTAAATAAAAACTCCCAAAGAGCTTAAAGTCCACCTCGTCAGGCTCTAAAAATAACCCATAATAAGCAAATTTTTTTACAATTATTATATGTTTTTCGGCTGTAAAACCCCTCACCACACACTTTATACACTTTTCTCACACATTAACATTTTCTCACATTTCTCTCTTGTTTAAACACAAAGTTCAAACCTTCGTCGGCGCCTTTGTCGGTGCAGAACGTTTCATCGACATTGTGGGTTTTGTCGGGGAGAAAACTTGCAAACATACAGCACTTCAGAGTCACACTGATCCAACATTTATGTAAATTTGTCTGACACATTCTGTACTGTACAGGAGACACGGAGGAGACTGATGGACAATGGTCTACAGTCCCTCAGCCAATCAGGACGCAGAACACAATGGTCTACAGTCCCTCAACCAATCAGGACGCAGAACACAATGGTCTACAGTTCCTCAGCCAATCAGGACACAGAACACAATGGTCTACAGTCCCTCAACCAATCAGGACGCAGAACACAATGGTCTACAGTCCCTCAACCAATCAGGACGCAGAACACAATGGTCTACAGTCTCTCAGCCAATCACGGATGCAGACAGATGGATAAACCTTTAAGACAGTGAAACTTTTCATCTTGTGACGAGCAGGTTGGAGACTCTGGAGATTAGACTAAATATTGTAATTTCTTTGCTGAAGACACACAGTGAGCATCTCTTTTCTGCATCTGCCCATATTCGTCACTTCATTTTATGCTCTTTAATTGCTTGCTCTGTCCTCTGCGACGCTTTCTTCATGTCGGGAGTCTTGTCTCTCGCAGATATAGATCATAAAGACACACTCAAAGATTATGGTAAATGCATTAAGCAGCAGAAGAGGGGAAGCTCTGATGGTGTCCTCCCCACGACCTCTTTCATGACACAATAAGCCCCAAATGGCAGACATAACGGTGGATCAAGTGCTTCAAAGTGAGGCAGCCAGAGATATAATCCAACAGGCCTCTTCTAATGATAAATGAGGCAGGAAAGAGCCATGTTGTAACCGCCACGACACCTGCACTTCACTGCTCCAGCCCATGTCATATTGTGTGGCTCTAAGAGAAAAACGAACGAGGATAGAAGTCTCAAGTGTCTCGAGTATGTTTCAGCACTTTTATATCACCCAATAAAAAACAGTCCGAATAAAAACAGATAAACAACCCACATTTGCACAAAAAGACACATTAAATACAAAACTATAAAGTAATAAGTTGTATCTCAGTGACATTTATCAGTCATTTGTCCGATTTTCCAAACAAATTTATATTAAAAGTTTGAAAATCGTCTTAATCTTACATTTTAAACGTGCTTTTTGGAATTTAAAACGACGGCAGAACAAAATAAGACAAATCGAAACATAAATAATCACAAATAATCATCATAAGATCAACTTTAAAGGAGAAAAATGCAGAATAAAACTAAAAATCAGTCATAAAAAGAACCGTTTTGAGCCTGGATTTAAACATTGTGAGTCACATCTTGCCTGTTTTAAATTGCAGGTGGTTTTATTGCTGCGTGAGCTCTACTCTCCACAGATCTGACCTGTAACCTGGCCTGGGCACATCACCTGCTTGTCTCCGTGGAGTTTAATGTCACACTGTTACACGGAGCGTCTTTAAAATCCGGTTTGTTGGTCTCATGTGGAGTTTCAGATGTGGAAGATTGTGTGTTTTTGATAATTCCTGTTTGTTAAATTCAGTTTTTTTCTGCGGGATCCGGTGCACTCGGCTCACAATGCCTCAATCAGCTCTTTTTGCCCTGTTTCCATGGTGTTCAGACCAAGGTTAGCCTTTCTGCGCTCCACACAATGTCCCTCCTTTTTCCAAGACCGTATTGTTACGGGGCATGTTTACCTTGGTTATCCTGTAATAATCCATGTCCAGCACAGAAAGAAACAGCCCAAATTGATTTTCCTTTGCTCTTATTGTGGGGCTGGAGTGTTCGAGAGGTTCCCACTAGAAGCACAACCTCCTGCGTTACTCTTCACCTTGGACTAAATAAATGGCCGAGCTGCATGGGGCCGACCTGCAGCACTAACACAAACACCTCTGTGAGTTTGAGTCTGTGTTTGTGTCTTCAGTGACACTGGAGACACAAACACAGGAGCTACATTTGAATGTTTTATCAGGACATTAAGAGCTTTACACATGACGAAAAGCTCACAAACACCTACTATACGACCAAAAAGAGAAAAAGAGAAAAAGAAAAAGAGAGTGAGAGTTCAACCTGAACATCTGACACTCAGCCTCCATCTGTATGTTACACACGTCACACATGTCACACACGTCACACACGTCACACACGTCACACATGTCACACATGTCACACACGTCACACACGTCACACACGTCACACATGTCACACACGTCACACACGTCACACACGTCACACACGTCACACATGTCACACATGTTACACACGTCACACATGTCACAAACGTCACACATGTTACACACGTCACACACGTCACACACGTCACACACGTCACACACATGTTACACACGTCACACATGTCACACACGTCACACACGTCACACACACACACATGTCACACACACGTCACACATGTCACAAACGTCACACACGTCACACATGTCACACATGTCACACACGTCACACACGTCACACATGTTACACACGTCACACACGTCACACACGTCACACACGTCACACACGTCACACACGTCACACACGTCACACATGTCACAAACGTCACACATGTTACACACGTCACACACGTCACACACGTCACACACACGTCACACATGTTACACACGTCACAAACGTCACACACGTCACACATGTCACACATGTCACACATGTCACACACGTCACACACACGTCACACACGTCACACATGTCACACACGTCACACATGTCACACACGTCACACACGTCACACACGTCACACACACGTCACACACGTCACACACGTCACACACGTCACACGTCACACATGTCACACATGTTACACACGTCACACATGTCACAAACGTCACACATGTACACACGTCACACACGTCACACACGTCACACACGTCACACACACGTCACACATGTCACACATGTCACACACGTCACACATGTCACACACGTCACAAACGTCACACATGTCACACACATGTCACACACGTCACACACGTCACACATGTCACAACGTCACACATGTCACACATGTCACAAACGTCACACATGTCACACATGTCACAAACGTCACACACGTCACACACGTCACACACGTCACACATGTCACACACGTCACACACGTCACACATGTCACACATGTCACACACGTCACACATGTCACACATGTCACAAACGTCACACACGTCACACACGTCACACACGTCACACACGTCACACATGTTACACACACGTCACACACGTCACACACGTCACACACGTCACACACGTCACACACATCACACACGTCACACACGTCACACACATGTCACACACGTCACACACGTCACACACGTCACACACGTCACACATGTTACACACGTCACACACGTCACACATGTCACACATGTTACACACGTCACACACGTCACACATGTATAAATATGTTATATAATGTCACATGTGATAAAGAGCCACAAACACCTGTTATACGACCAAAAAGAGAGTGAGAGAGTGTGAGTGTGTGTGTGTGTGTGTGTGTGTGTGTGTGTGTGTGTATGTGTGTGTGTGTGTGTGTGTGTGTGTGTATGTGTGTGTGTGTGTGTGTGTGTGTGTGTGTGTGTGTGTGTGTGTGTGTGTGTGTGTGTGTGCTTTTTAACCTGATATCTGACACGTCTCAGCCTCTGTATGTTACACATGTTTAAATATGTTACATCATGTTACATGTGATAAAATCATGTGTGTGTGTGTGTGTGTGTGTTGTGTATATATTGTGTGTGTGTATTTGTGTATACATTTTTGTGTGTGTGTGTGTGTGTGTGTGTATATTTGTATGTGTGTGTTTGTTGTATGTGTGTGTTTGTGAGTGTGTATATTTGTATATTTGTATGTGTATATGTATGTGTGTATATATTTGTTTGTATATTTGTGTGTATATTTGTATATTTGTTTGTATATTTGTATATGTATATTTATGTGTATATTTGTGTGTATATTTGTGTGTGTGTATATTTGTATATTTGTTTGTATATTTGTATATTTGTATGTGTATTTGTATATTTGTGTGTATATTTGTATATTGTGTGTATATTTGTATATTTGTGTGTATATTTTGTATGTATGTAGAGGAAGTATAATCTGCCCTTAATATTTGATTATTTACTCTATATTTCTCTTATAGTATTTCTTTTTAATCAGAAGTATTTTGAGCAGAAATAAGGAGTTTATGTCGACGTAAATGGTGTTTTTCTTCTTGGTGTTTCTTCTTCTTCTTCTTCTTCTTCTTCTTCTTCTTCTCCTTCTTCCTTCTTCTCTTCTCGTCCTTCGTCTTCTTCTTCTGAGTCTGAGTTGAGGCTCAGTTAAATCTTCTCTTCTCTCGTCTCTTCTCTCTGTTTCTCTCGTCTTTTCTCTCGTCTCTTTTATTTGAGTTGTATTGTTGTATTTTCTTGTCGTTTGTGTGAAGCTCTTTTGAGCAGCTTCAGTTTTATTCTAAATGTCAAATATGAATAAAACTGAATTGTTCCTAGAGTCTTTTTTGTGATAGAAGCATTAAAACCTCTTTAAACGAGCATCACGAGGGAGGAAGTTGTATTTTTATTAAAAGCCTCTCGTGCCTCCCGCCCCGTCCCGTCCCGCCCCGTCCCGTCCCGTCCCTCCTCCCCCGCCCCTCGTGCATTATGCCTCTGCTGATGTCACATTGATTATGCTGATCATAAACTGCCTTTGTTTGTCCCGGGCTGCTCCTGTCACTCATCCATCTGTGGGAATGAGGAGAAGTCGCACTAAAAGCAGCATTTCCATGTTTTTCCAGGTCGCACAGATTCTCGGTCCCAGCGGACGCCGGTGCCGTTCCCCCTGATCTTCGCACTCTCGTATATTAATTGCTTTTTAATGTTCCTCTTCTCTCCTGAAACTTGTCGTATACTAACAAATCAACAATAATAAGGTTCTTTTTTGCAGTGGGAGGCCTCAGCCAAGACTAAAAGGGAACAGTCACTGAATAATCCATGCATCAAGTCGAGGCTCTAAGCTTGTAAAAGAGAACTTGTAGCAGAAGGCCATTTGGCTTTCTTTCCACTTTTTCCCCAGTGTCCTGCTCCAGCTGTGTGCTTGTCACAGGACGGGACTGTGGTGTGAGCGAGTCTGCAAAGATGCTCCGCTCAGCCAACGATTCCCCAACACGATGAGCCGTCCTGACGTCCCGCGTGAGCCAAAAAGCAGAAATTAGAGACAAAAACATTCATATTTAATCCAGGCCGTCAAAAGAAAAATGTACTTTTCACTGCACCATATGTTAAAGGAGATTATAATTTAAAGACAAAGCAAAAGTTTCTCAAAAGGCCACACAGAAAAACAAGAAGCAAAGTCTCAAAAATGTGTGATGGAATTAAATAAAATATATATGAAAATGTACAGTTCATGATTTTATTTTAAGACTTTAAACAACAAATATTATTCAACTAAAACAAAGACTTTAAATGAGTCTGAAGCAGGTGTTTGCAGAGGGTCAGCCACAAGAGCAAAATACAGAAACAACTGAAATAATGAGACTAAAGTGAATCAAACGTCTTCACTGTAAATGTAACAACAGGATCCACGTCCCTCACATCCAGAGTCTGTGCCAAGCTCCTCAACACAATCACAACGGCGTCGACAAAACGAGCCGAGGAAACTCGATCCTCAGGATGTGCATTTAAAATTGGGTGTTACCAACAATTGGTTACAAACTGGGAACAAATGACACGCTGGATCCATTTGTACGGCTTAAGCCTTTGACATTTCTGCTCAGTAGCCTCCAGCAGAAACAAGAGCTTAAGCTGCTCCAGCGAACGACTCGCCACCGAGTGAAACCTGAGCCGTCCCGACTCGCCAGGGAAGCAAACAGCGCAGTAATCAAATGTTCATATAATTTGTTAATATAAGAGGTCAAAGCAGCAGGACGTCGTTAGTGCGTTTACTGTAACTGAGGCATTAGAGCCGCAGACTGTGTCACTGCACAAGCGCCTGATTTATCCACTTATTTTGGCCTTTTTCTTCTACAAAAGTGAATCTCCCGACACACTTTTCTTTTCTTTTTTTAATAAATATTCAAACATAAAACATTTTAAATATTGGATATATTTTTGATTCTGTCCTTTTTTTCTGTCCTGTTCCTTTAACACATTTGATAAATAAAAACACAAAGACATATATTTGTATTTTATATTTTTGTTGCAGTCTGAACTCCAGCTCCTCCTCGAGTCTGAACATGAACAAAGCCTCGTCCTCGAGTCCGACCAGCCCACAGTCTCGGCTCTTTCTCAGTGAGAAATGTGGCGGCTGTGAGGGGGTCATCAGCGAGTGTTTGGGGCTTGAGTTACAGAGCCTGCATCTGCCATCCGGCCATCAGGCCCTCATATCCATCACTGGCCCATGGCGTGGTGCAGCCCGGCGTTTGTAAAAACACCCAGAGGAAATGGAGTCTCTGGGCCAGACAAGAATAAAATTAGCTTGATGACTAAGTTCCTCCTTAGGTCCCAGTGGGAATAGAACTCTGCCATTTGTTTTCATTACTTCCCTTTGCAGCCGACGCTCGACCACTTGGGCTGGACGAGGTTTGGGGATCAGGTCGGTGCAAAACACTCGTGACAATGTCAAACACACAGAACTCACAGGAGAAAATCAATAATGTGAAGCTGATCAGAAGAACCTGTGCCTCCTGTGTCAATATTTAACTCAAAATAAATGTGATAATATACAGTGTCTTGTATTAAAACACACACTTGACACTTTAGTGAAACTTGTGCAGAGTCTTTGTCTTTCTGTGCGTCTCCTGCAGAAGTGTCTCTGCAGCAAACGGCTTTAATCAGACAAATCCACTCATAAACACGGCACTTTGATTTTCTGCTGGTCCATGTTCACTCGTGGAGGTGACATTACTGTTGGATTTGTTCCACCACCTCTTGTGCCATACGATATTGGCTTTGGCCACTTTATTGCATTTGCCTCGGAATATCTAATAAACACACAAAGGTTGTAAAAATTGATTTGCTCACAAATTCTCATTCGTCTATAATGGAATGACCTAAGCAAACTTTTGCCGAGGCTCTGGGGCTGTAAACACGGGCTTTATTTTTTTGTTTTGTCACTTTGCGAAATAGAAAAGAAAATATTCGGTTCATGTCGCACAAACAATTCGATGAGATAATGATTCACAAATAAATCTGCGAAATAAAAGAATTCAGACTCACACAAATAACCACAGAGCTCGTTCATGTTCTAATCACACGTGTCGCCAAAAGCAGGAATCATGACTTTTTTTCAGCACAAAATCGTGGTGGGACGTGTTCACAGTCGTGTCTCTCTCAAAACAGCATCTCTCTGGTCCACACATTTCTCACACAAACCCGGTGAAGGAGATTAGTTCCAGCTTTTACCCAGTGTGCCTGTTAGGACTGAAGTGAAGACATCTTGTACTTCTTTAAAGCATGTAGCATTAACACCTTTGCCCCTTGTGTAAACCTGGAGTGCTGACCCACAGCGAAGAGTGAGCACCAGAGAGCGGAGTGACCCAGAAACACAGCCTCCGCAGAAGCTCTCAGCCTGCGGAGGGGCGGCTCTGTGGAGGGGCGGCTCTGTGGAGCACACGCTGTTTGTGTTTGGGACACGTAGATAGGCGCACACACTGAGGTTTCCATGCTTCTCGGGGACTGAGATTCATTTCCTGGAGGCTGAGCTTAACCTTTACCACAGTTACTCGCCTAATCTGTCTATTTTTAACCCATATCTTAATGTTAAAACACGCTGGCCATCTGATAATAAAGGATTTACGTCACACCGACCAGACTTCTGATACAGTTCAAAGCATAATGGACATTTGCACGAGCCCAGAACTTGAAAGACGTTGTTCTGAAAGTGCGTTAAGAACAAGAGAAGAAGAGAGAGTGCAGACGACGTGGATCCCAGTTACCTCACAGACTCTGATCAGAGCAGGAAGTGATTTACTCTAATGTCTCCCTGCATTGTGTCCCTGTCCACCCACAGCTCCACAGGCCACGCACCTCCATCCAGGGGCCCACAGGTCACGGAGAGGGTGCCTGTTTATGTCCCGCGAGTGAAGGGGAGGACAAGCGGAGGGGCGGGGAGCTTCCTGATGACGAGAAAGTCAAATAAAGGGAAGAAAAGCTCGACTTCCTCAGCTTAACGTGCCCCTGGGAGGAGTGAGGGAAGAGCGAGCGGGCGAGAAAGAGTGAGAGGTTATGAACTGACAGTGGTCCAAATTTACAACCTGCCGGCACTAAGAGCCCCAACATGCTTATATCTGCAGCCAGTTCAAACAGAACGCAGCCATGTTTCAATCATCTGGGACCCGAGCTCTCCGCCTCACATCGTAGAGCTTTTTTTCCCCTAATTTGTACTTTTGTTTTTTCTCTGGAAAGCCCCTGCTGTACACAACACATGCTCTGCAGCCGACGGACACTTCCCTGATCCCTTTTCCTGTCCTGGAAGTTGTACAGAATGAAATGTGTGAAGAAACGGCACGGAGGAAGTACTCGTTTTTGCATTATGTTTGCAAAAGTAGAGCTCGCAACAGAATGAAAGTGTGAGCAAAAACAAGATAAAGTAAAAAAAACATCTGTGCATGTGACGGAAATGTTTTTATTCTGCACTTTTCTCCTTTAATGTTGATCTTATTTGTGATTATTAATGTGTTGTATTGTGATTTTAATGTCTTTTTTATCCTTTAAAGTGTTGGATTTCCTCGTGCTGTACAAATAAACTTGCCTCACCTAAAAAATTAAGTAAAAAAATGAAATATTGCATTCATTTAGAAACACAAATCTATTTTTTCTGCAAAATGTAGTAACGAAAACCTAACATAACATAACTACTGTGAAAACCTTTATTACAAACGTAGAATAAATTTCCTGAGACAAAAAAAATCAGGCCAAAAGTAATAAAGGTGGTGCTGTAAGAACGCAAGGCTGGTTTGATTTGAAATGAAAACTCGGCATGAGCGAATAAAGTGAAGAAACGCTTCCCCTTTTACTGTGTAATGCATGTTTGATTGCTGGTTGCGGTCGGGACGCTCGGTAACCTGATCTGCTGTTTGATTTGGGTCGAAATAAATGAGCAGAGCAGCGTGGGCCAGGCCGGGCGATGGGGTGACGGGGTGTGGGGGGGGTGTGTGTGTTGTGTGTGCGTGTTGTGTGTGCGTGTTGCGAGGAGGAGGAGGAGGAGGAGGAGGAAGGGGCAGGTACGGGGTCAGCACAGTGTCTTTTTCATGTTACAGATTAGAAGCAGATGTCGCTGGGATTACACCACCAGTGTCATCACTCAAGCCTCTGTCCCACCTCCAGACGGACTCTCCAACACACTATCCACCCGGACCAGCCCCCGGACGGGCCGCTCCAGGGAAACCCACGACACCTACCACTTTATTACACACTTTTGTATGCAAACTGTGCAGAATCACAGAAATACAAAAAAACGATATTTGAACAAGCAACGAAACACTTAAGTCCTTAGTGAAGCATTATTCTGTTATTATGCTCATTATTTGACCCTCGACAGCTCAAACGTGGATTTACAAGCAAAAAAACAGCTCTACCCATCATTTATCGTCCATACAGTCAAAGTCAAAATGTGTTTAAAATGTCAGAATAACTGTAACTAAAACGTCCTACTGCTGCAGTGAAAATAAAACATGTCGTGTCCAGCATCTTCCAACATTTGCACAATCAAAAACTGAGGGATAAACGGCGGCTCACATTTTTCCATCTGACTTCTTCCTTTTACTGACAGACGATCGATGCTGCAGCGTTCAAGCTGTTCTGAGGAGAAAGTGGAAGTGACCTAATTCTGGGGAAAGTCAATAATGCAATGACAAAGACGCTGTTTAAATGTTTCTTATATTTGGAGGATGTCTTAGTTGCAGCACATGTCATACGCTCCAGTGTTTCTCAGCTGAAATACTCCTGATAATGTGTGTATAAGTACTGCTCAGGTACAGGGGGCGGTGCTCGTCCGGTGGAGCAGAGACGATGTGGCTGGTGCACAGGGGACATGATACTGTCGTCTGCAGAGACAGGGGCCCGTCGGCCTCTTAAAGACGCGCCTGAGCTTCGGGCTGAGGGTCCCGGCTCTGATGCAGCGTGACAGCAGCCGCACTGAGGCCGAGAACTGCAGCACATCAGGAGCCGCTTTTGTCTCACTGACCACTGTGTCCGCAGACGCCTGGCAGCACCCGGACTTTAACCAAATGTCAGGGGTGACACGAGATCAACCAGCGCTATAGGCCGTCGCTTTAGTGTAAGTGGAAAGAAGCGGGAAAAGTGAACGTGAAGGGCTGAAAACTGTAATAATCTAATAATAATAATGTCATTTTAACAGTGAGACATTTTACTGGATCAACTGTTCATGATGCTAATAACTAAATAAAAAACACAAAAGTTATGACACAGTTAGAATGTGATAAGTCCACTGTGTAGAGATTTAACTTAGAGATTTAAGTTACTCTAAACAGAAAACCTCTAAAAGCAGGAATAAGAAAGCCTCCATTATCTTGTGAGCGTCTTGAGCCGCTGTAAAAGGTTGAGACCAGCACAAACGCTGGGTCTGTGTCAGGAGGACGACATGAAAGCCCATAAAGTGCTGATAGGGCCGTGTGTGTGTCCTGAGATCAGAGGCTCCAGTCAGTGTCCAGAGATGGCAGGAGATTTAGAGGTGCTGCTGCCGCTGAGGACAGACTGGTCAAGATTAAAGAACATGAGATAGTTGGACATTTAGAGAAGTTCAAAGGCCACTATATAACAGCTTTTCTACAAAGGAAGCTCGAAGATAGTGGCCCTCAAAACATCTCCAACGAGAAGTGTTCAGAGCTCCAGGCTGAGGAGCGACGAGGAGCGACGAGGAGAACGAGAGCTTCGTGTGGAAAAAATCACTAAGATTTAGTCACATAACTATAAATATATATTTGAAAGATTTAGTCACAAATAACTCCACAAATCCACAAACTACACAAATCCACAGACAAAAAGACAAACTCCACAGACAAACTCAAACTCCACAGACAAACTCCACAGACAAACTCCACAAACTCCACAGACAAACTCCACAGACAAACTCCACAAACTCCACAGACACAAACTCCACAAACTCCACAGACACAAACTCCACAAACTCCACAGACAAACTCCACAAACTCCACAGACAAACTCCACAGACACAAACTCCACAAACTCCACAGACATGACTCCACTCTCCTTTGGTCTAAGTTTAGTTCCAGAGTAATCGTGTGTTTTATCTTCTCTGCCACACGAGGACACGAGGACACGAGGACACAAGGACACGAGGACACGAGGACACGAGGACACGAGGACACGAGGACACGAGGCCTCTGGACAGGAGGACACGAGGACACGAGGACTCGAGGACTCGAGGACACGAGGACACGAGGACACGAGGCCACGAGGACACGAGGACACGCCAGGACACGAGGACAGAGGACACTGAGACACGAGTACTCGAGGACTTACAGGACATGTGAGGACTGTACACAGGACAGAGTGACACGTACACATGAGGACACGATGTGAGTACTGTACACACTATGAAGTATGTGAGTACTGTACACACTATGAAGTATGTGAGTACTGTACACACTATGAAGTATGTGAGTACTGTACACTGTACAGTATGTGAGTGTGCACAAGTAAGTATGTGAGTACTGTGCACACACAAGTATGTGAGTACTGTGCACACTGTGTACTGTACACACTATGAAGTATGTGAGTACTGTACACACTGTGAAGTATGTGAGTACTGTACACACTGTGAAGTATGTGAGTACTGTACACACTGTGAAGTATGTGAGTACTGTACACACTGTGAAGTATGTGAGTACTGTACACACTGTGAAGTATGTGAGTACTGTACACACTGTGAAGTATGTGAGTACTGTACACACTGTGAAGTATGTGAGTACCGTACACACTGTGAAGTATGTGAGTACTGTACACACTGTGAAGTATGTGAGTACTGTACACACTGTGAAGTATGTACTGAGTAGTACACACTGTAGTATGTACACACTGTGAAGTATGTGAGTACTG
>JAIEZT010000054.1:43468991-43498991 GCA_019594935.1 Periophthalmus modestus
TCCTCATCGGAGCCCCGCCCTGATCAGAGCCCCGTCCTCATAGGAGCCCCGTCCTCATCAGAGCCCCGTCCTCATCTCCCGACCCTCGTCCTCATCAGAGAGCCCGTCCTCATCGGAGCCCCGTCCTCATCAGAGCCCCGTCCTCATCTCGAGCCCCGTCTTCATCAGAGCCCCGTCCTCATCAGAGCCCCGTCCTCATCGGAGCCTCGTCCTCATCGGAGCCCCGTCCTCATCGGAGCCTCATCCTCATCGGAGCCCCGTCCTCATTCGAGCCCCGTCCTCATCAGAGCCCCGTCCTCCACAGAGCCCTGTCCCACTTCTGTACAGGACAGGCCCTGTTTGAATGAGATAAAATCAGGCACCGGGACAGGTCCCAGACACTTTTATGACTCAAGTATCTGTGGCATCAGCTCAATACAACCTCAGAGAACAGAGCCTCCACAGACTCAGTGTCTCAGAGCAAACGCACATGTGTATACACACAAATACACACAAATACACACAAATACACACATACACACATATACACACATACACACATATACACATATACACATACACACATACACACATACACACATACACACATACACACATACACACATACACACATACACACATACACACATATACACACATATACACATACACACACACACATACACTTACACACATACACATATACATGCATATACATATACACGTATACACATATACACACACATACACACACACACACAAATGCACACATACACATATACACATACACAAACAACAAAAATATGTTTTAGGATTTACTTTTTAACGATCTATTTCCTTTTGCATGTGAAAAAATCCATTCAAACTGTTGAAAAGTGTCTTATATTTAATTGTCTCCGTTTTATTATCAGAGTCAGAGGTTTGATCAGGTCAAAGAAATGAACAGAAAACTGCTGCAAGACGCCAGCGAACAGCACCGGAAAATGTGGAATTCTCCTGATAACTCTCACTTTACGACGTCTACTGACTGATAAGAACTAACACATACACACACATATACACATACACACACAGAACACACACACACATACACACACACACACACACACACACACAGAACACACACTCACACATACACACATATACTCATACACACACAGAACACACACACACACACACACACAGAACACACATACACACACACACACACACACACACATATACACACACACACAACACACACACACACACATACACACATATACATACAACACACACACACACACACACATATACACACAAATACACGCACACAGAACACACATACACACATATACACACACACACACACAGAACACACCCTTACACACACACATACACACACACATACACACACACATGTACTCATATACACACACACATACACACATACACACACGCACATACTCATATACAGACACACACACACACATACACACAGAACACACCGTCACACACACACACACACACACACACCGTCACACACACACACTCACACTCACAGACACACACAGAGGGGCAGAGGGGCGGAGGTGTGACATTCTTGTCATTCACGTTGGATCAGACGTGATTCTGAGCTGCAACATGAAAATGTGATGATACATGTTTAAATAGTTTAAATTTCATATGTGACACTTTTAAAAAGTGTGATAAAAGAAGTGTTTGTGTAGTGAATATGTGAGACTGAGACTGAGAGTGAGACCTCATCACCTGAGAGAGTGAGACAACTCCACAGAGTGAGACAGCCTCAGAGAGTGAGACAATCTCAGAGAGTGAGACAGCCCCAGAGAGTGAGACAGCCCCAGAGAGTGAGACAGCCTCAGAGAGTGAGACAGCCCCAGCCTTTCCCTGTGTCATCCACACTAAAGTGGTGATGGACGGCTCAGCTCACTCCTGCTCACTGATGGTCAGTCACACAAAAACAGGAATGGGATGAGTTTCTCTGGGGAGTGAGGATAATAGAATCAGGGTGTCTGGGTGCTCAGTGGGGGCCATATTTGATGCTCTAACAGAATGAAGGTCTTTGGCGTTCCGACCTAGCGTCTTTGCTCTAACAGAATGAAGGCCTAGCTCTTTTAGCCTCTCCGTCTTTTAGCTAAAGCAGCAGATTTCTTTGAAGCCCGGCCACCTTGGCTGAGGAGCCATTACGCAGCGGCTTTTCTTTACATTAGCCATACCACAGCATCACAAGTGCATTACAGCCTGCCGCCCCAGCAGCGCCCAATTCAACTCCGGCTTGTTAAATATTACCCCGACAGAGCGTTTGATTTTATTTTCATTTTTTCTTCTTGTGCTGCCCATACTCCTCCCCTCCCCGATCAGATTAGGATCGATTGCTTAGTGGCAGAGCTGGCCCAGACATGAGGGGCAGAACAACGCTCCAGTGTGATTGTGCTCCTGAGGCTCCGCCTTGGAGACTATTCAGGCGACTAAATAGAATGATTTGCCCTTAGATGTCAAATTTCCTCTGAGACAAGGATGTCAATACCAATTAGATTGTCTGCAGTTGCCTTAGTTACGCCAGACTGCCCCTCACGCCGCACCCTCAGAACATACACTCTTTTAAGATCTCACTCACATCTCTTTGTAGTGGCGGTCTCGGCACCAAGCCTTTAGCCTCAAATCAGTTTTATGACTGGCGCTGTGCAGACATTAGGCTAACTCCATTAGGCTCTCTAAAAGAGATGGCCTGAGGGATACAAAGAGCCAGAATGAGATCGAGCTCGTGTGTGCGGATGTGTGTGGTAAAAAGGTGAAGGGCCAACATTGTCTTACACAGTCTTTTGGCATCTACTTAAAGGTCACTGTCTGCCGGTTGGGTGAGGTCAAAGCCCATTGGAGCAAGAACATAAACAAGAAGGAAAAGTGGGCAGAAAATGGATTAATGAACAAATGTAATTAGAAGAGAGGGAGGGTGAAGAGAGTGGGACCCTGTCTCCACTTAGGCTCCAGCAGCCGAGCTTAAGTGCTAACATGACAAACAGATGTGCTCTGGGACCATCCCTCCTTATCATGAACTGGCCCCATGTAGTCTTCTGCATTATGTAACCTGAAATAAAGCACATTTAAAAGTCTACTCTTTCTGCTAAATGCACAAATGTGGTCAGTGGTTGTGTTTACAGAGACTAATCATGTCGCGTGATAGATTCAGTTGTAATTGCTTCTGTCCGGCTTCCATTTATAACACAGCACAATATGAAACCGTACACTTTCATTTCCAGGTCTCAATTTGCATTTACAGACACTATTAACAACTGAAAACGAGTAAATCAATACTTTCCCAGAATTGTAACTGACACAAAATGACATATTCGGCCGTTTGAAAGCGCTCCACACAGATAGAAAGTCTGTTTTTGAAATATTTTCAATATTAAAAGGGATGAAGTGCCATTTTGAGGTTGGGGGCGGCTGCTCAGAATGACTTCACTGTAATGTAAGCTCTTCTGGGCTCATTTCTTCCTTTAGTTTAATGTCAAAGCCACACAGTGGCACTCTGCCGTGAGCCGTGACAGGAGCTAAAAGTGTTCACCTTTCACTACTTACAGCGAAGAGGAATGAAAACATAACTAATATTTTCAAGTTGGTTTAACCTCGCGGTGACACCTATTGCAGACGCTTTGAAATGTTTAGAAGGAATAGTTTCCGCATGGTGGGATCTGCAATTAGGCAGCACATGTGTAGCAGCAGCAGCAGCAGCAGAGCAGTGTCCTCTTGACCTCCCCACGCTGCATTCTTCAGCCTGGTGCTGGTCTCACGCCAACACCAACAGTCCCACTGCACAACTGTGAATAATTTTATCAGATTGATTTCAACTGGCCAATTAGATGGATTTCAACTGTGAATATTTCCAAGTGCGATCCATTCACAAGCAGCAGGGACGGACCGAGGCAGCTGAGAGACTCGCCGTTTAAATGAAAGAAAACAGGAGGAGCAGCGGCGGCTGAGGCCGAGACAAAGAGGATCAACAGAGGAGCTTGAAAGAAGAGGAGGAGACGCGGAGACAGCCGTGACATCCCCATTCACAACCGCATCATCAATTAACCACCACCTCACCACAGATCAAGCCATTAAAGCAGCATTTCCTCTGAGCGCAGCGCTGACCTGTGCTGACCTGTGCTGACCTGTGCTGACCTGTGCTGACCTGTGCTGACCTGTGCTGACCGGCACACTGACCCAAACTGACCCACACTGACCCACATACTGAGACACACTGACCCGCACTGACCCACACTGACCCGCACTGACCCGCACTGACCCGCACTGACCCACACTGACCCGCACACTGAGACACACTGACCCACACTGACCCGCACACTGATGGACACTGATGGACACAGATGGATGGTGTGTTTATGTGTGTGTGTGCGTGTGTGTGTGTGTGTGTGTGTGTGTGTGTGTGTGTGTGTGTGTGTGTGTGTGTGTGTGTGTGTGTGTGTGTGTGTGTGTGTGTGTGTGTAGTATTACTATATGTGTGTACTATAACTATCTGTGTGTACTAAGACTGGAGTGAGATCTGGCGTGAGGTCAGAGTGAGGACCGGAGTGAGCACAGAGTGAGGACAGAGTGAGGACAGAGTGAGGACCGGAGTGAAGTCCAGAGTGGGGACAGAGTGAGGGGAGAGTGAGGACAGAGTGAGGTCAGGAGTGAGGTCAGGAGTGAGGTCAGAGTGAGGTCAGGAGTGAGGTCAGAGTGAGGTCAGAGTGAGGACAGAGTGAGGACAGAGTGAGGACTGGAGTGAAGTCCAGAGTGGGGACAGAGTGAGAGTGGGACAGAGTGAGGACAGAGTGAGGACAGGAGTGAGGTCAGGAGTGAGGTCCAGAGTGAGGTCCAGAGTGAGGACAGAGTGAGGACCGGAGTGAAGTCCAGAGTGGGGACAGAGTGAGGACAGAGTGAGGTCAGGAGTGAGGTCAGAGTGAGGTCAGAGTGAGGACAGAGTGAGGTCAGAGTGAGGACAGAGTGAGGTCAGAGTGAGGACAGAGTGAGGACTAGTGTGAAGTCCAGAGTGGGGACAGAGTGAGGGGAGAGTGAGGACAGAGTGAGGACAGGAGTGAGGTCAGGAGTGAGGTCCAGAGTGAGGACAGAGTGAGGACAGAGTGAGGACAGGAGTGAGGACAGAGTGAGGTCCAGAGTGAGGACAGAGTGAGGACAGAGTGAGGTCCAGAGTGAGGTCAGAGTGAGGTCTGGTGGGACGAGGACAGAGACAGTTTGTAAAAGTACAGATTTGTGGAGTCATTTTGTTTGAACTAAATCTAAACCTCAAACTCCACCTGATCAAATGTGTCTGGACCTAAAACGCCACAGCACCAGCCGCAGGAACATCACAGAGACACAGAGAGACACAGTGAGACACAGCGAGACACAGAGAGACACAGTGAGACACAGCGAGACACAGAGAGAGAGACACAGCGAGACACAGAGAGACACAGAGAGACACAGTGAGAGACACAGCGAGACACAGAGAGACACAGAGAGACACAGCGAGACACAGAGAGACACAGTGAGACACAGCGAGACACAGAGAGACACAGTGAGACACAGCGAGACACAGAGAGACACAGCGAGACACAGAGAGACACAGAGAGACACAGAGAGACACAGCGAGACACAGAGAGACACAGAGAGACACAGCGAGACACAGAGAGAGACACAGTGAGACACAGAGAGACACAGCGAGACACAGCGAGACACAGAGAGACACAGTGAGACACAGCGAGACACAGAGAGACACAGTGAGACACAGAGAGACACAGCGAGACACAGAGAGACACAGAGAGACACAGCGAGACACAGCGAGACACAGAGAGACACAGCGAGACACAGCGAGACACAGAGAGACACAGCGAGACACAGCGAGACACAGAGAGACACAGCGAGACACAGCGAGACACAGAGAGACACAGAGAGACACAGAGAGACACAGCGAGACACAGAGAGACACAGTGAGACACAGAGAGACACAGTGAGACACAGAGAGACACAGCGAGACACAGAGAGACACAGAGAGACACAGAGAGACACAGAGAGACACAGCGACACACAGCGAGACACAGAGAGACACAGAGAGACACAGCGAGACACAGCGAGACACAGAGAGACACAGCGAGACACAGCGAGACACAGCGAGACACAGAGACACAGAGACACACACAGAGAGACACAGCGAGACACAGAGAGACACAGAGAGACACACAGAGACACAGCGAGACACAGAGAGACACAGCGAGACACAGAGAGACACAGAGAGACACAGTGAGACACAGTGAGACACAGTGAGACACAGCGAGACACAGCGAGACACAGTGAGACACAGAGAGACACAGCGAGACACAGTGAGACACAGAGAGACACAGAGAGACACAGTGAGACACAGAGAGACACAGTGAGACACAGTGAGACACAGAGAGACACAGTGAGACACAGTGAGACACAGCGAGACACAGCGAGACACAGAGAGACACAGAGAGACACAGCGAGACACAGAGAGACACAGTGAGACACAGCAGAGACACAGCGAGACACAGCGAGACACAGTGAGACACAGTGAGACACAGTGAGACACAGTGAGACACAGCGAGACACAGAGAGACACAGAGAGACACAGAGAGACACAGAGAGACACAGAGAGACACAGAGAGACACAGAGAGACACAGAGAGACACAGAGAGACACAGAGAGACACAGAGAGACACAGAGAGACACAGAGAGACACAGAGAGACACAGTGAGACACAGAGAGACACAGAGACACAGTGAGACACAGTGAGACACAGTGAGACACAGAGAGACACAGTGAGACACAGTGAGACACAGTGAGACACAGAGAGACACACAGAGACACAGTGAGACACAGCGAGACACAGCGAGACACAGCGAAGACACAGAGAGACACAGCGAGACACAGAGAGACACAGTGAGACACAGAGAGACACAGTGAGACACAGTGAGACACAGCGAGACACAGAGAGACACAGAGAGACACAGAGAGACACAGAGAGACACAGAGAGACACAGTGAGACACAGAGAGACACAGTGAGACACAGCGAGACACAGCGAGACACAGTGAGACACAGAGAGACAGCGAGACACAGCGAGACACAGCGAGACACAGAGAGACACAGTGAGACACAGAGAGACACAGCGAGACACAGAGAGACACAGAGAGAGACACAGAGAGACACAGTGAGACACAGTGAGACACAGTGAGACACAGAGAGACACAGTGAGACACAGTGAGACACAGTGAGACACAGTGAGACACAGTGAGACACAGCGAGACACAGAGAGACACAGAGAGACACAGTGACACACAGTGAGACACAGAGAGACACAGTGAGACACAGCGAGACACAGCGAGACACAGCGAGACACAGTGAGACACAGCGAGACACAGCGAGACACAGTGAGACACAGAGAGACACAGTGAGACACAGTGAGACACAGCGAGACACAGCGAGACACAGCGAGACACAGAGAGACACAGTGAGACACAGTGAGACACAGTGACACACAGTGAGACACAGTGAGACACAGCGAGACACAGAGAGACACACAGAGACACAGTGAGACACAGCGAGACACAGAGAGACACAGAGAGACACAGTGAAACACAGTGAGACACAGAGAGACACAGTGAGACACAGCGAGACACAGCGAGACACAGCGAGACACAGTGAGACACAGCGAGACACAGCGAGACACAGCGAGACACAGAGAGACACAGTGAGACACAGTGAGACACAGCGAGACACAGCGAGACACAGAGAGACACAGAGAGACACAGTGAGACACAGAGAGACACAGAGAGACACAGCGAGACACAGTGAGACACAGAGAGACACAGTGAGACACAGAGAGACACAGTGAGACACAGTGAGACACAGCGAGACACAGAGAGACACAGCGAGACACAGAGAGACACAGTGAGACACAGAGAGACACAGCGAGACACAGAGAGACACAGAGAGACACAGTGAGACACAGAGAGACACAGAGAGACACAGTGAGACACAGCGAGACACAGAGAGACACAGCGAGACACAGAGAGACACAGTGAGACACAGAGAGACACAGTGAGACACAGTGAGACACAGTGAGACACAGAGACACAGAGAGACACAGTGACACACAGTGAGACACACAGCGAGACACAGAGAGACACAGAGAGACACAGAGAGACACAGAGAGACACAGTGAGACACAGAGAGACACAGTGAGACACAGAGAGACACTAGAGTCGAGTGGAAATCACACGTGTGACGTGTGGATGATAAATGGACACATCATGTTTCCTTCGACATATTTGAGTTTGGCAGAAGTGGATGAAGCTCTGGGGTCGTTTAGGATCATTCAGGGACATAAAAATCACACTGATCAGGAGGGTTCTCAGGGGTGCTCCCTGGGGTGCTCCCTGGGGTGCTCCCTGGGGTGCTCCCTGGGGTGCTCTTGGGACGAGTGCTGGGGTCACTGTCTGTCCAGTCAAAACCTCACAGAAACATTTTAAAAACATTTTCTTCATTGTTAAAAAAATACATTCACAATATAAATGTTAAAAAATGTTTAGAAGTGACTCTGAATCTCAAATCCAAATCTAAAAATGAAGGATAAAAACTCTCCTCATGGCTGTAAGATCCATAAATATGTTATAGATTTACTGATATGATGCTTTGTCACTTAATTTAAAGAAAACCAGGACTTTGACTCATAATGAACATGAAGAAGAAGAAGAAGTTATTCTCACTGTGTAAAAGCTAAAAGTCCATTTACCTTTTTGTGATACACTATTAAAACGCTAAAGGTTCAGGTTTGGCTCTGATAAAACGCTGCTTTTCATGTCGGAGGAAATGGGGCATTAGTCCCAGATCCAGCTCCTGGTCCAGACGTGTCACAGTGAAGCTAAAGACGACGCTGCAGGGCTGAAGCTCAGGGACGACTTTCTCTCATCTGTTCACTATTCCGTTTCATTTCCCCTCTTCATGCCTCCTGCTTCCTCCTCCTGCCTCTTTCTCTCCTCCCACAGGGGCTGTGTGCATTCCTGCCAGGAGGGGCGGAGGTGTCTGCGATCCGGATCACGATAAGACGCATAACATCCAAGCAGCAGGCCCCACGCTCCCTCCCTGGGAAAACGGGTGCCCCCACCTCCTGGCAGGGCACCACCGCCTCCCCTTTGAGAGCACTGCCAGCCGTGGCAGCGCAGACTTAACATGATTTGTTTGTCTGCTGCTGGTATGTGTTTGTAGCAAGAGCACAGCGCCAACCCTTTTAAACTGCTGCATGGATATCCAGTTTTTGGACAGACGCTCTGCCCTCCTGGAAGTGCAGAGGGTAACGAGGGTGTTAAGGCGGTGACGGCTGGGGACGTGCCAACTGGAGCCAGTGGAGCGACCGGGGTCACAAACATGTTTAACCACATGGATTATTATTATTATTATTATTATTATTATTATTATTATTATTATTATTATCATATTATTATTATTATTATTTATATTATTATTATTATTATATTATTATTTATATTATATATTATATTATTATTATTATTATTATTATATTATTATTATTATTATTATTATTATTATTAGCATTATTATTAGCATTATTATAGCATTATTTATTATTAGCATTATTATTATTAGCATTTGTTTTTCTTTGGACAGGAGAGACTTATTTAATCATCTAATGTCTTTGCTTTGTATTTTCAAAGATCTAAAGTTAGTCCAATCCAATGTCACTTTTGTACTTCCGGCTTTAGAAATACCACAGGACAGAGACGGGACGAGACAGAGACACAGGACAGAGAGGACACAGGACAGAGACACAGACACAGGGAAGACACAGGACAGAGACACAAGACAGAGACACAGGACAGAGACAGGGGCACAGAACAGAGACAAGGACACAGGACAGAGAAAGGGGCAGAGACAGGGGCGCAGGACAAAGACACAGAGAGACAGAGACACAGAGACACAGAGACAGGACAGAGACAACACAGACAGACACAGAGACACAGAGACACAGGACAGAGACACAGAGAGACATAGGACAGAGGACAGAGACAGATTTCGTGCAGAGACACAGGACAGAGACTTAGAGACTTACAGTAATGTACAGAGACAAGGACATTGTTACATTTAGGGCAGAGACTTCTTCACAGGACAGAGACACAGAGACACAGAGACACAAGAGACAGCTTTCGTGTCTATAATCTACTGCATAATTACAGAAATGTTCTTTGGTGACTTCTTCACTGTCCCTGTCAGCAATGAAAACTTTCTGTCTAAATCACATTTACATAAATGTTCATGATGACTTGTCCCTGTAAAATAAACCAAATGATAATTATTGTAAAACTTGTACAGTTTGAGATTATTGTAAAACTCTGACTTTATGAACAAGTAAATCTCGTGTCTCATGTTGTCGCTGGAGTTTCTCACACAGATCTTTGTTTCCCACGTTCACGTCTCCTCTTTCATAAGTTCTATCGTTCTATCGTTATAGCGGCGCTGCCCCTTGTGGCTGGAGTCGGTATCGTCCATCGTTGAGTCGTTTGGAAGCTGCTTCAGTAAATCCCGCTTCACTCATAGATCGCACCATCACAGTGTGTCAAAGTGGCACCAGCAACAGCCAATCAGGCGCTGGTCTCGGGCTGTGGGCGTGGCCTCATGTATCCTGTACTTTGATTGATCCGAGAGCAGCAGTGCAGGCCCTGAACTTGGTCATCTCACTGATATGTAATATAAGGCCTCTGGTGAGCGGCAGCAGCTCCAGGGGGAGAGAGGAGAGAGAACAGACTTCAGATCAGCAGATCAATTTTCACTGGACCCTGAATATTTAATGCAGGGAGTGTTGCTGGACTCACATAGATGAGCTAAATGCCTGACCGAGATCCATGTTCAGTGAAAGATGCACAAACAAACACACCACAAATGAGGCGCTGGCTTTTAACAGACACAAATGTAAAGCAGCTTTGTTTCAGTGTAAAGCAAACTGGGAAATGCGTTTATAATTTGTTTTTTTTCTTTCCTATGAACAAAAATGGACGTCTGACATGTTTGAAAATGCCCCACCTCATGATTTTCAGCTGCGTTTTTGTTCATATCGACAGGGCCTCAGGAAAAACCCGGCTGATGAATGAATCTCCTAATACAAATGTGGTGCAGGGAAACTCAGGACAGCCACTGATTGTTGTGCGTGACAAGTCGGCTTCCGCACGGAGACGTTGCACAGACGCACCGGCTCACCCAAAGGGAGAGCTATGAGCAATAATGTCTGGATCATGTTTCTGCTCACGCTGAACATGTGGCTGATGAGAAACCTGGACACAGCGCTGGACACTGCAGACGGCGAGCTCCCTCACACTTACACAAGACATGTGACGTCTGACCACATGAACTTACACCCACATCACAAAGTTTGATCCTCGCACTGTTCCAACGGCAAATTTAAACGACACTGATGATAAACCGGCCTCTAAATCTATCTGCGAGCGTTTCTAAGCGGATTGGCTGTTCACGGCTCTCACCCACAGCTGACCCTAAACCTTAACCCACATATAGGATGTTGAGTTGGGTGAAACCAGAGCCCGTGAGCCCTGTGTTTGTTTATGAAGCATTCTCTCCAACTGGCTGCGTCCCAAGATAGCTGTAACTGAAAGATTTTATGTAGACATTAGGGCTGGCTATCGCTGGTGAATTATTTATTGTAAAAATCTTCCCTGTCCTGATGGATGACAGAACGTGCAGGACTCTCACTGCGGTGCCTCAGAGCTATGATGAGTGAGCTGTTAAGCACCAACACGCAGCTTAGTAAATGAATCTATTACTCAAAACAATGACTTTAGAAAAAAAAAAAAAATGCTTTGGTGTCATGATGACTTCAGCTGCTTCTGGTCTGAAAATATCAAAATAAAGTCAGAAAAAGAGTCTGTAAACCTCCTTTAGACATGAGCCACTGCACAGGTAAGAGCTCAGGCTGAAGCAGTGGCTGATGGGTAGAGGACACGGGACAGTGACAGAGACAGGGACACAGGACAGAGACAGGAGCAGAGACAGAGACGGGGGCATTGCACAGAGACAAGTGCACAGGACAGAGACAGAGACAAGTGCACAGGACAGAGACAGAGACAAGTGCACAGGACAGAGACAGAGACAAGTGCACGGGACAGAGACAGAGACAAGTGCACAGGACAGAGACACAGGCAGAGACAGGGGCACAGGACAGAGACAGGAGCAGAGACAGAGACAAGGGCAGAGACAGAGATGGAGACAGGACAGAGACAGAGACAAATGCACAGGACAGGGACAGAGACAGGGGCACAGAACGGAGACAGGAACAGAGACAGAGACAAGGGCAGAGACAGAGAGGGAGACAAGTGCACAGGACTGGGACAGAGACAGGGGCACAGGACAGAGACAGAGGCAAAGGACAGAGACAGGGGCACAGGACAGAGACAGAGCCACAGTGTTTTAAACGTGGCTTTGATAAAGAGGCTGCAGGACTTTAGGCTCAGGGCAGAGACAAGTTTAAAGTGAATGTCACTAGAAACATGAGTAACATTTATAATAACTACACCTGATTTAACCTTAAGAATGAAAGAGTGAGCAAAGAGTGAGCAAAGAGTGAGCAAAGAGTGAACAAAGAGTCAACAAAGAGTGAACAAAGAGTCAACAAAGAGTGAGCAAAGAGTGAGCAAAGAGTGAGCAAAGAGTGAGCAAAGAGTCAACAAAGAGTCAACAAAGAGTGAGCAAAGAGTGAGCAAAGAGTCAACAAAGAGTCAACAAAGAGTGAGCAAAGAGTGAGCAAAGAATCAACAAAGAGTGAGCAAAGAGTGAGCAAAGAATCAACAAAGAGTGAGCAAAGAGTGAACAGAGTCACCAAAGAGTGAGCAAAGAGTGAGCAAAGAGTCAACAAAGAGTGAGCAAAGAGTGAGCAAAGAGTCAACAAAGAGTGAGCAAAGAATCAACAGTCAACAAAGAGTGAACAAAGAGTGAGCAAAGAATCAACAGTCACCAAAGAGTGAACAAAGAGTCACCAAAGAGTGAGCAAAGAGTCAACAAAGAGTGAGCAAAGAGTGAACAAAGAGTGAGCAAAGAGTGAGCAAAGAGTCAACAAAGAGTCAACAAAGAGTGAGCAAAGAGTGAGCAAAGAGTGAGCAAAGAGTCAACAAAGAGTGAGCAAAGAGTGAACAAAGAGTGAGCAAAGAGTGAGCAAAGAGTGAGCAAAGAGTCAACAAAGAGTCAACAAAGAGTGAGCAAAGAGTGAACAAAGAGTCACCAAAGAGTGAGCAAAGAGTCAACAAAGAGTGAGCAAAGAGTGAGCAAAGAGTCAACAAAGAGTCAACAAAGAGTGAGCAAAGAGTGAGCAAAGAGTGAGCAAAGAATCAACAAAGAGTGAGCAAAGAGTGAGCAAAGAATCAACAAAGAGTGAGCAAGAGTGAACAGAGTCACCAAGAGAGTGAGCAAAGAGTGAGCAAAGAGTCAACAAAGAGTGAGCAAAGAGTGAGCAAAGAGTCAACAAAGAGTGAGCAAAGAATCAACAGTCAACAAGAGTGAACAAAGAGTGAGCAAAGAATCAACAGTCACCAAAGAGTGAACAAAGAGTCACCAAAGAGTGAGCAAAGAGTCAACAAAGAGTGAGCAAAGAGTGAACAAGAGTGAGCAAAGAGTGAGCAAAGAGTGAGCAAAGAGTCAACAAAGAGTCAACAAAGAGTGAGCAAAGAGTGAGCAAAGAGTGAGCAAAGAGTGAGCAAAGAGTCAACAAAGAGTGAGCAAAGAGTGAACAAAGAGTGAGCAAAGAGTGAGCAAAGAGTGAGCAAAGAGTCAACAAAGAGTCAACAAAGAGTGAGCAAAGAGTGAACAAAGAGTCACCAAAGAGTGAGCAAAGAGTCAACAAAGAGTGAGCAAAGAGTGAGCAAAGAGTCAACAAAGAGTCAACAAAGAGTGAGCAAAGAGTGAGCAAAGAGTGAGCAAAGAATCAACAAAGAGTGAGCAAAGAATCAACAAAGAGTGAGCAAAGAGTGAACAGAGTCACCAAAGAGTGAGCAAAGAGTGAGCAAAGAGTCAACAAAGAGTGAGCAAAGAGTGAGCAAAGAGTCAACAAAGAGTGAGCAAAGAATCAACAGTCAACAAAGAGTGAACAAAGAGTGAGCAAAGAATCAACAGTCACCAAAGAGTGAACAAAGAGTCACCAAAGAGTGAGCAAAGAGTCAACAAAGAGTGAGCAAAGAGTGAACAAAGAGTGAGAAAAGAGTGAGCAAAGAGTGAGCAAAGAGTCAACAAAGAGTGAATTCATCATGAAAAAATGTTTTATTAAGGATTCAGACTCACTTGTTCATTAAAGGACCAGGCTGAGGCTGAATCGTTCTGAAGAAACAGAAATAATATTAAAAATGAATGAAGTCTGTGTTTTTATTTAGAGATTTCAAAGTGCAGATCTTTTTCAGCGGCGCCGTCGCGGCTGCTCAGGTTGTAGTATTTTGCACGGGGCCGATCCTGACAGTCATTTTCACAGGGACAGAGCCGTTTTAAAGCCTCAGAGAATCGCTTTAGTGTCGACTTAATGTTGCACAGAAACATTAAACATTTGAGTCAAATCAGCGTCACTTTATCAGATTTTAGCAGCAAAACTTTTCCCAAATTCTCCTTCGAAATGAAAAAGGTCCGTCTTAAGCAGAAGTGCCAGCGTCGGTTTAGTTTATGCAAAAAGCAGCTCAATAAATGTTTGATTTGAGCATTTTATAAATTAAAAAAGGGGCTTTATATTTAACAAACAGCAGAGAAAACACCAAACCAAATCCACAAAGTGTCATTAGTAATTATGATTTTTCCTGTGTAAAAGTGTAAAAGTGTAAAAGTCTCCTCAGGACACGACGCTGGATGAGTTTGCAGGTTTCTACAGGACGACATGTGATTTTTCATAATGTCTTTTGCCCTCGGTCGACTTGATTCTGTTGGTTTTTGTCGTGGCGGCGGTGAAGGCAGCAGACAAAGAGGGGCCTGCTTATTGTCAGTGAAAGCCTGAGCCATTTTGGAAATCAGCACTTGAGATTTCTGCTGCTGCCCCTCTCTGTATTCACTTATGGCCGCTTTAGACGCAGGGCTTCCTCTTAGCATTTCAAAGGTGAACATATGCCACCACCAGAATAACACGGCCTTTAATGTACGAGGCAGAGGAAATGTATGCAGAATTTACAGTACGCAACGTAAAAACTAAAGGTTTGAGCTTGAAACTTGTGGGATAATTTATGGCCAGCAAAGTCCGTGTATTGGTGTTTAAGCTAAAAGCTGCACCATTACCAGGCCGGGCTAATAATGGTGATCTATGTCTGCCAACTCAGCAAATAGTCAATCATGTTCCCGTTATTTACTGGAGCCATACTCTGGGATTTGCTCGGGATTTAGAGACAGTGTATGTTTTTGTCTTGAGATCTGCAAAGGTCTTCTTAAATAATCCCCCAGTACATCATATAAAATAAACTATAGGGGCGATATATCTGACAGAGTCCTCACTCAGAGACAGATTTACAGCAAAAAAGCATCAAATTAAACTCTTAAAATATCAGTATACTGTCTGATTGATTATGTATCGAGCCGCTCAGATGATATATATTAGTATCGGAATAAAAACACTGCACATAAATGATGCACATGATTCATTTGAAGTGAAAAACATGACAATCCTGAGAGTTTTCTGACTCTGCATCAGACAAAGAGGCTCCACTGAAGACATGCTGCAGATTTAGTGACAGGCGGCTGCAGGTGAGAGGTTTGTGAGCAGGAATTAAAGACTCATTTTCTAGAGAAAGCAGTTTGTAGGATGAATGTAACGCTGTTGAAGAAGAGACAAGAGGCAGGATGCGGGGGGTTCTTAATGAGGCTGTGTTTGATGGAAGGATGACAAACAGGTGAAACTGGGGTCAGTAAAAGTCTGTGTGTTTGTTCAAGTCTGACACGTGGCTTTGGATGAAATAAAGACTGTTCTAGTCCCGGATAGACGCAGATCTGCGGCTGGTCGGACACAAACGCGGCTCGTCACGCTCCACATGCGCCTGGTCCCGTTTGGAAAATGCCCCGTGACATCAAACGCTTGTAAGTCTTTACACAAGCGGGAAGTGTCCAGAAGTGCGTCTAAAGAGGTTAAACCAAACAGAGCCAGACGCTGCTGCTGCGTCCCGCCCTCAGCCGTAGGTTTGTGGCCCGGCGCCGAGCTGAATAATCTGTTTACAGTGAGCGCGATGATGGTCATTTTTTATGATGTTGTTTAATCCACAGAGGAGGAGGGGCGCCCCGGCCGCGCAGCTCCAGACATGCTGGCTCCAGCGGCTCTGGCGGCTCCAGCGGCTCCGGCGGCTCAAGCGACTCCAGCGGCTCCAGCGGCTCCGGCGGCTCCAGCGGCTCCAGCGGCTCAAGCGGCTCCCGCGTCTCCGGCGGCTCCATGACCCACAGGCCTGCGCAGGACAGGTGTAAATCTGCCTCTCTGCCTACTACAGTCAGCCTAATGCGTGCACTCACCCTACACTCTGCCTACTGCCAGACTACAGTCTAACTACAGTCTGCCTACACTCAGCCTAAACTCTGCCTACTCTCAGCCTACAGTCTGCCTACACTCTGCCTACACTCTGCCTACAGCCTCTCAGCCTACACTCTGCCTACTCTCAGCCTACAGTCTGCCAACACTCAGCCTACAGTCTGCCAACACTCTGCCTACAGCCTGCCAACACTCAGCCTACACTCTGCCTACAGTCTCTGCCAACACTCTGCCTACACTCTGCCTACAGTCTGCCAACACTCAGCCTACACTCTGCCTACAGTCTGCCAACACTCAGCCTACAGTCTGCCCTGCTGCAACACTCTGCCTACAGTCTGCCTACAGTCTGCCAACACTCAGCCTACAGTCTGCCAACACTCAGCCTACACTCTGCCTACAGTCTGCCAACACTCAGCCTACACTCTGCCTACAGTCTGCCAACACTCAGCCTACACTCTGCCTACAGTCTGCCAACACTCAGCCTACAGTCTGCCAACACTCTGCCTACAGTCTGCCTACAGTCTGCCAACACTCAGCCTACAGTCTGCCAACACTCAGCCTACACTCAGCCTACACTCTGCCTACAGTCCAACACTGCCTACAGTCTGCCAACACTCAGCCTACACTTCAGTGCCTACACTCTTACACTCTGCCTACAGTCTCTCAGCCTACATTCAGTCTACACTCTGCCTACTCTCAGTCTACTCTCAGCCTACACTCTGCCTACTCTGGAGTTAAATGTTTTCTGGCTCGTGCTGCAGATTTGCTCTGAGTCTTTGAGTCTCTGGGGCAGTTGTTGGTTCTGGGGAAGTTTGACCCATTTATTGAGACAATGTGATTTTAACTTTTCTATAGACACGTGTTTTTTTTCTATAGACACATGTTTTTTTTCTATTTTTTTTTTTTCTATAGACACATGTTTTTTTCTATAGACACATGTTTTTTTCTATAGACATGTTTTTTCTATAGACACATGTTTTTTTTCTATAGACACATGTTTTTTTTCTATGACACATGGTTTTTTTTTGCATGGTTTTGGGGGGTAAAATCTGACACAGGTTTTTTAAAATAGAAATAATGAGGTTTGTGCAATGAATGAAATGTGCAACTACGAGAACTGTGCAGTGAGGAATGTGCAAAATGTGGGATGTGCAAAATGTGGGATGTGCAAAATGAGGTTGTGCAAAATGTGGGATGTGCAAAATGTGGAATGTGCAAAGTGTGGGATGTGCAATATGTGGGATGTGCAAAATGTGGGAATTGTGCCCTTTTGATTTTGACCCGTCTGTGACTCCAGCCCTGGGAAAACAGGGGAAATGATCCTTTGTCTATAATCTGTTTATGTTCGTGTCATGTTTGTTCTTTAACACGCACCGCCACAAATAAATAAATACATAAATAGTGTTTTCAGTAGGCCTGGATATTCTTCATTTGACCAACTCAAATTCAACTGATTTAACGTTTATTTTTTCATATATTATTTTAATCTCGTTTAAGAGACACAAACACAGTTTAAAGACTTATTAAATCGTTATATAAAGTAGATTAAATATAAGAATATGATTTATTATTGAGCAGAGCACAAAGCTCCAGAGTGAGGTTTTACTCTGGTTTGGAGCACAGCGCGGGAGGAGGCGTGGGTAGGCTCCGTGGGTAGACTCCGTGGGTAGGCTCCGTGGATAGGCTTTGTGGGTAGGCTCCGTGGCGCACTGTCCTGAGAGCCCTGCCTCGCGCGCACTGCTGACGCGCGTGATGTTTTTATGTCAGTAAAGTTTGAGTTTTCTAAAGTGTGAGTTTTCTAAAGTGGGTCTGTGCCACTCCTGATTAGGGCCTGGACCTCAAAGATGGCCTCAGACATGAGATAATGAGGTCCTGTGATAACGCGGGCCTCCTTTAAGTTTTTTTTTTGTTTTTTTCCCATGATTCCAGGCTGTGGCGCGCACAGAGCCGCACAGAGCCGCACTGTGCGTCTGCTCCGCGCTGCTCACGTCTCATTTGTTGAGCACAAAAGCTGATCCACGCCACATCCACAGTAACAAACCAGGACCAGGAGAAAACCATATAATGTTCAGTTTCATTCACTCCACTAATTAACTGGAATCCCACCTTCAAATACAGTCACCAATTAAACCAAAGGTCCCAGGGCCACGCTCGGTCTGTGGCGTCACTACGCGCCATGGATCTGATTAGGCGCGTGACCCCCGTGGGGAAAGGTCACGGGCTTTTCACTGCCTCAGCTGGAAAACCAAGATGTTTCCTAATCGGATTTGAGGCTGGTGGGTCAGTGGCGCTGGTGTCCAGTCCGTGCGCGCCTGATGTGCACAAAGTCCCCTGAACACCTCCAGAACATGACCTGAACATCACCAGAACATCACCAACACATCACCTGAATATCACCAAAACATCACCTGAACATCACCAGAACATGACCTGAATATCATCAAAACATCACCTGAACATCTCCAGAACATCACCAACACATCACCTGAATATCACCAGAACATCACCTGAACATCACCAGAACATCACCAGAACATCACCAACACATCACCTGAACATCACCAGAACATGACCTGATATCATCAAAACATCACCTAAACATCACCAGAACATCACCAACACATCACCTGAACATCACCAGAACATGACCTGAATATCATCAAAACATCACCTGAACATCTCCAGAACATCACCAACACATCACCTGAATATCACCAGAACATCACCTGAACATCACCAGAACATCACCAGAACATCACCAACACATCACCTGAATATCACCAAACATCACCTGAACATCTCCAGAACATCACCTGAACATCACCAGAACATCACCAACACATCACCTGAACATCACCAGAACATCACCTGAACATCACCAGAACATCACCTGAACATCACCAGAACATGACCTGAATATCACCAAAACATCACCTGAACATCTCCAGAACATCACCAGAACATCACCAACACATCACCTGAATATCACCAGAACATCACCTGAATATCACCAGAACATCACCTGAATATCACCAGAACATCACCAGAACATCACCAACACATCACCTGAATATCACCAAACATCTCCAGAACATCACCTGAACATCACCAGAACATCACCAACACATCACCTGAACATCACCAGAACATCACCTGAACATCAGTTTCAAACTTAAAAACATGTTTGATAAAATGTGCAGTTTTGTCTTATTATTATTATGTTTTATTATTAAAAGACTCGTGCGGTTCAGACACAGATTCACTGGAAAATAAAATAAAAACTCGTCTGAGATGAGCCCTTCTCTCTCTCTCTCTCTCTCTCTCTCTCTCTCTCTCTCTCTCTCTCTCTCCTCTCTCTCTCTCTCTCTCTCTCTCTCTCTCTCTCTCTCTCTCTCTCTCTCTCTCTCTCTCTCTCTCTTTCTCTCTCTGTTCGTTCACAGCGGCTCTACCTGGTTCAGCCTCGGTTCAAATCCTCCCCCTCAGAACCGAATCTTTACGCAAAACATGTGTGAGAACGAGCACAAGAACTGAGAGCAAACGGCTCCTGAGCAAACGGCTCCTGAGCAAACGGCTCATACGGCTCCTGGGCGCGTTTTTCCTGTGTCTTTAGTGTTTTGTTTAAGTCTTAAAGTAAAAACTGAAACTGTCATATTTGAGATGTCACGTGGGTCTGAGTCTGGAGATTTAAACATGTGAAGAACAAAACAAATTTAAAAAAAAAGAAAAAACTCAGTGAATCAAATCTGATCCTCACAGATCAGAGAAAACAAAACATGTAACGCGCTGATTTAAAAGAAAAATGATGTTTAAAAGAATCAGACAAACATCACCAAACATCACCACAGCAGCTCCAGACTGTGGCCCCGGAGAGCCGCAGTCTGTGGCCCCGAAGAGCCGCAGAGTCTGTGGCCCCGGAGAGCCGCAGTCTGTGGCCCCGGAGAGCCGCAGTCTGTGGCCCCGGAGAGCCGCACAGTCTGTGGCCCCGGAGAGCCGCACAGTCTGTGGCCCCGGATCATCCAGAGACAGAGACGCGCCTCAGGTGACGGGCCCGCGCCTCGCCGCGCAACATGAGGAAATTATCAATGAAACTGCGCACAGTCTGCGCCACTTCAGCCCCGCGCGCAGAGAGCCACAGAACAGTGAGTTTACTCAGACAGAAACGAGGCTAAAGTCAGAACGAGGAACAGGGACAGAGACAGAGACTAAATAATCCTCAGACTCAGAGACAAAAAGGCTCCAGAAAGACTCAGGAGCACGCGCGTAATACGCGCGGCCACAGCTTTGACTCTAAATGTTCAGTTTTGATACAAATGTCCAGTGTTTGAGGGGAAAAGGGGAAAAGTTCTGTAAAAACAGTCATTTTGTGATATCACAACAATATTTGATATGTGCAGAACATATGAAATATTGTTGTGAGATCATAGAGCCTTTGACTCTACATGACTGTCCTCACAGTGACTCCCGCCCCAGAGTGAAGGTGTTTGCAGTGAGCTCCACAGTGAAAGAGGAGATTATAGGCTCAGGCCTGCACACTGCACCTGTGGGGAGTGGCTGCAGAATCTCTCCCAAAATAACAGCAAAAACCTATCCCAGCAGGTTTGCAGCTCGGTCCAACAGAAGAAAAAATGACAGAAAGCCTGGGGCTGGTGCGGGGCGCCCGGCTTACCTTAAGGGTGAACTGACACCTAAGTGAGTTTTTACAAGGCCGTTTAGAGATGGGCTATATCTCTGTTTATGTAACAGAACTGCACTGCTAAATTCCTTTAGTGCGTTTACAGAAGTGCCTCAGAGTCATGGGCCGAGCTCTGATGTGGTGGACGTGTGAGCAGGAGCGTGATGCCTCAAACCTCAGCGTTTCCTGCTGCGTGTCTCCCACAAACTTAACTTGGATTTACTTTAAAAAACCTGCACTGCATTTGATCCCTTTACATCAATTGCCAGCTAAGTAACTACATTTCTGATTGTTGGGCCGAAAGACATAAAAGACATGTATTCACCATCCCGTCAATAGACATCAACTCTGGTTTCCTTTACCAGGCCTTTCAGACAGCATGGCACTTGCTTTTCCGCCTATGGTTTTCCATTTCAAAGCCTTCTGTCTCTATGTAAATACCAAAACACAGTAATCCAATCTGACCCCACTGCAAATTTTCCAGAAACTATTGGGGGGTAGTAGGGCTGACATGAGCCACACACTTATCCCACTTAACCTCTAGAGAGAAGCCACCCTAACCCTTTAGCTCATGATTCCCTCAGCACAGGAATGCACAGTCTTAGCCCTCTTAAAAGAGCCGGTTCTGGGCTTTGGACTCAATGGAAAATTATATACTTTGTGAGACTGTGAAGCACGACAAAGTCACTGTCAATGTCACAACAGAGCGTCTGCAGACTGACCCTCAGAGGAAGTGAAGTTTGAATTTGCTCTTTACACTTTTTTCGTTAATAAAATAATTCAGACAGATCTTTTTTTAAGTGTTTCGTAGTTTGGAGGTAAACTTTGACACTTTTCCTCAGCGTTTCTCTTGATTTGAGCCTGTTTCTGGTGAAAGTCTGATGTCCTTTTATGGACTGAGCTTTACAGGTGATGCCCTACTTTTCTCCACTAGTGTTTAAAAAAAAACACACACACACACACACACACACACATTCTGCAGCATTTGTTCAACAGCCTCGTGTTTATGCAGCACTTCTGTCAAAATAATGTCCCAAAAAAATACATTTTCTCTGCTGGCATTCACTGGAAAACCAAACGCACCATTTTAGCAGCACGTCTTGAAAAATTTGCCTGTCATTTGTTTACTGCACAATGGTAACACACAAGTCCATCGAGTCACCGCAGAATCAACAGGTCAAATCCGAAATCAGTGAGGAAACCGGCCTCTTTTTGAGAGTCATTACAGCGTCAACTGAACAGCAGCCATTTCCTTTGCGTTGGGACATTTCTAATGAGGTTTGAACAGATTATAGTGGCAGAATATACTCATCTTGTGATGTTTCCTTCCCCTATCATGATTTGTCAGGACTGATGAGTTTCACAAGACAATTTGCTCCATTCAGTCGCGGTGCCACCAAGTCTGTCCATGCTTATCATTAACAATCTGCAAATAAACAGGACAGCATACATTACATCACTGGCAGCTCCGTGATCAATTCCAGGAATGTCTTTGAAGAGCTGCTTAATGAACCTCCACAGTGTGGCTCTTGTGTTGCCAGATCATGGAGGTGCCATAGACCATAACTATACCTCCGTAGTGTTGCCAGATCATAAACCATAACCTCCACTCCTCTCTCTCTCCAAAAGGCCACCGCTGTTTCCCGGTGTTCCACAAAGATATTTATTGATACAAGGAAAAACAGCAATGCACTAGGTAATATTTTGGTGACCTTTATCGCTCTATACGGCCTAAAATACTGCCCCTTTGACACTGGAATGCATCGTCTCCATTGGTGAATAATCGCTGACAAAGTTTTATCAGTTAGTCGTGTCAGCTCAACCCTTTTTACAGCCACTCCGAGTCCCTGAGAGCCCTAACCCTGTAAAAGTCTATACAGCATATTGACCATTTTGGGACTTGCTTAAGGTAATGAAGCTTGGCCTGGACTGAGAGGCTACTGCCGTGTCAACACTGCTCCCTATTTGACGACACCTTCCACTAAATAGAAATGTGCTGCTAATGGGTCAGTGTGTTTAAAGAAGAGAAAAAGCCCGACACTGACACAGCGCTGACCCCGGGAGAAGGCCACACAAATGCAAAGAGAGAGCAACACATCCAGCAGGTTACACACACAGCACAGCAACGCTCACAAAAATACAAACCACATTCAAAATCCTCTGTTTATTGGCGTATTTTGTTTTTAATATAAATTTAAAGTGTTAAATTGGTGGAGTTTTACAGTGATTCCAGTGTCACTGTGGTGAATTCCCACAGGCAGCACTTACATGGATGGGCAGTGTTTGAGATGCCATAGCGGCCTCTAGTTTACGTGTGAATCTGGGGTTAAATAACATTTTTAAAAAACCTGAAAACTCAGAAATGTTTTTGTGCGCAGACGTTTCCACCTGGAGAGAAATGAAACCAATGGAACCGTTTTACGCACCGTTTACGCACCGAGATCATTGTTTTACGCATCGTTATAATCTACACATCTCTGCAGAAATGTGACAATACTATTTTTATTTTACATTTTCATTTACATTTGCATTTTTTAAAGGTGTAAATGCGCTGATTAAAAATGTAAAAACAGTCATTTCAATTTAGGCCGACCTCCAAATGCGCAGAAATAACAGTTGCGCAAATAAAAAATGTGCCAAATATGATGCGCACGTGGGATTTGTTTATTAATTATGAAACTACTTTTCCATCCAGGATAAATGTAACTTGACCGACCCCAAGAAGAGCTCGTTATACAGAATCATAAACAAAAGGATGAAACATTTGACATGACTTTACGCGCGTGTTGTGCCATTTTACGCGCGTGATGTGCCAAATCAAACAGAACTGACACGATGAAGGAGAGAGGAGAGAGCGCGCAACAACAAGCAACAGAACGAGCAGCGCGCCACGAAACCGCGCTGCTTTTTGTCAGAAAGTTCAGAAGAGCAGCCTGTTCTGATCTGTGGGACGTTTGCAGAAGCAGCGCAGGAGCGGACCTTCCCCCAGAGAAGCTCCCCGCGCGCCGCGCTCTGCCCCGCGCGCCCTGCTCTGCCCCGCTCTGCCCCGCTCTGCCCCGCTCTGCCCCGCTCTGTCTCTCCCTGCCCCGCTCTGTCTCTCCCTGCCCCGCTCTGCCCCTCTCTGCTCTCTCTGTCCCTCTCTCTGTCTTTGAGGGGCCAGAGCGCAGCTTCTCTAACGATGTTGACATATTCACACAACAGAGACTTGGGCAGGGTGGTGTTTCACGGCAAACCCTTTTGAGTTTCCAAACACCTTTTTATAAGTCTGAAGCCTGTCCCCTCCACCCGACCTGTTAAAACCACGCCTACACAACCACACAATTGGTCCGAAAGCGTCAAAGAGCCAATCAAACGTAGCGCTGCTGCTGCTCGTAACACGCAACACATCCATACAGTATGAAGCCCAATGGGCCACAGAGGCGCTAGGAAAATCACGGAGCTGGGACCTTACCACCTCTCTCTCTGGCCGTCAGCGGACTCCTTCTCTGCGCACGTCCTCCTCTGAAATGTGTGCGCGCACTCTGCTCGGAGCAGGACAACAGCGCGCGTGTGTGTGAGAGGGTGAGGGCTTCTCCGCGGCGAGTTACAGGCGCAGGATTATTCAGCGCTATAGAAATATTTCAACACGTCGCCTTCGCTGCGGACACGGGCCAATAAGAAGCAGCTTTTTAGCAGGAATGCTGCTTCAGTAAACAGCGCGGGGGAGGACGAAGGCACAGCAGCTAATTGAGAGACCAGTCCAAGTTGGTTTAATTCGATCCATGTTCACGACGCAGAGACACTGAGAGGTGTCCAGCCTCGAGACCTGCCTCTGCCTCAGATTCATGGGGAGCTTTTTTCACTCTGGACACTTGTAAACTCGACCAGGTCACTGCACATTTTTACACCACGGACTTTTCCTACAGTGGATACGACTTACTGCAACTTTCAACAAGGAAATTTAAGGCTGCTTTTATTTTCATTCATAATCTTTTGTGTTGAGTGTGAGCCGTGAGCTGCTTTTGTGTAGAAACATTCTCTCAAAACTACAACGTCTCCATTTATTGACTGCTCCTGGATGAACTTCCTGATGAGAGATCCAGTCATACAGGGATCAAATATGGCATATCACCCATTTATACCTCACCGGGGTCCAGAGTTTGCCATGAGTGCAATGCTTGGTCACCAGCCTCCGTTCTTCCCGGCGCTGGCGCTTCCTCCCAGCGGCTCCTTGTCTCTGCCGGGCGCGCTGGGGAAGCCCATCATGGAGCAGCTGATGGGCGCCGCGGAGAGCGGCCTGCACTTCTCTTCTCTGGGACACCAGGCTGCGGCCGCGCACCTCCGGCCCCTCAAGACTCTGGAGCCCGAAGAGGAGGTGGAAGACGACCCCAAAGTGCATCTGGAAGCCAAGGAGCTGTGGGAGCTGTTCCACAAGAAAGGCACAGAGATGGTGATCACCAAATCCGGAAGGTGTGTGTGAGAGAGTGTGTGAGTGTGTGTGAGTGTGTGTGAGTGTGTGTGTTTGTGTGTGCCCCGAAAACACAAACCCACAGTGTTTACATTCGGCCTAAATGTTAAATCTACAGAATATTTAAGCACAGTTTTGTTCCTTTTACTTTGAATCAGTGAAAGTCTTAAACTGCGTAACGCGCGCGTCACGTGTCAAAAAACAACGAGGCTCCAAAAATAATAGTTTTGTTTTAATTAGAAATAAGAAAACAGGAATCAAATAAAATATATTTTACAAAAGGAAAGTGTATTTAGAAAAAGTGAATTTTTTGTGGTGAATTTGTTAAATGTGGTTTAAAAAGTCCAGAGTAAAATAAACTTCACACCATTAAAAATAATAATTAAAATAAAAAAAAATGAAAAACATGTTCAATAAACAAACAGTTTGTGATTTATTTATAAATGTCAAAGTTTAGTGTCGATTTTAAATTTCTCAACAGCAAAAAAATAAAATATTTCGTGTGAAAGTTTAACTTTAGGTTTGATTAAAGCAAAAATAGAGAGAAATAAAAGTGGCACATTTCAAAGTGTCTGTAGAAAATGTTTGAATTTAACTGTTCGGTTTGTGAGACAAAAGTTTGGACACGTTTCATTTGTGTGAAGCTCACAGACTTTTCCTTTGTCACAGGAGAATGTTTCCTCCGTTCAAAGTGCGCTGCACGGGGCTGGACAAAAAGGCCAAATACATTTTACTCATGGACATAGTGGCAGCGGACGACTGCAGGTACAAGTTCCACAACTCGCGCTGGATGGTGGCGGGAAAGGCCGACCCCGAGATGCCCAAAAGGATGTACATTCACCCGGACAGCCCGGCCACAGGAGAGCAGTGGATGTCCAAAGTGGTCAATTTTCACAAACTCAAACTGACCAACAACATCTCAGACAAGCATGGATTTGTAAGTTCCACTAATGTATGTCAATTTTCTATTTATCATCTTTATCACATTATCACATGTTTTTGAGTCTTTATTAAACCAAAGCTAAGATTTACACCGAGTTAAATGTGAAGATTTACACACGTTTATTCAGACAAATGTGGCTGTTATTGTTAAATTGTTGAGTATTTAAAGTGCAGCCTGTGTATTTATGGATTTTTGTATTTTGCTAATTTTCCCAGAGCAGCAGAGTTAAAACCTAAACCTTAAATGTGACATTTAAACATTTTATTTAAACACTTTATTTATTATCTGATATTTTCTGATCTGCTGTTTTTCTCTTTGCTTCTGTATTAATTGGAATTAATTATTTTAAGTGGATTTGTGTTGATCCTATATAATCTTGGCTTTAAGCAGACACCCAGAGCTGATGAAGGAGAAGCTCAGGGACTTTTCCTTCATGAGTTTGTTGTTTTTGTGTTTTTCAGACCATCTTAAACTCGATGCATAAATACCAGCCGCGCTTCCACATCGTGCGCGCTAATGACATCCTCAAACTGCCCTACAGCACGTTCAGAACATACGTGTTCCCAGAGACTGACTTCATCGCAGTGACTGCGTATCAAAATGATAAGGTATGAGTCCAGGACGTGTGCGCTTTTGGCGCTGTGCGTTTTGCCCTTCTGTGTTTGACGCGTCTCCTTTGCGCCTTTTTGTCTCAGTGAAAAGTGAAAGACGCGCTGTTTGTGGAGGCTTTGAGAGGCTTTTACTAAAGGGATGATTTTGTCTATTCAGCAAATCATATTTGTAAGGCAAAGCCAGGCTGGATACTTTACTTTTATTTAATCACGTGGAAAGGATTTGGCGCAGACCCAGACTTTGTTGCTATGCGTCTGTGGAAGGAAAGAGGGGCAAACACTGCACGCTCCAGTGGACAAAAAGAAAGTGAGCAGAGCTTTTAGCTGGTGCCTAACTGCACTGTCAGCCCCCGTCATGAGAAATCATGGAGGCTCCCCGCGCCACACTGCGCACAGTGCGCACAGGACGCACACTGCGCACAGGACGTACACTGCGCACTGTGCGCACAGGACGTACACTGCGCACTGTGCGCACAGGACGTACACTGCGCACTGTGCGCACAGGACGTACACTGCGCACTGTGCGCACGGGGGACATGGCCCTGCGCAGATTTCATTCAAAAAGAAAAGAAAAAACTAAACTAAAACACATTTGTTCTGCTGGTGTAAAATGGCGCGTTTTTCTGCTGCTTCTGTTTCTCCACCGTTTTAAAAAAGTATTTTGTGTTTGTTTATTTCAGATAACTCAGCTCAAAATTGATCATAATCCGTTTGCAAAAGGATTTCGGGACACGGGCAATGGCAGAAGAGAAAAAAGGTAAGAATAAAAAATAAACACACCTGTCAGGATGTTTTTATTTGTAAAGTTGAGAGTCGGAGGCTCGTTATGACATAATGTGACTG
This sequence comes from Periophthalmus modestus, assembly GCA_019594935.1. Taxonomy (NCBI): domain Eukaryota; kingdom Metazoa; phylum Chordata; class Actinopteri; order Gobiiformes; family Gobiidae; genus Periophthalmus; species Periophthalmus modestus. Next base: position 43,497,050 of record JAIEZT010000054.1, read on the forward strand.
TGGCTCATGTAAAAGGTTCGTAAACGCCCCTGACTCCGTGTTCTCACCTGCAGCTCGTGTCTTTAAGCCCCACATGAGCCGTGAGTTTGGGAGCTGCTTAATAATGTGCGTCTTTGTGCGCAGGAAACAGCTGGCCCTGCAGTCCATGCGCTCCTACGAGGAGCAGCAGAAAAAGGACAACGGCGCATCAGACGAGTCCTCGGGAGAGCAGCCGTCCTTCAAGTGTTTCGGACAGGCCTCGTCCCCCGCGGTGTCCACCGTGGGCCCCCCACATGTCAAAGGTAAAACCGGCACAACCAGGGACATTTTGTCTTTTTATTTTACCAACAAGTGGCACAGATGTGACCCTCACGCTCTCATCACTGGTGCGCAGTTTAGTTTGACTTAGAGTCAGTTTGAGCTCGTGGATAGAGTCAGTTTGAGTTTCATGATAGAGTGAGTTTGGACAGAGTGAGTTTGGACAGAGTGAGTTTGGACAGAGTTAGTTTGGACAGAGTGAGTTTGGACAGAGTGAGTTTGGACAGAGTTAGTTTAAGTGTCATGGATAGAGTTAGTTTAGATAGCGTTAGTATGAGCTTGTGGATAGAGTCAGTTTGAGTGTCATGGATAGAGTTAGTTTGAGGGTCATGGACAGAGTTAGTTTGGACAGAGTTAAGTTTGAGTGTCATGGATAGAGTTAGCTTGAGCTCGTGGATAGAGTTAGTTTGGACAGAGTTAGTCTGAGGGTCATGTTCAGTCTCTTCACTCACATGACCAGGACTGACTCGTGTCTCACAGAGGCTCAGAATCTTCTTTTTATTTTCAGATTTCGGAGACAGCGACGAGGACAGTGACGAGGACAGTAAAGATGAACATCTCAAGGACGGACCCGACTCCAATAAGATTTCCACCACCACAGAGGAGGGCAGAGAGCACGAGGCCAGCCCCGCCAAGTGCAACCACTTCACCAACAGTGACTCCAGAGCGCGCGACGCGGGCCCCAGGACTGAGAAAAGTCAGGCCGATTCCCGCCAGAGCCCGGTCACCGTCATCTCCAGCACCACGCGCTCTGCAGAGGACATGAAAAGTCCTAATGTGGAGCAGGCCAAAGCGGAGGAGTGCCGCTCTCTGAAGGACAGCTTTCTGCCTTTGACCGTGCAGACGGACAGTGCGCACCTGGGACACGGGCACTTACATAACTTTGGATTTCCTCCTGGACTCACGGGACAGCAGTTCTTTAACCACATCGGGAACGCGCACCCGTTCCTCTTACATCCGGGTCAGTTCAACATGGGCAGCGCGTTCTCAAACATGGCCGCGGGCATGGGGCCCCTCCTGGCAGCCGTGTCCTCTGCAGGAGTCAGCACCATGGACACAACCAGCATGGCCTCGCCCCCGCAAAGCCTGACGGGAACTCCGGGCCTGCCGTTCCATCTGCAGCAGCACGTCTTGGCATCACAGGTAAAACCAGTTCCTCTGATTCTGCGCCTCAGACACGGAGCAGTTTAGGCTCCGGTCCAAGCTTTGTCATGTAGGTTGGCATAAGGAAAGTGTGTTTTCTGTGGGACCATGTGCACATATGGACTTAGAAGTTCTGCTCATGGCGAAGTATTTGACTATTTAAGGAAACAGTGAGAGGCGTTAAAGCTGCGTCGTGTTGTTAAAGCTGTTTACGCAGTGAAACTATGAGGCCCTGAAGTCTGGAGTTTTAATAAAACTGCTCTGTTCTCAAAGAATAATTCACAGATAAAAACTATTATGTTTTTTAAACAAAAAAAGCAGAACTCCACGTGTCCGCGCAGAGTTAGAGTGAATCATTTGGAGATAATAAGTGAACGGCTCTTTTGTATTCGCTTGTTTCTGTGCGCAGCGTCTCTTATATCCTCTTTTATACCCTCTTTTATCTCCTCTTTTACAGCCTCTTTTCTGTATATGTGTGTGTTTCAGGGCCTGGCCATGTCTC
>JAIEZT010000054.1:43503991-43809805 GCA_019594935.1 Periophthalmus modestus
GGGAGGAGTGAGGTCAGGAGGATGAGGTTAGGAGGAGTGAGGTTAGGAGTGAGGTCAGGAGAGGTGAGGAGGGTGAGGACTCCGGAGGAGTGATAGAGAGGGAGGAGATGAGGAGGGAGGAGTGAGGTCAGGAGGAGTGAGGTCAGGAGGAGTGAGGAGGAGTGGAGGAGTGAGGTGAGGAGGAGTGAGGGAGGAGGAGTGAGGTGAGGAGGAGTGAGGTGAGGAGGAGTGAGGTCAGGAGGAGTGAGGTGAGGAGGAGTGAGGTGAGGAGGAGTGAGGTGAGGAGAGTGAGGTCAAGAGAGGAGGTGAGGAGGAGTGAGGTCAGGAGGAGTGAGGTCAGAGGAGTGAGGTCAGGGAGTGAGAGTCAGGAGGAGTGAGGTGAGGAGGTGAGGAGGAGGAGTGAGGTGAGTGAGGAGTGAGTGAGTGAGGTCAGGAGGAGAGATGAGGAGGAGAGGGTGATGAGGAGGAGGAGGTGAGGGAGGAGTGAGGTGAGGAGTGAGGTGAGGAGGAGGATGGGAGGAGTGAGGTCAGGAGGAGGGAGTGAGGTCAGGAGGAGTGAGGGGAGGAGTGAGGTGAGGAGGAGTGAGGTGAGAGGAGGAGGTCAGGAGTGGAGTGAGAGGGAGTGATGGTGAGGAGGAGTGAGGTGAGGAGGAGGAGGTCAGGAGTAGTGAGGTGAGGAGTCAGGATGGGATCAGGAGTGAGGTCAGGAGTGAGTGAGGTGGAGTGATGGGAGGAGTGAGGTCAGGAGGAGTGAGGTGAGGAGGAGTCAGGAGGAGTGAGGTCAGGAGGAGTGAGGGAGGAGTCAGGAGTGAGGTCAGGAGGAGTGAGTGAGGTGGAGAGGAGGAGTGGGAGGAGTGAGGTCAGGAGGAGTGAGGTGAGGAGGAGTGATGGGATGGAGTGAGTGAGGTCATTAGGAGTGAGGTGAGGAGGAGTGATGGGAGGAGTGAGGTCAGGAGGAGTGAGGTGAGGAGTGATGGGAGGAGTGAGGTCAGGAGGAGTGAGGTGAGGAGGAGTGATGGGAGGAGTGAGGTCATTAGGAGTGAGGTGAGGAGGAGTGATGGGAGGAGTGAGGTCAGGAGGAGGAGTGAGGTGAGGAGTGAGGTGGGGAGGAGTGAAGTCAGGAGGAGGAGGTTGAGGTCAGGAGGAGTGAGGGGAGGAGTGAGGAGGAGTGGGTGAGGAGTGAGGAGGGAGTGAGGTGAGGTCAGAGGAGTGATGGGAGGAGTGAGGTCAGGGTGGAGTGAGGTGAGGAGTGAGGTCGGGGTGAGTGAGGTGGGGAGTGAGGTCAGGAGAGAGGTAGGAGGTGAGGGAGGAGTGATGGGAGGAGTGAGGTGAGGAGGAGTGATGGGAGGAGTGAGGTGAGGAGGAGTGAGGTGGGGAGTGAGGTCAGGAGGAGTGACAGCTCACTCTCTGTGCCTCTGTATTCCTGGATGAGGATCAGGGAGTTTCGTTGAACCAAACGTGTTTTGGCGGAGTATTTACTCTGTGTTTTTTCTTTATCATTAACCGGAGGATTTGTTCTGACACGATCTGTCTGAGGCGCGTCTGAGGCGCGTCTGACGTGCGTAATGCGCCTTTACGCACAGGAGGAGCGCGTGTGCGTGACAGGCGCATATCTGCTGCAATCATCGTTCAGCTTCTAATAGGCATCGTTCTCAAATAAAATCTGCTTGTTCTACAGGCGACAGAGAATCAAAAGCCCCAATTACAGCTCCTATAGACGCAGCTCAGGGCATGACTCTGTTTGTGGGTTCCAGGTCCTGAGGTTTCACATTAAAAAAAAAGTTTATCTTCTATTTTCCATTAACAGCTCTCACCACTGACGCACAGCTTCACATCAGCTTCACCTCCTGTATCCAACATGCAGCCCAATTTATTGATTTATTTATTTATTTATTCACTTATTCATTTATTTATTTATTTATTTATTCATTTAACCAGAACAATTTCACTGAGATTAAAGATTAAGTGCCTGTGATACCAAATATAATGAAATAAAATAAAATAGGACTGAAAAAACAAAAAGAGGTGACTGTGGAGTGATCAGCCGCATAAAAATGTACATGTAAATATAAATATAATATAAATATAAATATAAATATAAATATAAAAAAATATAAATATAAATATAAATATAAATATAAATATAAATATAAATATAAATATAAATATAAATATAAATACTCCTACACAGTTGTTTGTCTTATTTTAGCTCAGATTGTTTCATTTTGCTTCACATCTAAACTGATGGCTGTGGTTTAAGTGAGCTGTTGGCGCCCTCTAGAGTCTTCTCTGCGCCAGTGCACGTTTGTTCTTGATGTTGGGACTGGGTGATAAGTTCTTTAATAAATATTACAGGTCTGTATCTGTCTCTTTTTGTCCTTAGAACAGCTCAGGTTTGAGGCAGGACACAAAACCATGTCCATTTTACTAAAAACATTTAAAATCCAGTGAGAAAAAAACTTTACAATTATTTAAAATCTGTTTAGTTTGATGGAAACAGATCAACTCAAAAAGAAAAAATAGGGAAAATATAATAACATGATTTCTTTGAGCAGTATTTAAAGTGCTGGCGTTTTATTGTTGGTTTGATTCACTTGTTCCATCCCACGTGTTACTCTCTACTGTTTGTTTTGGCTAAAGTCAAGAACAATCTGCAGATCAAAGAAAAGTGACGCAGACGTGTAAATCAGCCCTGGGATTGTGTCAGTTATTAGTTGTTTGAACAAGTACACGCCTGGAAGCAGAGAAACTGTGAGAACTGCAGCTCAGAGCCTGACTTCTGTGGGTTTAGTTACATTGTTCTAAGGCACTTGCAGCTCCTCGACATAGCTCCATGTCACGGCGTCAGACTCTCCATGTCTGCGGCTGTCAGTGCAGTCTGTGTGTGTGTGCATGATGCCCTGCCCCGCGGCGCTCTGTGTTAAAGCCTGCTGCAGGACGAGACCCAACAAGACGCTGTTGTCCTCACTGTGACACAAACCTGATCACATTTACATCCAAAAGGAGGCCGAAGAAAGCAGAGATCTTCAATTATTTCTGTTTTAGATCATGTGTCTCTCTTAAACTCTGCAGCATTTGGACAAACTTCACTCACATTCCCACTGCTGTCAAGTAATGTGTTTAGTCCTGACAGGAAGGGCATCTGGTGCATTTTTTTTGTTTGGTTCTGATGCAGCAAAATCATAAGGAAACCCAAAAAAACACTTATTACTTTGGGTTCAAATGTGCAGTACAGTAGTATAAGAGCGTACCAGCCTCTTTCTAAATGTATTTGTTTTATTTAGGACTAAAAACGTGTCTTGCTGTGTGGCCTGTGATATTCTGCACATGCATGAGCTGCGTGTTGTGTGGGGCAGGCACATTGTTTTGGATGGAAACCGCTGATTCCCCGAGTCTTCTTCTAAGTAGTTTCTTTACATGCTTTTCACTCAGAGCTTTGTCTTAAAGAGCAGCCCAGACCAAGCCGCAGGATCCCTCCGTTTGAAAGAACTGGTTTCATCTGCAGCATAAATGAGCTGTGTGGAATAAGAGAAGACAAGCAAGCCTCTTTTTACAGAGCTAATAGTCTCCAACATCACGGACACTTCATCCACAACCGCAGGCTGGCAGATTAGAGACGAGACGCACAGGGAGCTCCATCACAAACATGTTTAAGTAAAAGCTGCAGTCAACCGAGGAATAATGTCGTTTTCATGCTGCTTTTTCAGATAAAAGCTTTGACAGAACAAACTGTAATAACAAGATCTACTCCCTCCATGTTTGGCTCTGAGGTCCAGTCACTCTGAGGCCCTGTCCTGCATATGTGACTATGAGGCCCTGTCCTCCATGTGTGACTCTGAGGTCCTGTCACTCTGAGGTCCTGTCCTCCATGTGTGACTCTGAGGTCCTGTCCTCCATGTGTGACTCTGAGGTCCTGACCTTCATGTTTGACGAGGTCCTGTCCTCCATGTTTGACGAGGTCCTGTCCTCCATGTTTAATGAGGTCCTGTCCTCCATGTGTGGTCCTGTCCTCCATGTTTGACTATGAGGTCCTGTTTTCCATGTTTTACTCTGAGGTCCCGTCCTCCATGTGAGGTCCTGTCCTGCATGTTTGACGAGGTCCTGTCCTCCATGTTTGACGAGGTCCTGTCCTCCATGTTTGACGAGGTCCTGTCCTCAATGTTTGACTCTGAGGTCCTGTCCTCCATGTGTGACTCTGAGGTCCTGTCCTCCATGTTTGACTCTGAGGTCCTGTCCTCCATGTGTGACTATGAGGCCCTGTCCTCCATGTTTGACTCTGAGGCCCTGTCCTCCATGTTTGACTCTGAGGTCCTGTCCTCCATGTGTGACTATGAGGCCCTGTCCTCCATGTGTGACTCTGAGGTCCTGTCCTCCATGTGTGACTATGAGGCCCTTTCCTCCATGTGTGACTCTGAGGTCCTGTCCTCCATGTTTGACTCTGAGGTCCTGTCCTCCATGTTTGACGAGGTCCTGTCCTCCATGTTTGACGAGGTCCTGTCCTCCATGTGAGGTCCTGTACTCCATGTTTGACTCTGAGGTCCTGTCCTCCATGTTTGACGAGGTCCTGTCCTCCATGTGAGGCCCTGTCCTCCATGTTTGACGAGGTCCTGTCCTCCATGTGTGACTCTGAGGTCCTGTCCTCCATGTTTGACGAGGTCCTGTCCTCCATGTGAGGTCCTGTCCTTCATGTTTGACGAGGTCCTGTCCTCCATGTGTGACTCTGAGGTCCTGTCCTCCATGTTTGACGAGGTCCTGTCCTCCATGTTTGACGAGGTCCTGTCCTCCATGTTTGACGAGGCCCTGTCCTCCATGTTTGACAAGGTCCTGTCCTCCATGTTTGACTCTGAGGTCCTGTCCTCCATGTTTGACTCTGAGGTCCCGTCCTCCATGTGAGGTCCTGTCCTCCATGTTTGACTCTGAGGTCCTGTCCTCCATGTTTGACTCTGAGGTCCTGTCCTCCATGTTTGATGAGGTCCTGTCCTCCATGTGAGGTCCTGTCCTCCATGTTTGACGAGGTCCTGTCCTCCATGTTTGACTCTGAGGTCCTGTCCTCCATGTGAGGTCCTGTCCTCCATGTTTGACGAGGTCCTGTCCTCCATGTTTGACTCTGAGGTCCTGTCCTCCATGTGAGGTCCTGTCCTCCATGTTTGACGAGGTCCTGTCCTCATGTTGAGGACGAGGTCCTGTCCTCCATGTTTGACTCTGAGGTCCCGTCCTCCATGTGAGGTCCTGTCCTCCATGTTTGACTCTGAGGTCCCGTCCTCCATGTGAGGTCCTGTCCTCCACGTTTGACTCTGAGGTCCTGTCCTCCATGTTTGACGAGGTCCTGTCCTCCGTGTTTGACTCTGAGGTCCTGTCCTCCATGTGAGGTCCTGTCCTCCATGTTTGACGGGGTCCTGTCCTCCATGTTTGACGAGGTCCTGTCCTCCATGTGTGACTCTGAGGCCCTGTCCACCATGTGAGGTCCTGTCCTCCTTGTTTGACGAGGTCCTGTCCTCCATGTTTGACTCTGAGGTCCTGTCCTCCATGTTTGACTCTGAGGTCCTGTCCTCCATGTGTGACTCTGAGGTCCTGTCCTCCATGTTTTGACGAGGTCACGGTGGGCCCCAAACTGTCCTCCATGTTCCATGTTTCTGAGGTCCTGTCCTCCCTCTCTGAGGTCCTGACGAGGGTCGATGAATGTCCTGTCTGTTACATCTTTTTTTCCTATAAACTTAATTCTCTGTTTTTAACATTTTAAATCCTAAACACATTAAAGCTGCAAAATATGTAAATTCTTCCAAAAAGACGATGATTGAATCTCGTGACGGTGGCTCAGCGGTTGGAGCTGTGGCCTCGTGACCCCGAGGTCAGAGGATCGAGTCCCGCTCAGAGTCTCACTGTTACAAGTGTCACATCAGAACCAGTCACAGAAAATACTAGAATAATCTGATCATAATCTGATAATAATCTGATCATAATCTGATCATAATCCCATCTCTGACTCCACAGTTTCATGTTTCTCAGTGTCATTAAAGACAAACGTTTCTTGTCACCGCCACTTGTTTGTCTCCATGGAGATATGGTTGTTATTCCTGAAATGTTCCACAGTATGACATTAAACTTATCTATCTCCATGGAGACGAGCAGGAGATGCAGCCAGTCACATGTGAGAACTGCAACACGTGTTTTTCAAGTGTTTGAGGAAAAAAAAAAAAAAAAAAAAAAAAAAAGACAACGCAATGACATCTCCATGGAAACAAGCAGGAAGCAGACCCCACACCAGAAAAGTTCCACAGTTTAGCTTTAATAGAAGAAAATAAAGAGGCAAATACAACATAATTATTATGTGTATGGGTGTAGAATATATATGGGTTGCGTAATGAATGGAATGTGCAGTATTTTGTATGGTGCGATAAGTGTATTTGTGCAATTATATTAATGTGCAATGAGCGGTATGTGCAATGAACAGTATGTGCAATGAACGGTATGTGCAATGAGCGGTATGTGCAATGAACTGTATGTGCAATTAACGGTATGTGCAATGAACGGTATGTGCAATTAACGGTATGTGCAATGAGCGGTATGTGCAATGAGCGGTATGTGCAATGAGCGGTATGTGCAATGAGCGGTATGTGCAATGAACAGTATGTGCAATGAACGGTATGTGCAATGAGCGGTATGTGCAATGAGCGGTATGTGCAATGAACGGTATGTGCAATGAACGGTATGTGCAATGAGCGGTATGTGCAATGAACAGTATGTGCAATGAGCGGTATGTGCAATGAGCGGTATGTGCAATGAACGGAAAGTGCAATTGTGTCGAATGTGCAACTATGGGAACTGTGAATGTCGTGCAATTTTTAACTTGTCCCTTTTTGTGACCCCAGCCCCTGGGACAACAGACGGAAATTATCCCTTGGCCATAATCTGGTGAATTTACTTTACTTTGTTTGTTCATTAATACTCACTGTCCCAGTCAAATAAATAAATAAATAAATGTAAAAACAGCTGTCAATCATGACACATGTGAACACACACACAGATACACACACACACATACACACACACACACACAGACACACAGATACACACACACACACACACACACATTCACACACACACAGATACACACACAGATACACACACACACACACACACACACACACACACACATACACACACACACACAGATACACACACACACATACACACACACATACACACACACACACACACACACATACACACACACACACACACACACAGATACACACACACACACACACACACACACACAGATACACACACACACACACATACACACACACACACACACAGATACACACACACACACAGACACATACGCACATGCACACACAAACACGCACACACACACACACACAGACATACATACTCACACACACAGATATACACCAACACATACACACACACAGATACACATACACACATACAAACACAAATACAAACATACACACACACGGACACACATACACACACACACACAAACAGTCCAACACTCTAAATGAAGATCCCTGAACATGAACAGTCCAACACTCTAAACCCCTGAACACGAACAGTCCAACACTCTAAATCCCTGAACACAAACAGTCCAACACTCTAAACCCCTGAACACGAACAGTCCAACACTCTAAACCCCTGAACACGAACAGTCCAACACTCTAAACCCCTGAACACGAACAGTCCAACACTCTAAATCCCTGAACACGCTCTGTCCAACACTCTAAACCCCTGAACACGAACAGTCCAACACTCTAAACCCCTGAACACGAACAGTCCAACACTCTAAACCCCTGAACACGAACAGTCCAACACTCTAAACCCCTGAACACGAACAGTCCAACACTCTAAACCCCTGAACACGAACAGTCCAACACTCTAAACCCCTGAACACGAACAGTCCAACACTCTAAACCCCTGAACACGAACAGTCCAACACTCTAAATCCCTGAACACGCTCTGTCCAACACTCCAAACCCCTGAACACAAACAGTCCAACACTCTAAATCCCTGAACACGCTCTGTCCAACACTCCAAACCCCTGAACACAAACAGTCCAACACTCTAAATCCCTGAACACGCTCTGTCCAACACTCCAAACCCCTGAACACAAACAGTCCAACACTCTAAATCCCTGAACACGCTCTGTCCAACACTCCAAACCCCTGACTTCCAAACCCCTGACACACAAACAGTCCAACACTCTAAATCCCTGAACACGCTCTGTCCAACACTCTAACTGATCGTTTCGGTTACGACTCTGCTGTGCTGGTCTCTCCCTCCTGAACACGGTCTGGGATTTCGACGATAAGACCGAGGAAATACCACATTTACTTTTGCATTTGTGGATTTGACAGGCTCATAATTTGTGCTTTTGAAGCTGTCAGAGTTTAAGGAGTTTGACCTCGTGGACGTGCAGCTGACGACCCGCAGAGCCGCTCAGACCTCACATCTGAATCTGGACCACACCACATGTTCCCCACTTTATTACTCTCAGTCCATACCTTCAGTTTACTCTCTTCGGACTGGGAATTCTTTCTATTTGTGCACGTTAGCTCCTCCAAAACGTGACTAAACAGAGTCAGAAATGTAACTTAACACAGTCAGACGTTTAAAGGTGCACAGTGGAACTTTTCTGGTAGAAGTTCTGATTTTTACCTGTGGGATGTAGTGTCTAAACTCTCATTAAACTCATTTACTCAGCTGCAGGTGTTGTAACTTTAATGTGACATCTCCATGGAGACCAGCAGGTGGCGCACCCTCCAACGGAAAAGTTACACGGTGCAGCTTTAACTCGAGTATTTTATTTATAAGGAAAGTGTTGATTGTTTTCTCTGGACTGGGTGAAATCATTGACGGCTGAACTTTTTGGACGGCGTAAGTGCGACTAAAAACAAACATTCTTCCATAAATAGACAACCTGGAAAATATTATGATTTTTTTTCCTGATGTGAAAATAAATTTGAGCTAAACTCGTGTCGTAGTTAATTCTCTGGAACATTCTCTGAGTTTGTGATGGGTTCAGGGCCACAGACTCACATGGATTTGTGGAAAATGCTTCACGATTTGGGATTTTAAAGGTAGAATTCTGACTGTGGCTCACATCCTGCAGATAGAGGGAGGAGGAGGAGGAGGAGGAGAAGGAGGAGGAGGAGGAGGAGGAGGAGGAGGAGGAGGAGGAGGAGGAGGAGGAGGAGGAGGAGGAGGAGGAGGAGGAGGGGAGAAGAAGAAAAGGAGAGGAGGAGAAGGAGGAAGAGGAGAGGAAGAGAAGAAGAAGAAGAAGAAGAAGAAGAAGAAGAAGAAAGAAGGAAGAAGAGGAGAAGAAGAAAAAGAAGAAGAAGAAGCAAAAAGAAGGAGAAGAGAGGAAGAAGAAGAAGAGAAGAAGAAGAAGAAGAGAGAAGAAGAAGAAGAAGAAGAAGAAGAGAAGAAGAAGAAGAAGAAGAAGAAGGAGGAGAAGGAGAAGAAGAAGAAGAAGAAGGAGAAGAAGAAGAAGAAGAAGAAGAAGAAGACGACTGTGTTTTCCTTAAAAAATGATAGTCTTATATATAAAACTTGCACAGAAATCAAAACGAACTGCTCCTCTTTGAAAAAATACAATTAATGTCAAAGAAAGTTTTGACAAATGTGTCCAAATATAAGTCTAGTCTAGTGAAACACACGTGATTTAGGATTTTTTTAACTTTACTTTACTTTCATACCATTAAATAAAATATCAAGGCATCACTCAAGCAGCAAAAAAGCAGCCTGCATTTGTATAAATCAGATGGCACGTGCAGAAGGTCCATGTTCTGCAGATTTAAAATAAAAAGTTAAAATGTGTCATTATTTGTGACGTTGTGATGGTGACATGTGTTTAAAGCGCCACTAGAGGGAGCCAGAGTGTAGCACATGAACCTTCAGTCTGTCATGTTTGGCTCTTTACGCACAAATATAAAGCAAAAACAGCACGAATTGTTTTGTCTAAAAGCAATTGTATTACATATTGAATAAAATCACTTCTTCTACATTTTTTTTTTTACTTATAAGCCAACAATTAAACTAATCAAAGAGGATTTGATGGAGGAAAAGGAGCAGCGTGGATGGAGCTGCGGGGGGAGAGGAGGCTGGAGGAATGCGCTCCCCGTGTGTGATGTGATTGTTAGCAGAAATGTGTCAGCTCTGCGCGCGTCCACAGCACCAGCCCGAGCCCACAGCCTCCTCAGGCTCCTGGGTCCTCCTCTGCGTCACTATGTGTGTGCCACTGCGTCTCCATGGCAGCGCAGATAACGTATCAGGGCTTTAGAAGTGGGACAAGGGAAAGCTCACGAGGCTCAGGGTGAAGGAGGAACAGGGAGTTCACAGGGCCTTGTGTGGCCAACAGTGAGACTCCCATATTTATCCACAGAGACTCGAGTTATGTCACCAACTACAGTCCAGATAGAAAGGTTCCACAGTGTTTTACGCGCTGGTTCCAGTTTTAAAAGTTCCACAGTGTTTTACGCGCTGGTGCCAGTTCTAAATGTTCCAGAGTGTTTTACGCGCTGGTGCCAGTTCTAAAAGTTCCAGAGTGTTTTACGCGCTGGTGCCAGTTCTAAAAGTTCCAGAGTGTTTTACGCGCTGGTGCCAGTTCTAAAAGTTCCAGAGTGTTTTACGCGCTGGTTCCAGTTCTAAAAGTTCCACAGTGTTTTACGCGCTGGTGCCAGTTCTAAATGTTCCTCAGTGTTTTACGCGCAGTTTTAAAAGTTCCCCAGTGTTTCCAAGCGCGCTGGTTCCAGTTTTAAAAGTTCCACAGTGTTTTACGCGCTGGTGCCCAGTTCTAAAAGTTCCTCAGTGTTTTACGCGCTGGTTCCTGTTCTAAATGTTCCAGAGTGTTTTACGCGCTGGTTCCAGTTCTAAATGTTCCACAGTGTTTTACGTGCTGGTGCCAGTTCCAAGTTTTCTTGTCTAATTGTGCAGCTCATAGTATTAAACTGAAATGAAATAAATCCAGAGTGGAACGAGGCAGAGCCACAGTCTGAAAGTTTTGAAAACACAGATGTGTTGTGTTCTCTTTATGTCGGTCAGAAATGGCCCATTAAAAGTCCAGGTCTGTCCAGAACCATCCCGTAGCACCTGGAAAAGCTCTGACCTAAAAATGCAGGGCTCATGTTTTCTTTGTGTCCCTCCTCAGAGCTGCAGATGCCTCAGACTCACAGCTGCTCTGGAGCTGCTCTGGAGGAGCTGCTGTGACCTGATCCACGCGGCCGTTTCACTGTGAGACACAGCGGCACTTTCACCTGCTTCAGCTGGACTCACGCGAGAAAATAAACCTGCTGTTAAAGAACTAAACAAGCCACACACGTCCAGAGGATCTGTCCACGTTTAACACGCGTGAACAGGACACGAGGCACGAGGTGAGTGACTCTGTGGCTCTGTGTGGCTCTGTATGGCTCTGTATAGCTCTCTCTGGCTCTGTATGGCTCTCTCTGGCTCTCTCTGGCTCTGTGGCTCTCTCTGGCTCTGTGTGGCTCTCTCTGGCTCTCTGTGGCTCTCTCTGGCTCTCTCTGACTCTCTCTGGCTCTGTGGCTCTCTCTGGCTCTGTGTGGCTCTCTGTGTGGCTCTCTCTGGCTCTGTGTGGCTCTCTCTGGCTCTGTGGCTCTCTCACAGGCCTCAGCTCACAAAAGACATGTAGAATAAAATATGTAAAATACAGAGACACGTGACTCTGTGGGTGATATAATATGTCACAGAGTGTCCACATGTCTCTGGATGGACAGGGACATTTTTCTGCTTTTATATAAATTATATTGATTTGATTTTAGCTCGTGAGGAAAAGGCTCTGCCCTGTAACGAGCTGGTCTGGAGTTTCATTTAAGTGTTTTCATTTTAGCCTCATGGTTACAGGCTGATATGTTTATTACATACATTATACATATATATAAATTATTATTTATTTTTTTTTTTATATATTATAAATGTTTGAATAATGCTGGTGTAAATATCTGTCCATTTTTTAATCCTTTTATTTTTTTACTGTGGTTAAAGTGTTTGTTTTTAGCTCAGGCGCGTGTTTGGAGTCGAGGCCTTGTTTTTATTTTTATTGTTTTACATTTTCTTTTATAGTATTTGTGTGTGTATAATTTTATTTGTTTATAGCAGTTTATGGCAGGGATTTTATTTAAACATATTTGTATTTTTATTTGTTTAAAAAAAAAAATGTTTTGCTTAATTTGAAGTTTGAAGATTGTGATAGAAATGAAAAATAAAAAAAACACACAAATGTCAAAGACATGGACGCGTCAGTTTGCCCTGTTTATAATGTTTATAATATTTATAATAATTATAATGTTCATATTATTTAAAATATTATTTTTATTTTTTATAATATTTATATTCTTTATATTATTTTTTATAATATTTATAATATTTATCTTTTCTGCGTCTGTTTTATGAACTTTACGCACAGTTTAAAGTTCAGGCCTGACTTTATTCTCGGGTCTCTTCTTGTTTTATGGAGTTTTGTTCAGGGCTGTGAGAAAAAGACTTTAAAAAAAAAAAAAAAACTAAAACACACAGGAAGAAAAAACATGATGCAAACTCGTGTGAAGATGCAGCGGAGTCAGATGGACATGTCCGTGTCCTCGTGTCCTCGTGTCCTCTCTCCTCGTGTCTTTGTGTCTCTAAACTCAGTGACTCTCTGACTCTGTGGTTCACAAACACATTTCCACAGATTTTTTTGTGAATTAGACCCGCTGATGCCAAACGCGCAGCTGTGACAAACGCAGACGCGCTGCGTAAAAGCGCATAAAACACACGTCTCAGTCCTCACCGGTGGATCACTGTGGTTTAGGACGGGACCAGAGGCGGGGTGGGGACCAGGAAGGAATTACCAGTTGAATATAGGCACCAGCGCTCCCCTACGCCCCCTCCCCACACGTCTGCGCTTCCGCTCACTGATGCGCAGTAAAGACAGTCCTGGAGAGAGAAGTGGAGAGAGAACGGGACTGACACGCACTGTGGAGCTGAGAGGAGGGAACAACGAGGTGACGGAGCACTCCTCGGGGACGGGACTACAGCCCACTGCCTGGACTGGACTTTCTGGAGGCTCCACGCAAAATGCACAATATGCACAACAATATGGCAGAAGACTTTGCGCTTTAGCCGCGAAGAGGAGGCGCAGGAGCAGGAGCGGACACAAGAACCCGGATCTGGGGATAAGGAACCGACTCCTTTAAGAAACAAGAAACCCTCTGGATTTAGTCCTCGGCCCTGGAGCTTTTGTTTCGGGGCAAACTTTCCTCGTGATCTCGGGGTAAAACGGGATCCGAATCTGGGGCTCTTTGGGTAAGATGTTTATGCGCAGAGTCAGTGAGACACACCGGTTTGTATCACAGAGAAAGAGACAGAGACAGAGACAGAGACAGAGAGAGACACAGAGACAGAGAGAGAGACAGAGACAGAGACAGAGACAGAGACAGAGAGAGAAAGAATAGAGACAGAGACAGAAAGAGAAACAGAGACAGAGACAGAGAGAGAGAGACAAGAGAAAGAGACAGAGACAGATAGACAGAGACAGAAACAGAGACAGAGAAAGAGACAGAGAAGAGACAGAGAAAGAGACAGAGACAGAGACAGAGAAACAGAGACAGAGACAGAGACAGAACAGAGACAGAGACAGATAGAGAGACAGAGACAGAGAAAGAGACAGAGACAGAAACAGAGAAAGAGACAGAGAAAGAGACAGAAGAGACAGAGACAGAGACAGAGACAGAGACAGAGACAGAGCAGGTTAAAGTTGTTCAGGAGCTGGAGACGCATCGGCGGCACAATTTGAGAAAAACCTTTGCTAATGTTGACAGCTTTTATATTTTTTAACAGTCCAAATGTTATTCAAAGACATAAAAATACAAAATAGACTTATTAAATTAACAAAACACTCCACGGACTCTATTTCAGCTGTGCGTAAAATGGCACATCCAGAGAAATAGTAGATTTAGGCTTCTGAAGAGGTTAGGCCTGTGGTGGCACCGCCGTCACACACTCACACACTTCTTCTCCTGCGCCATGAGTGAATTTAGATGTTAATGTGACTGTGGAAATTGAGCAGAGGAAACTAATTGTTGGTTGAATCCTCCAGTTTGGACACGGCTCGCTTCCCCGTCATGGCGGACCAGGAGGAAGCTTTTGGTCCTCTGCATTCACCCAGCGGCTCGGACTCCAGAGATGTGCCAAACGAAAACAAAAATGAGAAACAAAACGGGACAACAACCAAATCCCCCTCCTCACAGACCACCTACATCCAGCAGGTCAGTGCGTGAGCCTGTGCGTAAAGGCTTTTACTCCTCACACATGTCTTATTTTGCTGTTGTTGTTTGGAATTTCAGTTTGGAATGAAATTAGTGAAAAAATCGTTGTTAGAAAAAAGCAAAAACACAACTCTAAACATTTCCATCAAACTGTAAAACGACTGGACGAACTGGTCGCTTCAGCTTTAGTTTTATTTAGCCTTAAATCATGTTTTGATATTTAAAAATACATCATTTTAAATTATAATAGTTCACTCTTCTAAACAGAGCCTGATGTTCTAAAAATGAGCTGCATTAATGAAGTTCATGATGGGCTGATGGGAGGTTTTCAAGTCTGATCTGATCTTTTATTTTAGGGAATGGAAGGAATCAAAGTGTATCTGCACGAGAGAGAGCTGTGGCTGAAGTTTCACGAAGTGGGAACAGAGATGATCATCACAAAAGCGGGAAGGTCAATATCCAAACTTTGTTATATTTAAACTGTTTCTGTTCAGTCTGTTTTTGTAAACTTCAGTCCTTCAGTTTGCACTTTAGTTTGAGTTTTTTATTGTGACTTTGAGCTGGGAGCAGGCAGCACAGGAGCCGCTTAAGTGTGAAGTGTGCGTAAAGTAAAGTGTGCGTAAAAGTGTGCGTAAACGCGTAATGGCGCACGGGTCATTCATATTAAAGCTCCTGGCACTTTTATATAAACGCTCATAATCTATAATTTAGTGACACACATGTCAAATTAAACTCGCCCCAATCACCTCAGTGATGTTTGGCACAAAAGGAAACACAGTGTCCACATTATCTCTGCTCCTCTGACGCGTCTGTTAAACTAAACCTAATGGACCGTGAATGCGCCTTAAAGTTTGTTTTAAAAACTGATTCTTTCATTTACAAAACTTCAGATCGACTGAGTGCAGTTCTTCATGAGTGGAGGGTCTGTTTCCAGCAGCTTCTTTTAGACCAAACTATTACAGGGGACTTTTTGAGCACTAATAAACTGTTTCACCTTTTCCAGGCGCATGTTTCCCAGCTTCAAGGTAAAAGTCACTGGGCTCAATCCTAAAACCAAATATATTTTGCTCATGGACGTGGTGCCCGCGGATGACCACAGATACAAGTTTGCAGACAATAAATGGTGAGTAAACTGTGGCATTTTAGTTTATCTGGATTAAATGTGACGTGTGTCTTTGTGGATTTAAAAAGCAAAAGCGGAAATATTCTTGGACTTTAGCTGTAAATATCTTGGACTTTAGCTGTAAATATCTTGGACTTTAGCTGTAAATATCTTGGACTTTAGCTGTAAATATCTTGGACTTTAGCTGTAAATATCTTGGACTTTAGCTGTAATATAGACTTGAATTGTAAATGTATTTTTTCACATTTTAATTGATTTAAATTGGAAAGATGTGAACCACAAAATATCGGACTGTTTTTTCTGCGGTTGCCAAGAAACACAGTGCGAGGCTGTGAGGGAGAGAAAAGTTGGAAACTGAAGCTGCCGCAGGTCTGTGCGCCACGCGCAACGCGGCGCAAACGTGACACAAAAGTCTCTGCGTCATTTAAGAAAAAGAGCGACCAGTGGAGCCCGAGACTTTGACCAGCAGCACCGTGACGCATAAAAACATTATGTCCAGATCTGTTCATTTTAAAAGGAGTTTGAAAAGTCCAGAGTCAGAAGAAAAACCCGCGTGAGCCGCGGGCCTAAAGCCCACGCGCCTGAAGCCCACGCGCCCGTGGCCTCGTGTCCTGCAGACCTCTGAGCTGTTCTTGTAGCTGTTCTTGTAGCTGTTCTTGTAGCTGTTCTTGTAGCTGTTCTCACAGGACTGTTGATGTTTCCAGGTCTGTGACGGGTAAAGCTGAGCCCGCGATGCCCGGGAGGCTGTACGTGCACCCGGACTCACCCGCCACGGGCGCGCACTGGATGCGGCAGCTCGTGTCCTTCCAGAAACTGAAACTGACCAACAACCACCTGGATCCTTTCGGACACGTAGGTGCCACTCTTTTTGTCACTAGAAACAGAGGAAATGTTTTGGCCTAAACTTGGAGCAGAAGTGTCTGAAATGTCACAAACACGTTTCACAGAGGCACAAGTGTTTGCACATTTTATACTTTATATTTGCACATTTTATACTTTATATTTGCACAATTTATACTTTATATTTGCACATTTTATACTTTAGGTTTGCACATTTCATGTTTTATATTTGTGTTTTATTTTATTCATTTAATTTGAACATTTCAAAACTTTGCATTAAACTTTATTTCAGCGTTTCCTCTTCACATGGTCTTCACTGGCCTTTTTTTTAAGATTTAATTTTTAGCATTATTTTTTTTTTTTTACCATTCTATAAGTGAACATTTAGCAAAAAAATAAAAACAAAAAAAACAAAACAAAACAACAACAACCCCAAAACAAAACAAATAAAAAACTGTGCCTTAAGTTTGACAAAGTAAAATAAAAAACACTAATATTTGTATCAGGTGGTTTACACAATAAATAAAAGTAAATTCATCCTGTTGTTTCAGGCTTTAACAAACATCATCTACAGTGTGAAGAGTTTCTCCTGTGTAAATGTGTAATTCCTCTGTGCACAGGTGTAATTCCTCTGTGCACATGTGTAATCTCTGTAGTATTGTAGTATACATGTAGAGTATTACACACATGTAGAGTATTAAACACATAAAGCTGTACAGTGGGACTGTGTATTTTTGGTCTGGCCTCTTCAGACTCTCCTCCTGATGCTTCTCCAGCCTCAGCTCTGCAGCTGCTGGAGTCACAGAGACTCAGGCTCAGGCTCAGGGCTCAGAGGTACTCAGAGGTACTCAGAGGTACTCAGAGGTACTCAGAGTGAGACATGAGGAGGACAGTACTGCTTTAGAGGGAGACATGAGGAGTTCACTGCTTTGGAGACACATTTGTGTTAAAATCAGCTGTGATAAAAAAGCTGGGACAGACTCGGTGATGAAGGCAGCTGCTGTTTTTGCTTCTGTTTAATTGTTAATATGCACAATTCTTATAGGTTATAGTTGTTGTTTTTTTAATCAGTATTGACTGGATTTGACAGGGACATATTTGTGTGTATTATTTGAGAGGCTGTTGCACATTATTCTGTCCACAGTGATACTAAGTGTGTCTGTTCCTCTATAATTTATTTGACAAATGAGATTGTGGAGAGACAGGTCACGTGATCAGAGTTTGATAAGACAGATATGGATGTGCGCAATAGAACGTCTCTGTTTTATAACACGGACTTTAGATTGTGGGTTGGTTGGAGTGTCTGGTTTCAAAGCAGCAGCACTGAGGTGTTTTCTCTGATGTTCATTCACTCTCCTGGACTGTTCCTCTGGTCTCTGGTCCATTCACTCGTCTGTTCTTGTGCCTCTGCCTGGACGGGGCTCGCTCTGGTCTCCTCGCACATGTCCCCCGGGCAGAGTGTCAGTATTACTCTGTTTATGTCCCGATGGCAGTGCGCTCTGGGCAGTAGATGATAGTGTACAAAGCGGGCTAATCCCAAAAGCTTAGGAAAACTCTCTGATGTGGCAACATGAAAGTAAAGGGCAGTGTCCTGAGACCCAAAGTGATCTCTCAAAATCATTGAATCCGATGGTTTGGACGGAGGCAGATACAGCTGCGGCAGTGGGTGGTCCCTCTCACTGAGGCTGTGCTCGGAGCAGTGTCATGCAGCTGACATGTTTGATTCAAAAGTCCAACACTGGAGCCAATGGCAGATTTATACTGACTCTGCTGTGACTGAGGTGTTTTTGCAAACAGTAATGAACATAAATAACATATTAAAACCTGTGAGTGCAGTATTATGGACCAAACAAAGAGTCAATTATATTTGCCTTTGAAATACTTTTACTTTAACTGAAGTATTGAGCTGTTGTTCCATTCAATTTTTTTATCCCTGTGTTTAAACTGGCTCCATCTGTGACTCTGGTGACACTGACATTTTTATCCTTGCAGAAAATGATAAATCTCACTTTAAAAAATCATTAGAGAAATATTCACCTGACCAAGGCCACGTTTAGCCAGTGTGTGTCTAAATGTTGACTCACACGTGTAAACTAGTTTAAACCAGACAGAACACTGCTGTCAGCTTTATTTACCCAATAAAATAAAATCTGTCAATCAGTCAGTTTTTTTTGGTTTTGCTCTGAGACCTACAGGTAACAGGGTCAGGCCTGTGCCAGAGAAAAGCAGGTTAAAACAGGCCCAAAACAGCCCAAAACAGCCTCAAAACAGCCCAAAACAGCCTCAAAACAGCCCAAAAAACAGCCCCAAACAGCCCAAAAACAGCCCCAAAACAGCCCAGCCCAGAGTCTGTGGCACAAGGTGATTATGACAAACCGATGGATCTGTCCAGGTCAGTCAGAAGAATTAGACTTAAGCTGTGATGAGACGGCCCCAAAACAAAAGCCCAAGGTTCAAGTTCAGTGAAGACAGCGTCTAAATGTCGCTATGGTCAGGACTTCAGGAGGCTGTAGGAGGCTGTAGGAGCAGTAGGAGGTTGTAGGAGGCTGTAGGAGGCGGCAGGAGCAGTAGGAGGCTGTAGGAGGCTGCAGGAGGCAGTAGGAGGTTGTAGGAGGCTGTAGGAGGCGGCAGGAGCAGTAGGAGGCTGTAGGAGGCGTAGCAGGAGCAGTAGGAGGGCTGTAGGAGGCTGCAGGAGGCTGCAGGAGGGGCAGTAGGAGGCTGTAGGAGGCTGCAGGAGGCTGCAGGAGGCTGCAGGAGCAGTAGGAGGCTGCAGAAGTCTGCAGGAGGCTGCAGGAGCCTGCAGGAGGCTGCAGGAGCAGTAGGAGGCTGTAGGAGGGTGCAGGAGGCAGTAGAAGGCTGTAGGAGGCTGTAGGAGGCTGTAGGAGGCGGCAGGAGGCGGCAGGAGCAGTAGGAGGCAGTAGGAGGCTGTAGGAGGCGGCAGGAGCAGTAGGAGTCTACAGGAGCAGTAGGAGCAGTAGGAGCTGCAGGAGGCTGTAGGAGGCTGTAGGAGGCTGCAGGAGCAGTAGGAGGCTGTAGGATGGTGAAGGAGGCTGTAGGGAGGCTGTAGGAGGCAGTAGGAGGCTGTAGGAGGCGCAGTAGCAGTAGGAGGCTGCAGGAGCAGTAGGAGCTGCAGGAGGCAGTAGGAGCTGCAGGAGGCTGTAGGAGGCAGTAGGAGCAGTAGGAGGCTGTAGGAGGCTGTAGGAGGCTGTAGGAGGCAGTAGGAGCTGCAGGAGGCTGTAGGAGGCTGTAGGAGGCTGTAGGAGGCAGTAGGAGGCAGTAGGAGGCTGTGGGAGCTGGAGGGCTGCAGGAGGCTGTAGGAGGCTGTAGGAGGCTGTAGGAGGCGGCAGGAGGCTGTAGAGGCTGCAGGAGCAGGAGGCTGTAGGAGGCTGTAGAAGGCTGTAGGAGCGGCAGGAGCAGTAAGAGCAGTAAGAGCAGCAGGAGGCTGTAGGAGGCTGTAGGAGGCGGCAGGAGCAGTAGAAGCTGCAGGAGGTTGTAGGAGGTGGCAGGAGCAGTAGGAGGCTGTAGAAGGTTGTAGGAGCGCGGCCTAAACGCGCCTCTATACTTGTACCACAGACGGGTTTTATCGTGTTTTCGCTGCAGTGTCACGGACTGAACGTGTTTTTTTTTAAATAAAGTTCTTTTTTAAAGTGAGTTTGTCCAGAGTCACGTGCTCTGTGTTTGTGCGGCCTCCTGTTTTTAAAAACGGCGTAAAAACTAAAAGTGACCGTTTCATCTGAACTTTTGGCCTGTGACGTGCCTCCACAGATCATCCTCAACTCGATGCACAAATATCAGCCCCGGATCCACTCGTCAAAGCGGATGAGAACAACGGGTTTGGCTCCAAAAACACCGCGTTCTGCACGCACGTGTTTCCAGAGACCGCGTTCATCGCAGTCACGTCCTACCAGAACCACAAGGTACAGATATGTTAATATATATAAAATATATACATAAATATATATAAAAAAAACATCTCATGAAACACCAGAACCACAAGGTACAGATATGTGTGAACATATATGTATAAATATATACATAAATATAAATAAAAAGTACACATAAACATGTTATAAACACCAGAACCACAAAGTAAGCCCTTCAATATGTATATTATATATATATATATATATATATCTATATATCTATATCTATCTATCTATAAATATATATATATATATATATATATATATATATATATATATATATATATATATATATATATATATATATATATATATATATATATATATATACTAACACCAGAGAGTTGTTTTTTATTCATAAGTGAATTTGTGTAAATTGTCTGTTTGTTTTTTTCTTGCTGTTTTTCGTAGAATTTCCTGAAACAAATAAAACAACTTTATTATTTATACTTTATTTAGTTTATTATAATTAAAAACTTCAAACTTCTGAAACATAAACCAGCCACATTTTGCTCTTGATTTATTTAAAAGACAGACTTTATAGACAAATAAATAAAGTCTATATTGATGATATAGATTTATATTTAGAGACTTTGTGGTTATTTAAACATTTCTCTCATAATGTTTCCTAATCAAAAACAAGCCTGAAGTGGTTTTAAATGTCTTCAGACTTTATAGATATATAAAGTCTGTATAGATTATATATAGATTTATATAGATTTATATAGATTTATATTTATAGACTTAGACTTTACAAAGGAGATGATTTGGACACAGCAGCTCACACATTACACTATAAAATAAACAAACTACAGGTGTTAAATTTACATTTTCTCTACACAACAGATTTTTTAACGTTTACAACAAAACAAAGTAATAAATTAAAGAAAGTAAAGTACAGCGAAGTAAATAAAGTAAATAAAGTAAATAAAGTAAATAAAGTAAATAAAGTACGCACAAACAGCACCGTGCCGCGTAAATACGCACGGACCCCGTGCGTATTTACGCGCTGTTGTGCGCATTTACGCGCAGTTGTGCGTATTTACGCGCAGTTGTGCGTATTTACGCGCTGTTGTGCGGATTTACGCGCAGTTTTGCGCATTTACGCGCAGTTGTGCGTATTTCCAGACTCAGAGCCTGCGCGCTCTGGGCCTGGGCCCAGTTTTGATTTTTCTTATTCTAATTATTTTGACCCGGACAAGGGCAGCAATAAAAACGTTACTAAATAGACTATTTCTGCCTCGGTGAGACGCCGTGTAAACAGAGTCTGTTTAACATCACTGAAGGCCTATATGTTTTTAGTTCAGGGAATATGGGAAAGGGGCGAATACTCATAATATCTCCTGAGCCAATCAGAGGCCAGGGCCTTTCTGGGAACAGGAAACACAAATGACCGACATTCTGTAGAAACCATTCATTATTTTCAAACATGTTCTCGGGGTCTAACGTCGTAACCCGGGCCTAATTATTGGGGCTTTCCAGACCTTTCCAAAAACAAGCTATTGTGATTTAGCTCAACTGTCTCTGAGCCTCACATCTGCAGAGGCAGGGTCACCTGCTCCAGAGGAACTCAGGTTAGTTTTAATGAAAAAGTCAGTGAAGAAGCTTTGTTTAAAAGGTCAAATACTGCAGCAATTAAAAGTCTATGAGAAAATAAAATGTTTAAAAATGTTTGAGTAGCACGTCCCCAGCAGACACAGTCCATGTGCAAACATGAGGCATAAAGAAAGTGGAGGAAGCCATTAGAAATTTGTGCTTTTTTATTTTTATTTTTTTAACAAAACCAGACTATTCACCCTGTGCTGCTGCATTTTTGTGGCGTTGGTCAGAGGGCAAAGTAAGTGCAAAGTTTCACATGATCAAAAGATAAAACAATAATGCCATATTAACAAGACACACCCAAAGTGTCACACAGGGGATTTTATAAGGTCTGGAGAAGTGTAAGCCAGAACTCATACATGCTCCAGTCCTGATGGAGAGTCAGCCTCAGACCTGCCAACTAATTACCTGCCAGAAACCACTGTGTGTGAGCGGGATATCCCCACCGGATCCCCCTGATTCACACTCACACTGTTTCAGCTCCGCGGAGCGACATGTGCTGCCTCTGCATCATTAATGTGACGACTTGCAAATATTGTTGTTTTAGATTACTCAGTTAAAGATCGAGAACAACCCGTTTGCGAAAGGCTTTCGAGGAAGTGACGATATGGAGCTACACCGGATGTCCCGAATGCAAAGGTATTTAAAAGCTTTTTTGTATTAAAATTAAAATATTCATTCAGTATTGACTCACAGACGACGGACAAAAGGACACATGGACAAAAGGACACATGGACAAAAGGACACACGGACAAAATGGACAGTCTACCTGGACACCATGAGGACTTTTTCTCTTCTTTGCCTCTTTGTTTTGTTAATATAAAACAGATAAATAAAGTTAAAAACACAAAGTGTTGACTATTATGTGATGGTGATTAGTGACGATCCCTAAACAAGGCCAGGGCTCTCGGTGATGTAAGTACCTTCTGATCTACAGCCAGTTCTTATTTTAAATACTTTTATGGCTGATCTGGCACAGCCTCAGAAACATTGCTGTAACATCTCTCGTCTATGCAGTTTGCTTGAAGAGGCCTATTCCTCCGTCCAGCCGCCAAGGCAGTACACAACCACACTACTCCCATTATTCAGTCCAGATGAGCCACGGAGCGTCCACAGCTGCATGGAAAACACTTTTTCAAAGTAGAAAGTCTGGTTTTTAAACATAAAGTGGCCCCACCCCCATCGAACTTTTAGCGCCAGGCGCTAAAATCATGTCCACGGCCTTTTAAAAGTCCACAAGACTTTTATTTTAAGTCACAGAAAAGGGACTTTGTAATTAAGTGTTCTAAATGAATGCCATTTATGCTCCGTGGGAAAACTGCTCATTTGACAAGAGGCTTCAAACAGTGACAGTTCTGAAAGTTTGATTAGAGCAAACACAGAGCGAGTTACCTTAAGTATGTGGATCGTCCGAGATAACAGGACGTTCTGACTGAATCGCCTTCTACCTCAAATGCAAATGTATAGACCTTGGTACAAGTCCAAACCACACCATCAATCTTAAACGCCGCTGACCAGTCCGCTAAGTGCAGTAAGCTATGCATGTCTGCTCCTGGTTAAAGGACGAGTCAATGCAAAACCAGGTCAATTTGAACCAAAGCGATGTCTGAAATCAAAAACAGAAAAGTACCACCATGATTTATGAGCTCCTCCCCAAAGAGAGATATGGAGATGTCCGAGGTCGCCGTACGAGACAAGCCTTTGACAGATTAGCTGGTCACAATGTCAGTTTTCTTTTATCTATTTTCTCTCAATCACATGTTCTCAGCGGCAGTTGAAATTAAAGCTTCAGCTAAAATGAATGAAGAACGATAACATGATTTTAAAATGTGTTTCCAGCACCAAGGAGTATCCAGTGGTTCCTCGCAGCACAGTGCGGCAGAGAGTCGGCTCCAGCCAAAGTCCTTTCAGTGGAGAGATTCAAAGCATAAACAACCCCATCAGCAGCCAGTACTCCCAGTGCGACAGCGCCGTGTCCAGCACGTCCCAGGACCTGCTGCCTCAGTCCGGCTCTTATCCTCTGCCACACGAGCACAGCCAGGACTACCACTGCATCAAGAGGAAAGGTACTTTTTACTACACGAATAAAAGGAATCTCATTCATACTGTCTCTAGTTTGGTTCCGTAGTAGTTATGGTACAAAATGTGTCTTTTCAGTGGAGGACGACTGTCACTCGGGCGAACACACCTACAAGAAGTCGTACTTAGAGAGCTCTTCGAGTGAGGATGACCATTACTACAGACCTGTGGGCTACACACAAAGCCTGAGCCTGGCTGCAGGGCCGTATCGCAGTGAGTCCAGTCAGAGGCAGGCGTGTATGTACGCTGGCGCACCACAGGGGGCGGAGCCTGTTCCTAGTCTTGAGGATATCAGCTGTAACACGTGGGCGAGCGTGTCGCCCTACGGGAGCTGCTCTGTCACTGCTATGCAGCCCATGGAGCGGCTGCCGTACCAGCACTTCTCAGCCCACTTCACCTCAGGGTCCCTCGTATCCCGGCAGCTGGGGGACAGTCACCACGCAGCTATGTACCAGAGCCCCATGCACCACCAGACACTGGCCCGCCAGTGCAGCCCCGGGGCGGGGCTCCAGTCACCGACGGCCAGTCTCCAGGGGAACGAGTACCTTTATCCCCACGGCATCCCACGCACTCTGTCCCCTCATCAGTACCACGCTGTGCATAGTGTTAGCATCATGCCAGAGTGGAACGACAACAGCTAAAAGGCTTTTGTGCAGAGACTCAACACATTGTAAAGATAAAAACAAACATTATTTAGCCATAGACTTTTACAAATGTGTTTGCTGCAACAGCATCTGCACTCGACCAGATCAGCTGGACGACGTGGAGTGAAGAACATTCTGTAAACTATGGAGATAAGTACTGACAGACTGAGCGTGTGTTCACACACTGGTGTGAGGCTGCTGTAAAGTAAGAAAAAAGCGCTAAGATGAACTACTCATTTGGGAGGAAAAATGATGTGTATTACGCCTTTTGTAAAGTAGCTCTTTGGTTTTGTAGTTATCTCCCTTTGTAGCCTGCAAAATGCTATACTTATAGTTAGATATGTTGTTGTTTGTTGCACTTGTATGCGCAACACGCTCTGGATCTTTCTCTTTTGTCAGATAAGTTCTCTCAGAGGTTTCATGAACATGGGATGATGTATTTCTCACAGCCTTACGTGACATAACATGAGGAGCATGTGAGATCTGTGAAACACGCTTAAAGGCTCTGCTCATTTTGGACGTTTAATCAGAAATAGTTTTGTCAATAGTATTTATTTTTCAAAGGGGTAAAAAGGGTTTCTTTTGCATGTTGAAACTGGTTATAGCTTTTTTATGACAGCTTTCATTCTCGAGAACATGGGAAAATGAAACGAGCTCAAAATGCATTGTAAAACTCAGTGTGTAAATAACATTGTAAAAATCTGAAATCGGACAATAAATGTAAAGATTCAATGATTAATTTAAGCCTGAACATTCTTCCATTTCTGAGAGTGTTAACACTGTATTAACACTATATTAACACTGTATTAACTCTCTATTAACTCTATATTAACACTGCATTAACACTGTATTATTACATTTGTTTTTTTTCACAAAAAATATGTTCACATAAAACCTGATGTAACATCGAACACAGAACAGGATGGACTTGTGAAAAAGTCTGGCACTGGAGCGTCTCTGCCCCTGGAGCGATCTGCCCCTGCCGTTTAATAAAGAACCAGAAGAAGTGCACAAAAAGAAACCAGTATAGAGATAAGAGCATTGTTCCTCTGCCTCTCCTGTGCCCCGCCGGTCGACAGCTCGTCTGACTGAACCAGCCTCACGGCTCCTTTGATGTGAGCAATGTGACCCCTGTGCTCTGGATGCCCCCACACCGCCAGTCTTATCCTGTGAGTGGACCGGCCCGGGCCATGGCTATAGAGAGGGAGCCAGTCATTAACCCTGTCCAACCTCCGCCTCCCTCCATCCACAGCTTAAACACATGATGTATCACAACATCCCCCCGACATCCCCCCGACATCCCCCCGACATCCCCCACTCACCCAAACATGTCCGGGTGGGCAGAGGCCGCTGATGCAACCGGCTCTTTAAACATTTAAAGAACAGGTCAGCATTTCAAAGGCACCTCTGAAACCTTTGGCCAGTGATGCAGTTATCATCGTCTGCAGATGAAAGTCTCGTGATATGTCCAAACTAAATAAATGACTTTCTAATGACTGGAAAGTCCAAATGAAAGATGGAACTGTACGCTGGTACTGCTGATTTATTTGGATTATGATGAAAACCCACACAAAGAAGATCATTCATTTAATATATTTAAGTGAACGACTCCAACATGACAAACGACAAACATGTGGACAAACAGTTGGCGCCATATTCGTTGATTAGTTTTTCTATGAGTTGGTAAGATTTGTGCATTATTCTTTCAGCAGACAGAAAATTAAAACAAGTCATCTCAGACTAATGATGAGTCATGGCCTTAGTCAACCCTACATCTGAAACCTAAACAAATCAAAGTGGTGCCCCACAGGACAAAGAGAAGAGTGCAAGAACAAGAGCATTCCTAGGCTCAGAAAAATGAGGGAGGGGATTACTTTATTAAGATGCACTGAAACACACCACAGATGGATGAGCACCTCCAACACGAGCGTTTTCAAAGAATCGATCAATCTCGAGCTGGACTCACAAACATCTGTTTCACAGAATTACGGCTTTATTCAGACGAGTATTTAAGGCTAGAATCAGCTGGTATCTCGAGTGGAGCTGGGGATGAGCTGCCTCACATTCTGTGAGTTTTGATTCTTCAGACGGGAGATCGCAGGCTGGATGGACGCAAACACTATTATGGCTCATGCTCATTAATAAAATTAAATGTTTTCCTTTTTTCATTTTAACACATATGTAAGTGTTATGGCATCGTGGGACGGCTGCAGAAATACATCTGGAAGAATCCGGACTCTCGATCAGATAAGAACTCCTCTGCTTCATGTAAAGATGGCCACATATCAGCAGAGCCATGCATCACCATGAAGACAATACAGCAACTGCATGGAGCATCGAGGCTTCTCCGCCGCTCCGAGGACGGAGATGGGAGTGTTGAAGTGGGAGCACCTTCCCTCCAGCTCCCACTCATGTGTCTTTCAACACCAGCCCTGGTCATGAGCCTGAGGAGACTGAGGGAGGACCACAGCCTCTGGGACACAAAGGGACAGCGCTCAGCGTGAGAACCACGTGAAGTGTCCCACTGCAGACCCTCAGCACTGAAACAATCACAGAAATATTAAATACAAATCCAATAGGACAATAAAGAGCTTATTACTTCATGAACTAATATGATTTATGTGTTATTCTCAGAGGTATTTAAGAGACTTTAACCCTGACCTAAAGCGGGACACTGACACGGGGAGATCACAAGACGACTTCAATTAAAAACACTTTTATCTGTTTCTATGGGAGAATATTTTAGTCAGATTAGACCCAATAACATAATAACCCACAAATAAATACAATGAAACCTGATTTAACATGTTTTACCAATAAAAAAAAAAAAAACATTAGTAACAACCATCCCCAAATACTGACTGATACTAAAACTGCACAGTTTTTACAAAATAATAAAATGTGAAAATGTGATTAGTGATAATTAAGGTGAATGTTTGGAAACTGGAAAACACCTGGAGAAGTTTCTTTGCAGCAGCCACCAAAGAAACAGATTCAGTCTGTGCCACAGTATTTCTATAGTTTATATGTGTATAATCTATATTTGTATAATCTATATTTCTATTATCTATATTTCTATTATCTATATTTGTATAATCTATATTTGTATAGTCTATATTGCTATCATCTTTATTTCTATAGTCTATATTTGTATAATCTATATTTCTTAACTCTAAAGGAGAAACAGCACATATTGAGTCATTCATCTCTGTCGGGGGATGACTTGGCTGAACAGACTTTAAGTGTTTCCAGAGCAGATTTGGCAGAGCAGCCGTCTCACCCAAACTGATAAGGAGTCGCTCCTGCTCCTCTGGCTCTGGTGGAACCTCAGGTACAGTCGACCCACCGAATGGTCCACTACAGTCTCCACGTGGGACCTCAGACACTGGACAGTGTCAACTTGAAGACTTCTACTGATTCTTATAACAGATGAGCCCTTTAGCATCGACGCGCCTTTAGCGAGCTAATGTAAATCTATTTACAATGTGTGACATTTGTAATGCACTTCACAGGCCTGACAAAGCCTGGGTCTGAGCCTGTACATTAAACAGGTGATGGGAGGGCACGAGCGTGGCACAGACAGTGACTTGTATGTCATGTGGTATCCCACATGCCATGTTTGTGGGATACCACAGGCGCAGCACACACATCAGTACCTCAGTATTCTCCACAGGGAGCTCCATCACGGCTGCAGATCGATACTGTGCAGCAGAGAAACTGAACCCAAAGAGAGAAGAAGCAACGAGCTCAGCCCACGCTCGGAGCTTTCACAGACTCACAGCCCAGAGCCCGGAGCCCGGAGCCCGGAGCCCGGAGCCCGGAGCCCGGAGCCCGGAGCCCGGAGCCCGGAGCCCGGAGCCCGGAGCCCGGAGCCCGGAGCCCGGAGCCCGGAGCCCGGAGCCCGGAGCCCGGAGCCAGCTGTGTGGTCCTGAAAGAAGCTTAAGTCAGTAAAGAACACAAAAGAACTGGTGTAAGTTATAGTGCACTGGTGTAAGTTATAGTGCACTGATGTAAGTTACAGTGCACTGGTGTAAGTTATAGTGCACTGGTGTAAGTTACACTGCACTGGTGTAAGTTATAGTGCACTGGTGTAAGTTACACTGCACTGGTGTAAGTTATAGTGCACTGGTGTAAGTTATAGTGCACTGGTGTAAGTTACAGTGCACTGGTGTAAGTTACACTGCACTGGTGTAAGTTACACTGCACTGGTGTAAGTTACACTGCACTGGTGTAAGTTACACTGCACTGGTGTAAGTTATAGTGCACTGGTGAGTGTATGTAAGTTACACTGCACTGGTGTAAGTTATAGTGCACTGGTGTAAGTTACACTGCACTGGTGTAAGTTACACTGCAGTGGTGTAAGTTACACTGCACTGGTGTAAGTTACACTGCAGTGGTGTAAGTTACACTGCACTGGTGTAAGTTATAGTGCACTGGTGTAAGTTATAGTGCACTGATGTAAGTTACAGTGCACTGGTGTAAGTTATAGTGCACTGGTGTAAGTTACACTGCACTGTGTGTAAGTTATAGTGCACTGGTGTAAGTTACACTGCACTGGTGTAAGTTATAGTGCACTGGTGTAAGTTATAGTGCACTGATGTAAGTTACAGTGCACTGGTGTAAGTTACACTGCACTGGTGTAAGTTATAGTGCACTGATGTAAGTTACAGTGCACTGGTGTAAGTTACAGTGCACTGGTGTAAGTTATAGTGCACTGGTGTAAGTTACACTGCACTGGTGTAAGTTATAGTGCACTGGTGTAAGTTACACTGCACTGGTGTAAGTTATAGTGCACTGGTGTAAGTTATAGTGCACTGATGTAAGTTACACTGCACTGGTGTAAGTTATATAGTGCACTGGTGTAAGTTACACTGCACTGGTGTAAGTTATACTGCACTGGTGTAAGTTATAGTGCACTGGTGTAAAGTTACACTGCACTGGTGTAAGTTATAGTGCACTGGTGTAAGTTACACTGCACTGGTGTAAGTTACACTGCAGTGGTGTAAGTTATAGTGCACTGGTGTAAGTTACACTGCACTGGTGTAAGTTATAGTGCACTGGTGTAAGTTATAGTGCACTGGTGTAAGTTATAGTGCACTGGTGTAGTTACACTGCACTGGTGTAAGTTATAGTGCACTGGTGTAAGTTACACTGCACTGGTGTAAGTTACACTGCAGTGGTGTAAGTTACAGTGCACTGGTGTAAGTTATAGTGCACTGGTGTAAGTTTCAGTGCACTGGTGTAAGTTATAGTGCACTGGTGTAAGTTACACTGCACTGGGTAAGTTACACTGCACTGGTGTAAGTTATAGTGCACTGGTGTAAGTTACACTGCAGTGGTGTAAGTTACGTGCACTGGTGTAAGTTATAGTGCACTGGTGTAAGTTACACTGCACTGGTGTAAGTTATAGTGCACTGGTGTAAGTTACACTGCACTGGTGTAAGTTACACTGCACTGGTGTAAGTTACACTGCACTGGTACAAGTTACAGTGCACTGGTGTAAGTTACAGTGCACTGGTGTAAGTTACAGTGCACTGGTGTAAGTTACAGTGCACTGGTGTAAGTTACAGTGCACTGGTGTAAGTTACACTGCACTGGTGTAAGTTATAGTGCACTGGTGTAAGTTACACTGCACTGGTGTAAGTTACACTGCAGTGGTGTAAGTTATAGTGCACTGGTGTAAGTTACACTGCACTGGTGTAAGTTATAGTGCACTGGTGTAAGTTATAGTGCACTGGTGTAAGTTATAGTGCACTGGTGTAAGTTACACTGCACTGGTGTAAGTTATAGTGCACTGGTGTAAGTTACACTGCACTGGTGTAAGTTACACTGCAGTGGTGTAAGTACAGTGCACTGGTGTAAGTTATAGTGCACTGGTGTAGTTTTCAGTGCACTGGTGTAAGTTATAGTGCACTGGTGTAAGTTACACTGCACTGGTGTAAGTTACACTGCACTGGTGTAAGTTATAGTGCACTGGTGTAAGTTACACTGCAGTGGTGTAAGTTACAGTGCACTGGTGTAAGTTATAGTGCACTGGTGTAAGTTACACTGCACTGGTGTAAGTTATAGTGCACTGGTGTAAGTTACACTGCACTGGTGTAAGTTACACTGCACTGGTGTAAGTTACACTGCACTGGTACAAGTTACAGTGCACTGGTGTAAGTTACAGTGCACTGGTGTAAGTTACAGTGCACTGGTGTAAGTTACAGTGCACTGGTGTAAGTTACAGTGCACTGGTGTAAGTTACACTGCACTGGTATAAGTTACACTGCACTGGTGTAAGTTACACTGCACTGGTGTAAGTTATAGTGCACTGGTGTAAGTTATAGTGCACTGGTGTAAGTTACACTGCAGTGGTGTAAGTTATAGTGCACTGGTGTAAGTTACACTGCACTGGTAGAAGCTGATTATAAGGTAAGTTTGACTGATGTAAAACTATCAAATAATATAAACAGATAGTATTTGGATTAACCCCACAAGCCAAAGACGGCTCTTTGTAAAGCTGCTGCAGTTTTGTCGATAAGTGCAGTCCTCAGGAGGACCTGAGAGGGCCTCAGGAGGACCTCAGGAGGACCACACTGAGAGCTGCTTGTGGTATTGATCTCCTTCAGTGCAGGTGTCCGCATGCTGCTGCAAAGACAGTGTCCTATTTGTGTGATCGTATCGTCTTCTCCCCCATCCCTGCCCTTTTACTCCCCTCCTCACGTCTGCTCGAAGCCAGTGAGGACCTCAGCACCTCCACAGAGGCCCATGTGTGATCTGATGCCATCAATAAAAGCATCATGTGAAATGGACTTGCATCACGCTCCACACAGTTAGTCAGGCCCTCTGCCATGAAGCACCCGCAGCCAGACCCCAGGAGGAGACAACACTCAATATCTCACCAGGTTTTCTCCAGTCTGTTTGAGTTAATGCTTCAGTTAGTTTGTGCTCGTCTGGGTTAGACAGCGACAGTGAGATATACAAATATACACATTTACATAAAAGAGTAAAATAGAAAGAAGAAAGATACAGCAGATGCTAACGGGGATACGCATATACTTGTGAGAAACCCTAGAATAAAAAAGTCACAATTACTGGAGCTTGATTTGTTTAAAATTCGATTAATTGCACATTTTCCGGTTAAATATGTTTTTGAGAACAGAGCGAGGATTACAGAGAGCGTGAATCAGCTGCTCCCTTTATCTTATCACTGACGGGTTGTTTGGCTTTTGTAACAGACGATTATCTACACATGTGAAACAGGTCCCACTTTGGTAAATATACTGTATGCTGGTGCCTGAATGTGGGGACGCTCGAAAGACTCAACTAATACACAAACATAATGATATTTCATCTAAACAAAGATGATTTACCTCCAGGATTTGTCAGTTTGGTTTAACACAAGTGTAGTTCAGGTTTGTGATCTGAATCAAACCTAAACGAGTCTATTGTGCGACTTTAATCGAGTCATTCAAGCCCCTAATGAGTGATTTCACACCTATTAGCACGCTGGCTAGCCCTGTTGTAATCGTATTTTGAAAATGTTTGTGATCTGGACTAAACAGACTCTACACCACACGTCACAAAACAGATTTAATCACAGAGACAGCGGCATGCCAGAAACGTCTAAATACTCTCCATTTCACTTTTTTTTCCAGCGGATTGGAACAAAACAACAGCAGCTCTTCAAAATATGTCAAAGTATGCATGTTATTATTTTGAATTATTATATTTTGAATAAACCTCAAAGTTAAACAAGATAATGTGCACTTATGTTATTTGAGAAATTCCCACACATTATTATGTTTATGTACAACTCATAACTTTCCTGCACGACCCAGACTGTAAGTAACCTCGTCCTGCCGTGTTTGGGCTGAGAGAGGCGAGCGCTACTCCGGCTTTGGTCCAGGACGTTGGAGATGGATGGTTTTATGACAGGCCTCTCTCTTTGCTCTCATGATGGGAGCGTTGGAGTGTGCGAGCCGTTGTGTAAACTCACCCAGAGGGACCCCAGGCCTGGTGGAGATAAAGACCTCTCCTTTAATGTAAACACCCTCTGAAGTGGTGAGCAGGCAGCTGCAGTTGGACATACACACGTTTAGAGAAATGCAGTCTCAAGGTCAAGGTTAAGCACCACACTCTTTCAAGACTCACTTTCCCTTTTGACCCTCCGTTTGAACGCTGGCTGTTCCCTGGAGGCTGGGTGCTCCACAGACTAAATATAGTCTATGGTCATTATTGAACATTGATATCCAAGTTATAATAGTTTATATATTTCATGATGTGACTT
Organism: Periophthalmus modestus; assembly: GCA_019594935.1. Classification (NCBI taxonomy): domain Eukaryota; kingdom Metazoa; phylum Chordata; class Actinopteri; order Gobiiformes; family Gobiidae; genus Periophthalmus; species Periophthalmus modestus. The sequence continues at coordinate 43,536,757 of JAIEZT010000054.1, forward strand.
AAAAACAACAGAACTCACGGCTGGGACCCAGTGGCCGTTTCCCAGGGGCCTGTGCAAAGATCCCTGCAACAGCCGCAAACTTCAGTCACATTCAGTTGCTGTTGCTATAATTAGGCCCCTTCTCAAGCCGATTTACTTAGTTTTACAGGCTCAAATGCAAACAGGTAAAGAAATTCTCCTATATGAAAAATAATTTGTGTGTGGCCAACTTGCACACGCTCAGAAAGTGTGGGAAAAAATAAAGGAGTGGTTGTGTCGAGGCTAATCTTCAGCTGAGTACATCTTCATTATCTCAGCCAATAGACAGAAGTGGATCTGGAGGTAAAAATACCCAAGCCCTCGTTATCACCTGATGTTCTTATCTGGCAACACATTCAGCCGGAGCAGTCAGTGAGTGCGGATGCTCCAGGGGGATGCAACTATCACCATTAAGACTCGTGGAAAAGAACAAAAAGTGATGCATAACTGTGGGTTTTCTTTAAAAATGTCAAGAGTTACAAGAGTTAGAGACAGTGACACGCACAGGACAAAGTGAACAAGTCAAACGAAGTCCAAACCCATAAGCGGGACACGGGTGACAGATAGAATGACAGACGGACGGGACATTTCAGTAGGACAAGGTGACAAATGGGGGTCTCACAGATCACAATAGTTCCACTCTGGTGAGTTATTGATCCGGCCTGAGTTCGTTGTGTTTTCGAACACTCTGCGGTCTGAGGTGGCACTCTGTCCTGCTCCTGTGGGACCTTCAGTGAGAGGACGCCGCTATCGAACAAGTAACTCAAATGTTCCTTAAATGGTTGAGGGGCATCTCTAGAGACAGCTGTCCTTGTTTTTGAATTGAGACAATAGTTTTTTATGTTTGCACTTCCATAGTTAAAGCCAGAGAGAGAGGAGGATTTTTTTTTTTTTTTTTTTTTTTGCATAAACCATGGAAGTAGAGCCAAACTGCTAGCATTAGTTTCCACTGATAGACGGTATTAAGGCAGCAGGCAGCGGCAGGCAGACGGGCGGGCGGCGGACACAGTGAGCTCTATTAGTTTCGGCTCATTGTGCCACTCTGATTTCTTTCTACCTCCTAATTGGCTGACTTCTGTAGGCTCGGCGGCCATATTTCAGTTTAAAGGGGAAAGGCTTCATGGGTCACAGGAATAAAGAAACCCATTTGACAGGTCAGCAGGCTGAAGTCTACAACATAGTGAAAGGTCAAAGGTCAAACTAACATCAAGATAGGACATGGCAGAGCAGGTCAGCAGCTTCACCGGAGAGTCGAGAGTGTCCTCAGACCATCAGGAATGTGGTCTGAAAACATCGCCAAGATATACTAATTATACTTATGAACTGAAGACACAGACAGAATTATAACTACTCCAGAAGTTTACCAGCCATGACCGGCTCACAGTGTGCACCGGCTCACGGTGTGCACCGGCTCACAGTGTGCACCGGCTCACTCTGTGCACCGGCTCACTCTGTTCAGCGGCTCACAGTGTGCACCGGCTCACTCTGTTCAGCGGCTCACTCTGTTCAGCGGCTCACTCTGATCAGCGGCTGATCAGCGGCTCACTCTGTTCAGCGGCTCACTCTGTGCAGCGGCTCACTCTGTTCAGCGGCTCACTCTGTTCAGCGGCTCACAGTGTGCACCGGCTCACTCTGTTACGTGGCTCACTGTGTTCAGCGGCTCACAGTGTGCACCGGCTCACTCTGTTCAGCGGCTCACTCTGTTCAGCGGCTCACTCTGATCAGCGGCTCACTCTGTTCAGCGGCTCACTCTGATCAGCGGCTCACTCTGTTCAGCGGCTCACTCTGTTCAGCGGCTCACAGTGTGCACCGGCTCACTCTGTTCAGCGGCTGTGCTCAGCGGCTCACTCTGATCAGTGGCTCACTCTGTTCAGTGGCTCACTCTGTTCAGCGGCTCACTCTGTTCAGCGGCTCACAGTGTGCACCGGCTCACTCTGTTACGTGGCTCACTGTGTTCAGCGGCTCACAGTGTGCACCGGCTCACTCTGTTCAGTGGCTCACTCTGTTCACTCTTCAGACTGAACAGACATATATGTTTGAACAAAACTAATGTGGTTTGGTTCTTTGCCAGTTTGTGTCACATGATCAACAGGAAACTGCAGATTTATATTAAACATAAAGTCTGGATGTCTGATGACATAGAGCCGTCATCATCAGTGCTCTGGAATAACTTACACTAATATTAATACTTATGTAATAACGGCTAAATACATATTCTTACAAAGTGCGTGTTGAGAATAACACAGTTTATGGAACACTTCACAAAGACTGATATGATCCTGATGCCCACAGCACAACTTCATCTTTGAAACACAAGTTTCATTTTACTTCATTTTGTTTCAGTCATAAAGATTTTTCATTTTTTATATGACCAAAACAGGCAGAAACAAAATGACCTTTGACCTTAATAACATCATGTTCAGTCATTGAGGCTGTGGCTTGTCGTTTGAAATACAAATAAAGAGAAGCTTTTATCTCCTCAATAAAATCACTAATGTCAAAAATATTACTCCAGAAATGAGCCTCAACCAAGACAAACATCTTTGTTCAATCTTTTTTTAGGCCTTTTCTTGTTTTAGCAAAAATACACTTACGCAATAAAAAATGTAAGTATATTTGAAAACCTCCTAGAAGAGTATTGCATTTAGTTTTAAACATTATTTTACAGCTGACGTGATCATTACATTTGATTTAAGACATTTTTGGTTTAATCTACATCTTTAATTGTTTGCACAGCTCCATAAAGTAAAAGTACCACTGCACAGCTCCACGAAGTAAAAGTACCACTGCACAGCTCCACGAAGTAAAAGTACCATTGCACAGCTCCACGAAGTAAAAGTACCACTCAGTGCTCCACGAAGTAAAAGTACCACTGCACAGCTCCACGAAGTAAAAGTATCACTGCACAGCCCTATGAAGTAAAAAGTACACTGCACAGCTCCACGAAGTAAAAGTACCACTGCACAGCTCCACGAAGTAAAAGTACCATTGCACAGCTCCACGAAGTAAAAGTACCACCCAGTGCTCCACGAAGTAAAAGTACCACTGCACAGCTCCACGAAGTAAAAGTATCACTGCACAGCCCTATGAAGTAAAAGTACCACTGCACAGCTCCACGAAGTAAAAGTACCACTGCACAGCTCCATAAAGTAAAAGTACCACTGCACAGCTCCACGAAGTAAAAGTACCACTGCACAGCTCCACGAAGTAAAAGTACCATTGCACAGCTCCACGAAGTAAAAGTACCACTGCACAGCTCCACGAAGTAAAAGTACCACTGCACAGCTCCACGAAGTAAAAGTATCACTGCACAGCCCTATGAAGTAAAAGTACCACTGCACAGCTCCACGAAGTAAAAGTACCACTGCACAGCTCCACGAAGTAAAAGTACCATTGCACAGCTCCACGAAAGTAAAGTACCACCCAGTGCTCCACGAAGTAAAAGTACCACTGCACAGCTCCACGAAGTAAAAGTATCACTGCACAGCCCTATGAAGTAAAAGTACCACTGCACAGCTCCACGAAGTAAAAGTACCACTGCACAGCTCCACGAAGTAAAAGTACCACTGCACAGCTCCACGAAGTAAAAGTACCACTGCACAGCTCCACGAAGTAAAAGTACCACCTCACAGCCCTACGAAGTAAAAGTACCACTGCACAGCCCTACGAAGTAAAAGTACCACCCCACAGTACAGAATACAAAGATATTAGATATTTCTGCTTTTATATACTGCATGTTTGTTTTATACTTTTTGTATAATCAACACCTGTAAATACAGATGGAGTTCGGTTAATACTTAAATTAACTAAACTCCTGAATATGTGTCATGTCCTAAACTTCACATTACCACAGTGCAGTACCACTACAGTACAGCACAGCACTAGTACAGTACAGTACAGTAAAGTACTAGTACAGTACAGTACAGCACAGTACTAGTACAGTACAGTACAGTACAGTACAGTACTAGTACAGTACAGTACAGTACACAGTACTAGTACAGTACAGTACAGTACAGTACAGTACAGTACAGTACAGTACAGTACAGCACAGCACTAGTACAGTACAGCACAGTACTACTACAGTATAGCACAGTACTAGTACAGTACAGCCACAGTACAGGTCCAAACCATTTACTGGAGATTCATGAAAACTAAAACCTGCAGTGTGTTTTGTCGCAGTTACACTAGAAGAGCCTAAAATGTGCCGTCTGCAGTACATGTATGTGCCCACATGCTCCCATCCACAAAAATAGGACAGTCTGCCTGGCACCAGACACAAGTGCACAGCCAAATGAGATGTGTGAGAGCCCCCTGCTGCCAGGAGGTGGAGAGGAAGAAGAATCAAACCCTCTCTAATGGAGACATGACATGCTCGCCAGGGCGGAAACTCAAACAAACGATTAATGGGCCATGGAGCCTTCACTACAGCAGAAAAATACCCCAGCAGCCCCCCTACGCGCAGGGTTCCACACGGACCGAGTCCAGCATTTCAAGAAACTGGGTTTGTGTTTGTAGCATCATGTCCCCGAGTCTGGAGTCTGCAGGATAAAACAACGAAAAAGAATATCACAAAAATATTTGAAAACTCTTTGCAGAGAAGAGACATTTCCTTTTTCTCACTGCCAGAATATTATTATAGAGTATTATATAAATTATTATTATAAAAGATAAAAGCTACAAAAATAAATGAGTGAGATTTAATGTGAAGTACAGAAACAGTGGAGATAATGATGTGTCGGCTCAGGCCTCGTCCTGTTTCAGGCTCTGACTCGGACGCTGCTTCGTGTGTTTTGATTAGCAGGTAATGATCTTTGATCTAATGCGCTGACTGGGAAACTGCAGCTTCAATTGAAATCCGGTGGATGCTTGGCCGACCTGGAGCCAGTGTCACTTCTCGTTAGGGCCTGCGGCTCCATGACCTCTCTCACTTCTCGTTAGGGCCTGCGGCTCCACCTCTCTCTGCCAGGCCCCGCCTCTTCCTCACAGCATGTGCTCCCTGCGTAATGATATCAATGGCAGCAGGGGTGCAATGAATACAAATCCTCAGGCCTAATGTTTGGACAAGAATTCTCTCAGCATTCCCTCCTCTAACTGCCCCACTCAGCACCGGCCGCCCTACAGCACACACTCTGCAACACGCCCCCTGTAGGCCAGTGAGAGCCAGTACAAAGAAAGTGAACCCATAAAATGAAGAGTATATGAACAATCTCACACACAAAATATATTCATGCCAAACAAGTTTCATTAATGACTGAAAGAGACAATCAAAATCACAACCTCTTTTACGTCACACTAACAAACAAACGCACTCTTCAGCTTTGAGCCCGACTCGGACGTCACCTGATTTCCGTCTCTGGTTCCGCAGGAATCGCCAGGTACGAGATCCAAACAAAGACATGTTCATGACCAGCTAGTGCAAACCTCTCTCTGCTTCTGGAAGGAAACAGCCTTTGCACACATGCCAAATTAACGAGTGGAACGCCACAAGACCTGTTTAGAGTCAACCTGCTGCAGCACAATTTCGCCTCACTGTGAACCTGCATCTTTAGTCCTGAGCAGCAGTGAAGCATGTGTCTGTGTCTCTATGTCCTGTTCCTGCCGTTTCCCTGAGGCCGCAGGTATCAGCCACTTCAGTGTCTCTCCTCCAAAATGTCTCTCCTCCAAAATGTCTCTCCTCCAAAATGTCTCTCCTCCAAAATGTCTCTCCTCCAAAATGTCTCTCCTCCAAAATGTCTCTCCTCCAAAATGTCTCTCCTCCAAACTGCAGGACGGATCTGCCTCGTTCTGCTTCTCTCACGTCGTTAGTCCTAAAAATGAGTTGCAGGTTTATGTGGATCTCAACAACTGAACAAAGGTCTGAGACTCGAGGTAATAAACCGCATTTTTGTGAAAAGCGTCGTCTAACCTGCAAAAAACATGAACACAACAGGAAAAGGAGAGTAGTGAAAAGAAGAACAGACGGTGGTTTGTTGGTTGAAGAGTCTCAGCTCCTGGAGAATCCATGTGGTTAAACTGAGACTCGGGACGAGGCTTTTGGCCTGTGGTCTGTCACCGAGGACGACATTTAAGATGTGTTAACGCACAAGAAGTACACAAACGCACAAGAAGTACACAAACACACAGGAAGTACACAAACACACAGGAAGTACACAAACACACAACAACGACTCAAACACACAGGAAGTACACAAACACACAGGAAGTACACAAACACACAACAACGACTCAAATGTACAGGAAGTACACAAACGCACAACAACGACTCAAACACACAGGAAGTACACAAACACACAGGAAGTACACAAACGCACAACAACGACTCAAATGTACAGGAAGTACACAAACGCACAGGAAGTACACGAACGCACAACAACGACTCAAACACACAGGAAGTACACAAACACACAGGAAGTACACAAACACACAACGACGACTCAAACACACAGGAAGTACACAAACGCACAGGAAGTACACAAACGCACAGGAAGTACACAAACGCACAGGAAGTACGCAAATGCACAAGAGTACGCAAACGCACAGGAAGTACACAAACGCACAGGAAGTACACAAACGCACAAGAAGTACACAAACGCACAACAACGACTCAGACGCACAAGAAGTACACAAACACACAAGAAGTACACAAAACGCACAGGAAGTACACAAACGCACAAGAAGTACACAAACGCACAGGAAGTACACTAACGCACAGGAAGTACACAAACGCACAGGAAGTACGCAAACACACAGGAAGTACACAAACGCACAAGAAGTACACAAACGCACAGGAAGTACACAAACGCACAAGAAGTACACAAACGCAACAAGGAAGTACACAAACGCACAAGGAAGTACACAAACGCACAGGAAGTACAGAAACGCACACACAAAGTACACAAACGCACAGGAAGTACACAAAAACACACAGGAAGTACACAAACGCACACAACAAGTACACAAACGCACAGAAGAAACACAAACGCACAACAAAAACAAACACACAGGAAGTACACAAATGCACAGGAAGTACACAAACACACAACAACGACTCAAACACACAGGAAGTACACAAACGCACAGGAAGTACACAAACGCACAACAACGACTCAAATGTACAGGAAGTACACAAACGCACAGGAAGTACACAAACGCACAACAAGTACACAAACGCACAAGAAGAACACAAACGCACAACAACGACTCAAACACACAGGAAGTACACAAATGCACAGGAAGTACACAAACACACAACAACGACTCAAACACACAGGAAGTACACAAACGCACAGGAAGTACACAAACACACAACAACGACTCAAACACACAGGAAGTACACAAACGCACAGGAAGTACACAAACGCACAAGAAGTACGCAAACACACAGGGAGTACACAAACACACAATGACGACTCGCAACGCACAGGAAGTACGCAAACACACAGGAAGTACACAAACACACAGGAAGTACGCAAACACACAGGAAGTACACAAACACACAGGAAGTACACAAACACACAATGACGACTCAGACGCACAGGAAGTACGCAAACACACAGGAAGTACACAAACACACAACGACGACTCAAATGTACAGGAAGTACACAAACGCACAGGAAGTACACAAACGCACAGGAAGTACACAAACGCACAGGAAATACACAAACACACGGGAAGTACACAAAACACACAGGAAGACTCAGACGCACAGGAAGTACGCAAACACACAGGAAGTACACAAACGCACAGGAAGTACGCAAACACACAGGAAGTACACTAACGCACAGAAAGTACACAAACACACAGGAAGTACGCGCAAACACACAGGAAGTACACAAACACACAGGAAGTACACTAACGCACAGAAAGTACACAAACACACAGGAAGTACACTAACGCACAGGAAGTACACAAACACACACAGGAAGTACGCGCAAACACACAGGAAGAACACACAAACACACAGGAAGTACACTAACGCACACAGAAAGTACACAAACACACAGGAAGTACGCAAACACACAGGAAGTACGCAAACACACAGGAAGTACGCAAACACACAGGAAGTACACAAACACACAGGAAGTACGCAAACACACAGGAAGTACGCAAACACACAGGAAGTACACAAACACACAGGAAGTACACAAACACACAGGAAGTACACAAACACACAGGAAGTACACAAACACACAGGAAATACGCAAACACACAGGAATACGCAAACACACAGGAAGTACACAAACACACAGGAAGTACACAAAACACAGGAAGTACGCAAACACAGGAAGTACACAAAGACACAGGAAGTACACAAACACACAGGAAGTAAACAAACACACAGGAAGTACACAAACACACAGGAAGTACACAAACACACAGGAAGTACACAAACACACAGGAAATACGCAAACACACAACAACGACTCAAATGTACAGGAAGTACACAAACGCACAGGAAATACACAAACACACGGGAAGTACACAAACGCACAGGAAGTACACAAACACACAGGAAGTACACAAACGCACGGGAAGTACACAAACACACAGGAAGTACACAAACACACAGGGAGTACGCAAACGCACAAAAAGTACACAAACACACAACGACGACTCAGACGCACAGGAAGTACACAAACGCACAACGACAACTCAAACGTACAGGAAGTACACAAACGCACAACGACAACTCAAACGTACAGGAAGTACACAAACGCACAGGAAGTACACAAACACACAGGAAGTACACAAACACACAGGAAGTACACAAACGCACAGGAAGTACACAAACACACAACGACGACTCAAACACACAGGAAGTACACAAACGCACAGGAAGTACACAAAGACACAACGACAACTCAAACATACAGGAAGTACACAAACGCACAGGAAGTACACAAACACACAGGAAGTACACAAACACACAGGAAGTACGCAAACACAGGAAGTACACAAAGACACAGGAAGTACACAAACACACAGGAAGTACACAAACACAGGAAGTACACAAACACACAGGAAGTACACAAACACACAGGAAGTACACAAACACACAGGAAGTACACAAACACACAGGAAGTACACTAACACATGGGAAGTACACAAACACACAGGAAGTACACTAACACATGGGAAGTACACAAACACAACGACGACTCAATCTGAAGCGAGACACACGACTAAATCCCATAAAGTCTTGTATTGTATTATTAGTCTTGTGCTAGACGTGATATAAAACGTGATAAAGAATCAATTACACAAACATCTTTTGAATCTGCGTTTTCCAAAATAATTTTCCACATTTGATTTTATAACTGAACTCCTGAGACTTTTGTTTTCACATCATATTTTAGTGGAGAAATCGAAGCCTCGGAGGTGAGCAGGAACAAGGAGCACGAGTCGGATCTTAACTCTATTAAATATATAATGAGCGACCACTAACATGTCGCTCTTGACATTTACATCGGTGTGAGAGCGTCCATCTCCTCCATCTCACACGTCCGTCTCCGAGGCTCTTTGCCACAGAACATCTCAAACACATTAAGTGCGACGTAACAGTGGAGCTGTGTGTGACCTCACCCTGGGGAGCTCACACTCAGGGGAGCGCTCCATCTGCAAACATGAGATTAGTGTAAATTCAGGACCATCTCAACAGATTAAACCGGCTCTTATACACTGCACGCGTCTCGTTCTTGATAAATGAAAAGTCTATTGCCTCTCCTTGAATGTGGACTTAATGAGAGGAAAGATTAAAATGAATGACTACATCTGGCTTTCACTGAAAACGTGGAGGAAATGAAGATAACCAAAGAGGGTCTGGCTGTTCATCACTGAGCCGACATGTGCCCTACACCGGCAAAAAACAAAACCCCGAACACACTCCACAGCAGCACCTGGCACAGTCCTGTTGTTGTAATAAGTATTCGCAGACGTCTACTGTAGTGAAGGGGAGGCACGGATTGACAGCTGCACCATGAAGGCACCTGGTTAATGTCATGCAAAACCTCCGTGCCCCACATCCCCTCTCCTTTCCCCTGCATGGCGGCTCTCTGGGGAGCTACTTTTCTTCCAGATCGTGAATGACAGCAGGCCCAGAGACTCCGAGCCCGAGCAGATCTCGCCACAAACGCTGCAGTTCTCGTCTTGTGTCATCTATCTCTTTTGTCCATGTTTCCACCTCCTTAACCAGCTCAGCCTTTGTTCTCACGGTCGATGGATGCTCCGTAACTCACCAGAGCTCGGCCGTTTGATGTCTGAGCTCTGGATATCTTTCAACTGGTTTTGGAGGAACCGACGAAGCGCTGGGATAATACCAGGCCTAACTAATAAAGGAGCTGTGTACACACATCCACATGGCATATTAAGACGTACGATCCTGCACATTTAAGTCCACGCTGCTCTTTCAAAAATCCTGCAAATTACTGAGGGAACTATTTAACATTGTCAAGGCGTTTTGACAGTTTTGTAAAAAGTTGAAATAAAAATCTTATGGAACCTGTTTCAAATCTTAAAGGAAAAGTTTGTCTCTGGATTTAACATTTTTTGTTTAAGTTGTTTTAGATTTTAAAATGTGGCGATAACATATAGTGTTGCTACAATACATGAAAAAAGTCCTATGTTTAATTAGCTGCAGATTCTAGTTGTTTGCATTTAAAAAACTCTAATTAATACAGTTTTTTTCCATCTAATTTGACTGGTCGAGTGTATGATTGACAGTTTGTCTCTGAAAACAAATGCAACTAGATTTTATTTTACTTAAATTGTTTTAGATTAAAACATGTTCTCTGTGACATATGGTGTTGTTGAAATAAATGAAAAAAGTCCTACATTTAATTAGCTGCAGATTCTAGTTGTTTGCATTTAAAATACTCAAATTAATACAGTTTTTTTCCATCTAATTTGATGGTCGAGTGTATGATTGACAGTTTGTCTCTGAAAACAAATGCAGCTGGATTTAACATTTTATTTAAGTTAAAACATGTGGTGATAACATAAAGTGTAGCTACAATACGTGAAAAAAGTCCCACTTTTAATTAGCTGCAGATTTTAGTTGCATAAAAACAAATTAATCCTTTTTTTCCATCTAATTTGACTGGTCAAGCGGATGATTGACAGTTTGTCTCTGAAAACAAATGCAGCTGCATTTAACATTTTATTTAAGTTAAAACATGTTCACTGTGACATACAGAGTTGCTACAATAAATGAAAAAAATCCTACATTTAATTAGCTGCAGATTCTAGTTGTTTGCATTTAAAAAACTAAAATTAATACAGTTTTTTCCATCTAATTTGATGGCTGAGTGTATGACTGACAGTCTATGAAAACAAATGCAACTGGATTATACATTTTGTTTTAGATTAAAACATGTGGACGATAACATATAATGTAGCTACAATAAATGAAAAAAGTGCCACGTTTAATTAGCTGCAGACTCTAGTTGTTTGCATTTAAAACACTCAAATTAACCCTTTTTTTCCGTCTAATTTGATTGTTTGAGTGTATGATTGACAGGCCAACTACACAAAGACCTGAACTTCAAATTGCTATAGACAATTGCTCCATAAAAGTGGTGAAAAATCCTGTAAGATAATAAACAGGAGTCCTTCGTAGTTTGAAACTGTTCACACCAGCGTTTTGCCAGGTGCTAACAGAACGCAGGCACTGGATTATACACGCTGCTCACGTCCTGATAAAATGGTGAGAAGCTAAGTGGTATTTTTAAAGCTACAATCACACATTAACTGTCGAGATCTGCTTTTTGTTCATGGTGCATTGCCTTAACTCGACAAAAATATCCCAAAATGTGGATCTATCATTTTAAATAGGTATATGGTTTAATTGTTTTGCGTTTCCATAAGGAGCTGTGGTCCGGGGCTGCACTGGGAGCATGTTGCTGCAGTGTGGGGAGGGAGCGCGCTTGTCATGTCTCCGATGTGTAGCAGGATGTATGGCGGAGAGAGGCGGCAGGGGAGCCGTACACAGCGCAGTCTCCCCTGTGTCCTGAACACTCACAGCCTCATGAAAGAATGATGCTTGATTACCTGCACGAGATGAGCCACGTCCACTCTGCAGCTCTCCAGCCACAGCCACTGAACGAGCAACAAGAAACAAGTAAGTTCACTGTTTTTCACTGTTTTAATGTCGACTTAAAATGATCTGCTCATTTTGTCTGGTGTAAACAGCAGCATTTTGTGTATTTCCTGCACTAAATAGAAGTTTGTGCTCTCCTCTGGCTCACAGGAGAACACCAAACGTCCAGAACAAGGCCCTGCGTCCACGTCAGCGTTTCTCCAGGAGTCACTCGGCTTATCGGCGAGTTCACTTCACTTAAGGAATCACTGACAGCTCCGTTTATTAGCTCCTTGACTTTGGTATCATCGTCAAACCAAATCAGTCCACTCCACATCTGTTTTGTTTAGTTTTGCATCCAAAAAAAGTGAGATTAGTCCAAAGTGATTTAACATTAACAACACAAACACACACAGCTCACTCACTCACGAAAAGAAAATGTAATTATATTGTTAATGTTAAATGTCCTTTAAAGCCTCACAACAAAACAAACAACTATTTCCTGATTTGTTGGGTGATAAACAAATAAAACAGGGTTGCTTCTAATTAAAATCATTCTAAATTGTAAATCTAACTATAAAAGTGTCTGATACTTTGGCTCAGAGACTGAACGGCCCAAGACAAACTTTATAAAACAGTGGCTAAAGTCCAGGGTCAGCGGAGTCTCTCGGCCTCGACCCGCAGCGGAACTCAGGCCTGACCTCTGAGCAGTTTGTCCCAGAAGAGAGTGGACGCACGGACGGGCTGCAGAGGAGGGCCCGCTTTGATCTGTGCGAGGTGACGCTCAAAAGACAAATCTAGAACATCAGAATTTAAAATGTAAAGGGCTGGATCTATAGAGGAGAGCTGGACAAACATGCATGTGAGTTACTATAATGTAATACACTAAAAATAAATAATTCAATAAATGATAAAATTAAAAATTAAAATTAAATAAATATATATAAAATAGAATAAATATAATAGAATAAATAAATAATAAAATAGAAAATAAAATAATAAAATAGAAAAAATAAAAAAATATATGTAAAAAATAAAATTAAAAAAAACATATATAATAAAAAATATATAAATAAAAAATGTAAATATAAAAAAAGTAAATAATACAAAATACAAAAAAAAAAAAAAAATTAATAGAAAAATAAAATAAAATAAAATGTCGACAAGTGTTAAAACATTCATATGACCTCCTCTTTATCTGCACATTTTAAAGAATATTTATACATCAGTAGGTTTATATACACATGGAGTACACGTGATTTGTTTAAATAACCTACTGCATTTATTTTTGCTACTTTAGTGTACCTCATGTATGAATGCGCTTCGTCTTCTGTTTTGTTTGGTTGTTTGTGAGCTCTGAATCCGATCACTTACAACAAACTGAAGTTCCTGGCCGCTTGTCTAATTCTGTGCATTTGAAGTGGCGGCTGCGGGTGGGACAAGGGTGTTGATGGATGTCTACTTGGCCCATAAGGCTGGCCGAGCTTCCTCTCGAAGGTCACGTCCTGTCTGGCCCCTGTCCACTGCACACTTGGGCAACATATCCGGGGTCTGCGGCCTCCGAAAGCGGCTGACCTGTGAGCAGTACCCCCTTGGCGCCATGCTGTGGTGGTGGTCAGGGCCTTGCGTGCCATCCCGGGTCTAGTGCTGGGGGAGGAAGCAGGGAAACATTAGGGTTGCTTGGTCTTTAGCCAGTCATAACCACAAATACTTCTTATGAAAGGTTACTATATACTTCCTCCACATCGACAGTCACCTAAATATAATCGTGGGTCATAGTGTTTTTCACATCTATATTAATCAACACAGCAGATGTGAGGCTTTGGTGCACACTGGACCTGTTTAACTCTGCTCCGCACACATTTCACAAATATTCCTCAAACTGCACTAAATAGTCTTTGCATAAGCTTAAAAATGACTGTTTTTTTTACCCAAATGCTGCAGATTCAAACCCAGTGCAAGAAAAAAAAAACACACTATGAAAAGAAGGAAATATGTTGTTGAAAAATCCAGGCCAATACAGCTGCAACCTAAAACCAACAGGAATTTACCATCAGAAATACATTATCCAACCTCTGGGCAATGACAACAGCGCCATCTTTTGGTGAGTTTTCCAAGTGCAGAAAGAGGATCAGACTTAAGACGGTCAGATAGTTAAAGAATTCATTTAATGTGCACAAATTAGGTCAAAAATTAATAAATAAAAAACCCCAAAAGTGAACATTTGTATTTTGAACATTTTTTCCTCGTCCCCTTGTTATCCAGAGTTTTTTTGGTCAATGATTATTTGGATTTTGCTGCTCCTCTGATCCAGGGGAAGACAAATGAAGTGAGTGACCACAGTCAGACACGCGCTCACACACGGAGAGGAGAGAGTCTGGGAAAACATTCCTCACTCAGGCGAAAAGGAGAAAGAATGGAAAGATATCTGGGGTGTAGATCTAGACCAAATTGAACCAGGATACGAGTGTCAATCTCAGAACATTAATTACTCCTGCTGAAAAACACCGTTTAATCATGACACAAAATGCGCTGGAACTTCAAATGGCAAATACATAGAAAACATCGGGAATGTTTTAAAATGTTCAGGACGTCCACGTGACATCTGAGACAGCCTGACCACATGCAAATGAGTCGACCTCACTCAGCAATCACAAACAGATAACCCACTTTCCCTCCAGGAGCACCTCTTTATAAGGACTTTCAAGCACCTAGCAAGCCCCAAAATAACCACATCTCAAAGCTATGAGCTGTGGATCTGTGTCCAAGAGTCTCAGCCCAGTGTCTATTTGGATATTGTTTTAACGCTCACTCAGTCATTGTCAAACTTTATGTTAAAACTGTAAATGTTGTGAATTCTTTTTGCTATTGTATCTACTGGGATGAGACTTTTTAACACTAAATTTAGAAACAAGTGGAACAAATTTGACTGGAATCCAACTCAAGCCAATTATTCTGCTGTAACAGTGAAGCAAAACCAGCGCTTCCTTTGTCTCGTTAGGGCCTTGTTGGCACGGTCACTCCATAGTCGTGTTTGGGATTTAGCTTTAAGGTTTAAACATCTGCAAAGACAGTTTGTTACACAAGGAAAGCGTGTTTCAAAAACAAAACCACAGCACTGGAATTACTAGATGACAATAACCCATTTCACCAGCCACTGACCCAACGTCTCAGCTCCACCCGATCTGTGCCCACATTTCATATTACAGACATTATCAAACAGCAAAACACTCCCATTAAAAGTGCTCAGAACGTCAGCAGATCAGGCCTGAGATACATAAAGAATCTCAGGCAGGTCTAATGTCAGTCACTCAAGTCCTGTCGTTCCTCAAGGAGCCTTTGCCTCACAAGTGACAGCACGAGAAAGGCAGTAATCAGACAGCTTATCTTTGGGCAAATACAGCAAGAAAAGACAGAGGAGAGACTGGAGAAGAGAGACGGGAGAGACAGGAGAGGAGAGACGGCAGAGGAGAGACGGGAGAGGAGAGACGGGAGAGGAGAGACGGGAGAGGAGAGACGGGAGAGGAGAGACAAGAGAGACGGGAGGAGACTGCAGAGGAGAGACGGGAGAGAGAGACAGGAGAGGAGAGACAGGAGAGGAGAGACAGGAGAGAGAGAGACGGCAGAGAGAGGGAGATGGAGAGAGGAGAGACGGGAGAGGAGAGGAGAGAGGAGAGAGACCTGAAAGGAGACGGGAGAGGAGAGACGGAGAGACGGGAGAGACGGGAAAGGAGAGACGGGAAAGGAGAGACGGGAGAAGAGAGACAGGAAAGGAGAGACGGGAGAAGAGAGACGGGAAAAGAAAAGACGGGAGAGGAGAGACGGGAGAGGAGAGACAGGAGAGGAGAGACGGCAGAGGAGAGACAGGAGAAGAGAGACAGGAAAGGAGAGACGGGAAAGAGAAAGAGACGGGAGAGGAGAGACGGGAGAGAGAGACGGGAGACGGAGAGACGGGAGGAGAGACGGGAGAGGAGAGACGGGAGAGGAGACGGGACGGCAGAGGAGAGACAGGAGAGAGAGAAGGAGATGGGAGAGAGACGGGGGAGAAGAGAGACGGGAAAAGAAAGACGGGAGAGGAGAGACGGGAGAGGAGAGAGAGGAGAGGAGAGAAGAGAGAGAGACGGAGAGGAGAGACAGGAGAGGGAGAGACGGCAGAGGAGAGACAGGAGAAGAGAGACAGGAGAGGAGAGACGGGAGAGGAGAGACGGCCGAGGAGAGACAGGAGAGAAGAGAGACAGGAGAGGAGAGACGGGAGAGAGAGAGACGGAAAAGAGAAGGAGAGACGGAGAGGAGAGACGGGAGGAGAGAGAGACGGGAGAGGAGAGAGAGACAGGAGAGGAGAGACAGGAGAGGAGAGACGGGAGAGGAGAGACGGGAGAGGAGAGACGGGAGAGGAGAGACGGGAGAAGAGAGACGGCAGAGGAGAGACGGGAGAAGAGAGACGGGAGAGGAGAGACGGCAGAGGAGAGACAGGAGAGAAGAGAGACGGCAGAGGAGAGACAGCAGCGAGGAACCACAGCAGCTCACAGCACATCTCAGAGAAGATACGCTGCACATGCACATTATTACGTGTCGTCATGAAGCATTTTTGCAATATTTTGAGCCTCAAACCTGATATTTTCCTGATTATATATTTGTGTGTGTGATATTATACTATATTACATTACAAATACTCCATCCTGACATGATGTGTAGGTGTGTGGGCACCGTCTGAATGAAGGGAACAGAAAACCTCGTACCACCAGAGCTGAAGTCAGGTGCTCGGCCTCTTGCCGTATCTCGAGTGGATAAAGGGTTAGTCCTGGGAACTCTGGGAAACTCTTAGAGAGATAAAGGCCCTGAGCGGCAGGAGCTGTAGAGGGGACAGGGACAGAGACGGGGCAGAGAGATAATGACAGAGAGTGAGCTACAGGAAAAGATACAGGCTCTAAATCAACTGTGGTTATAGACTTGAGACGGGCAGGTTTGGCTTTGGGAGAAGTTATGCACCAGAGTGTGGAGAATAACCCACTAAAGTCCCACTGTGGCACATTCTGAATTATTGTGTGAATTATACAAACTGATTTTTGTTGCCTTTGACTTTTCGTTCGTGGGCAGTTGCAGTTTTACATTTACCTTTCATACTTTTCCGGGTCTGTACAGACACATTACTTTTGAGCTGCTGAAAAAGAACATCAAAGATCACGACTCTGGACTCTCTTATAAAAGTCCTACAATAAAGTCTCTGATAGTAGAACTGGAACGTTCAGATGCACAAACACACTGGCACTACACCAGTTTGTACTAAATCAATGGTTTGGAATCAGACTCCAGACGATGAACAAAAAGCTCATTACGGGCCAGGATGATGGTTGGAGGCTAATTAACTCGTAACAACATGTCTGTCATAAATAAAGTCCCATCAGACAGAGAGAACGCTCTAACCGGCTCCAGATGCAGCTTCTCCTCTGTGACTGGTGTCGTTCTTTTATCCATGTGTTCATGTTTCACACCTTCCCAGACGCTGCAGCTGCACAGTCAGAGTTTTCTGCAGAGAATAAACACGAGAATATGGAAAAATGAATATGAGCAAATGAGAAAGAACAAGTTTGTTTCACATGTAGTACGTTAAAAAATGCTAAATTTTAAGTTTTATAAGGAAATAGAAATAATACAAAAAAATAGAGGGGGAGACTGACTTTTTTTGGTTTCCATAAACATCCAAACAGTAAATGGTGCTGCAGTTTTGTAACATCAGGAATGTATTTTTGAACTGCAGTATGTAGTATCCTGTTTCTAACGTCCACCATGTTCAGTATCAAGTAGTTATGAAGTGATAATGTCCCGGGGGCCACACACGGCCCTTTGGGTTAATTAATCTGGGCCGCCGAAGATTAACAAATTATATTAAAATAGGTTAGGGTAAACTTTGTTCAAAGTTTTTCTGCTGCGTTTCTTTAACTGAAATTTAATAAATGGATATTTATTAATAATGCTAATGCATTTGGAAAACTGATGTTTTGCACAATGAGCCTTTATATATTCATATATTTCGTTACATATAATAAATTTTATATATATATATATATGAGCTTAATATGATATATATAAATATATATATTATATATATATCTGAAGGCCCCGCCCCTCGGTCAAATGTTAGACCCACTGTTAAGTGTTAAAAAGTTTGCCCACTCCTGAGCTTAAGTGACTTTATAAACCGTTTTGAGAATATTTTATTCAAATACCAGTTTAAGGCAGTCGTCATTCCTATAAAAAACTGTTTATATAAATGGATGTAGCTAACCTGCTAGCTGCTGCGTTCCAAACAGGAAGTGATCATGTCGCACTTCCTGCTCCATCGACTCTGGCTCCTATTCACTTTCTGTGTAAAAACTGTGTCTCTGTACCTGCTGCTGTCGGACTCATTTGGTCTTAAATGTTCGTATTAACCCTCTACATGATCCTGGGGTTTTTATTGTGTCTGTAAATCAACATATGAACAGATTTGATTGACAGCATTGCTAAGCGCCTGCCCCCTGCTAAACCAGTCGTACGGACGGGAAGCGGCGTTATCTTCAACAGCCTCTCTCCTGATTGATTCTCTGGTTGCTGTGATACAGTCAGAATTCCAAACATGAAACTCTGCTCTGGCCTCGATGAGCTTCATTTGGAGCTGAACTCTGTGGTGACGTCACACTCAGTCACTTCTTTGCACAGTCCATGTTTCTTGTAGTTTAAGCTGAATGCGGCGGCTGAGAAAATATTTTACGGCTTCATCCCAGGGGTTGGGTCCTGGAAAACTCCAGCGTGTCCAGGGTCGGGAGTTCAAAAATAGAATATTCCAAAGATTCCAACATCTTGCAGGAATAGCTCACTTTTGAACTACCCCACACCGTCCTCAGGGGAATCCTACTGAGCATCTAAACAGAGCTCGCCTTCAAATGTTACGCCCCCTGCAGGAAGTAAGGAAAACACAGTGGAAAGATCATTTGCCTCACTTTCTCCATGCAAACGACTCAAGACACGAAGCGACTGGAGACTCAACATTCTTTCTTCGGTGTCGTAGAATGCCTAAAAAAAACAGCTAAAGGGAAAAAGTAGAGTGTGTCCATAAAGTCGCTTCAGTTTTAAAAAATGTATTACAAAGGCAGTTGATCAGATCTCTTAATCAGACTTGTTCTCTTGTACTCAGAGGTTTCCAAAGTCTTTACCTCATTTAACACACGTCTATATGAGCTTCGATAGACGCAAGAAGCATCAAGACGGACTGAATTTCGTTCGTAGCAGAGCCTCATCACTGGTTCAATCTCATCTGTTTCTTTGGCTTTCGTTCAGTAATGTCCTGTATCTTTGTTCGATTCACAACATTTTTAACACAGCCCCTATAAAAAAAATCCAGCAGGTGTGATATCTGGTGAACGTGGCCACAGGATTGGTCCATCTCTTCTAATCCAAAAGTCTGGAAATGTTTGATTGAGGACCTCACAAACACACAGACCCCGGTGTGGAGGGATCATCTCGCTGGACACTAATTCAGTCAAAACGTCGAGGTCGACATCTGCAGTAACTGATTGTGGAAGAAATATGGACCAATAATTCGATTGCACATGTGATTAAAAACTTCTATAACAATCTGTGGGATTATGAACCCCCTAAACATGAAGATTCTGTAGCTCTGTGGATCTTTGCGTGGTCAAAGACAGCCGGCCTGCGGGGGTCAGTGAGCAGAGCCGTTTGTGACAGAGCTGGAGCACGACCAACGCCCCTCTCCTCTCTCGCACCTCATGTTTGTGGAGAAGCTGATGCTAAATCACGTGCAGATGACCTGAACAAATCTAAATAATATATCTGATCAATTTCCTTTGTGATTACATTTTAACATTGCAAACAGACTTTATGGACAACCTGTACTATGATCAACATTCAAAAGCCAACCAGGAGACCGAGTAATAGTCAGGGATGTCTCAGAACGACCTGGAAAATTAAGAGCTTATTGGGAACAGTTTATCCAGAGACAATCCATTTTGAGCCTGGATTTAAACACTGTCAAAGTCGAGGCCTGTCTCACATCTTCAGGAAGAATGTTCCAGGTTTTAGCTGCAGAAAAAATGAAATGCTTTCGCCCCGCTCTAACCTCAGTCCCGCTTTTGCACCGCTTTCGCACCGCTTTCGCCCCGCTCTCGCACCGCTTGCAGAGTGTGAGATTGTTCATGTGGCTCTAACATGTGGGAGATGTTCTTTGGTGCTGGTCCATGGAGAGACTTGTTCACGAGCAGAGCTGCTTTAAAGTCTCTGAGCCACAGGAGCCAGAGACCTGAGCACAGAACTTATGACAAAACACTCACCCGATCCGAGTGCCAACACCCCAAAGTGTCACTCGCAGCTACTGAACCTGCATCAGCACCAAGGCCAGCGCCGCTCGTCACGACTCCAGCTGAGGACGGACCTTTAACGGACCAAGTCAACGATGTAGAAACTGAACAACTGTCCGATAATGTGTCTGATCTAAACACACATGAGGAAAACTGCACAGATCAACCAGAGCAGTTAAAACAAGAGAAATGTTCACTTACAGTTTGGACAAACATCTCACCGGCTCGGACGCCCGACGCGAAACACGAGCACGACTCATGACGCTCCATGTCACACAACCTGACATGTACGAGAGCCCTGCTCCGTGAGGACAGGTTATGAAAAGACTTGAACATTCAGATGATTTGTGTGAGACGTAGGAGACATAAGAGTGTAATACGAACAAGAGATGAGAGTCAATGTATAAATGTGTGTTTTATTTCATGTATATATGTATTCATTTGCACTTTATGGGTTATTTTGTTTTATTTTAGGTTGTGAATCAATTTACATGTTATGTTTTTGTCTATTACCAATATTTCTCTATTTAAGCTCATTTATTATTTTATTAATTATGTCATTTTTTAGAGAATGAGCGACTGAACAAAGTGAATGATTTCATGATTTATAGAATTAAATAAGCTGTGTCCAGACTAGGGATAAACTTAATAAACATTAAGTTTATCACGATGAAAAGGTAGAACAATAATCATTTGTGGGACATTTTATTCAGCCTTTTATTTTATATTAAATCACCAGGATGTCGAGGATTTATCCACAGGGGCGTAGATGGTGGGGGGGACAAATGGGGTCTGTTGTCCGGGGCCCCAGGATCTTACGGGCCCAGAATTGGACCCAGGGGGGCCCATGTGAAGCCTCTTGCCCCGGGCCCCCAAAATTCTGTCAACAGGCCATAATGTTCTGTCGTTATTTTCACTGATAATGAAGTAAAATTATAACGTAAAAGTTGATTAAACATTGCGTCTATAACATTTAAATTATAATTATTCACATCCATAATATTTTTTTAACTTTCAGCAGCAGCTTTAATCCTGATTTAATTGTTAATCTCAATTATTTTAACCTGTTTCCTCTTCCTCTAACCACAGATACACGGCTCCACAGTCAAACGCAGCTGTGTGCCACGTGCTGCTGCCCAGATTCTCCCATAGGTGGCACCGGAAACAAACAGCCAAACATAAAAGACTCTGAACAACTGCGTCTTAGTTTGTTAAACATTTAATATAAAGAAAACTCTAGATCTTAACACGAGAATCAACAGTCCTCAAATGTTTGTTATATACATACTCACTGTCACGCAGCGCTCGGACATTAACACAAATCTGTCCCTCTTCAGAGTTTTTTTCTCATTTTGCCCTTTTTCATGCCTCCTCGTCCAAACCCTGATTTCTTCACGTCTCTGACAAACTGTTTGTTTTTGGAGCGCAGCTTCTTCATGCCTCCGCTCTGAAGGAACTGCTGTTTCTGCTTCTTCTTGCGCTGCTTTAGTATTTGTTGACTTGTCTTCAGCTCTGAGCGGATCTTGCGGCCCCCGGCGGTCTCCTGTGGTCCTCCGGGGCTTCTGCCGGGTGGACCGTGACGACCACGACCTCGACCTTGGAGGAAGGGGATGACACAAAGACACATCAGAATCTGTGCTATGAGCCGGTGACAATTTATTATTATTTATTGACTCAGAAAGCAGAGCCGTGATTAAACCCCGATTAAAGTTGTATTTAGACTGAGAGAACTTTGAAAAATCCCGACAAGAAACCTCGAGTGTATAAAGAAGTGGACTTAGTGAGTCTGACCCACAGCGTTCGGCTCCAAATGAAGCTCATCGAGACGAGAGCAGGTATAGGGACAATTTGGAGCCGTGTTGCATGTTAGGAAACCTGGCTGCAAGTATCATAGCAACCAAAGAGCCAATCAGGAGCGAAGATGTTGAAGGTAACGCCCCTTCCTGCCCACGCCACAATCTCAGCAAAAAAAGACAGATTTGTCTCTTATTTATGTGCATATCTTGATTTGCAGACACATTAGTAAAAAAAATTATAAAAGATAACAAAAAATAAAATAAATTCAAAATAACAAAAAAAAAAAACAACAAAAACTCAAAATAACTAAAACAAAATAAAAAATTAACTAAAAATAACAAAAATTAAAAATTAACTCAGAATAAAATGAAGAAAAAAAAGTAAAACCATTAATAAATTCAAAATGAGTAGAAAAAACAACAAAAAACCCCCCTCAAAATAACACAAAATAAATAAACTCAAACTAACAATAAATAAATAAACTCAAGATAACAAAAAATTAAAATAAATAAATTCAAAATAACTAAAAAAAAAAAAATTTTATAAATAAATAACCTAAAAATAATTAAAAAAAACCTCAAAATAATAAAATGGTTTTAAATTAATTAAAAACAGCTAAAAAAAAAAAACCTAAAAAAAAAAACAAAAAAACCCCCTCAAAATAACAAAAAAAAAAAGAAAGAAAAAAAGAACCCAGGATCATGTAGAGGGTTAATACGAACATTTAAGACCAAAATGAGTCTGACAGCAGCAGGGACAGACAGAGGGGACAGAGTTTTTCAATAGAAAGTGAACTGGAGCCAGAGTCGATGGAGCAGGAAGTGCGCCCATGATCACTTCCTGTTTGGAACGTGGTGGCGGCTAGCAGGTTAGCTATTTATATAAACAGTCTATGGGTCCAGCAAAGTGGCAGTGGTTGTGATGACATTTATAGTGACTAATTGTAAAGCGCTCTGCAGTTTCTCACTGGACGAAGTTGCTTTTGATCAATATTAAAACATAAAAAATATAAAATAAATATTCGTGAGTGTCAAATATAATATAAAACACCTATAACTGATAAATACTCACCTACACAGTTTAATGCTGCAACTGTTAAATATAGTATCCTGAAAAAGTCTCCCTGAACCTCAGTGTAATTTTGTTTTTCAGTTTAAAGTCAGTAAATCCTCACCAGCTGGACGCCTCATTCCTCCAGTTTCATTGTCAGAGCCAATGTCGTCCACTTTGTATTTCTTCTTCCACTCTTCATAACTGAAGCATTAACGTTAAGGTTTCAATTCAACACAGAAATATGAAAGTATTTTAGACTGAAGTGTGATTGAAGGATACAAGTTCTTCTTGTTCTTCTTGCTGATGACCTGTCCACTTTCTGTTTTGACCTTCTTCTTGTCCTCTTTCCCAGTGTCTCTGACGAAACGCTTCTTTTTGCGGTCCCTTTAAACGCCCATAAAAATTCAATCAACAAATGAAACTGACTAAAACAAACATCACTGACGCACTAGAGTGTTACCATTTCATCAGGCTCTTGTGTTGGTTTAACTTGTCGCTCTCGTCTCCCATCATGTCCAGGAGAGCAGAGGAGGCCTGCTGTTCAAACGACGTGCCCTCACCACCGAGACTTAACCTAAAACGAACAATAAAACACTTCAAAACGAGGCTTAGAGCGGGCTGTGCATTTTTCCCCGCACTGTTTCCTTACCCTTTCTCAGAATTAAAATCTTTAGACCGGTATGGGATGTAATACTCGTCGTCTTTGCCTGTTAATCTACTTTTTTTGGTTTTTGGTTTTCCTGCAGTATCTTGTTGGTGTGATCTCTTCCTGCCACCAACAATATTTGAAAACACCCCCTAGTCGACAAATTTTGAACTATCAGATTACATTCACTCTTTTACCGTTATTATAACATTTATGCAACAAGCACATGAGCTCCTGACCTCGATGTTTTCCTCTTCCATGTTTTCTGTCTTCGCAGAGTCGTCGTCTGCTGTGGTTTTCTGTTGTAGCTGTGGCAGAGCTTCACTTCCAACGTTCTCTTTGTGCTTTATGAACTTGCTGACGAGGCTGTCGTCTCTGCAGCGTTTGGCTCGCATTACTTCACTGGCCGGAGTTTTACTGTTTGAATTTATTTCAAAGATTGTCTAAAGAGAAAGAAATGTATGTCAGTTTAAGGGTAGCAAAAGAAAATCTGTCAATGGGACAAATCGTGGAGTCGGAGTGAAGACGTTTGGCTGCTCGTCTAGATCTGGTCAGATTCCTGCTGGACACTGACTTGTATCTGTCTGAAGGAGGAGCTAACGACGCTGAAACTCAAACAAACTGTGCCCGAGTCCTACGTCGCAGTCATTCAAGCCCCTAATGAGTGATTTCACACCTATTAGCATCCTGGCTAAGGCTATAACTCTCTTTGTTCTTTGTTTTGCTTTGGGTCTGAGGATGGAGTTATAGATGGGAGATAGATGATGTCTGAGCCCCACGTTCCTGTTAAAGGATTGTCTTTACTGACTTCAGGAGGCAGGTCTCGGTGCACGGTGTGTTTGCTGCCTGTGAGTTTGGTTGGTTGAGAGCAGTTCCACCACCATTTTTATCTCCTTTTACTCACCTCACCATTGCCTGTTACGTCCATCCATGTCCATTCTCTCTGCTGCACTGCTGATAGCTCTGTGTGTGTGTGTTCGCTGAATAAATTGCCACTAAAACACATGTCGGACCTCAGCGCATGTTCGCAATAAACTACCAGGACCCACTGTGGCTCTCACTGCGGCTTCAAGGTTTGCTGGGGGAAGCCGCTACACTAACAAAAACTGCTTCTTTAGTTCTGGTCAGATTACTGGGGGAGTTAAAGAAACAGCTTGAATGAGCAGTCAAACGTCTTAACTCCTACAAACGATTGGTCAGTTGGCAGATTTTATTTTTCTTTAGCGATGGATCAGATTTTGGACTCATTTCATCGTGAAAAATCTGAACTGCTCTAACTTACAGATTTGGATTTGTAGCCTTTAATTGCATCGACAATCTGAAGACGTTCAAGCTCCATCTTCTCCAGACCAGAACCTAAAATCAGGCGAAGCTCCACAGTTAAAAACCACGTCACTGTTTTTACTCAATGAATTTTTTCCAAATGAAACTTACAGAGTAAAGGGTGAACTGCCATGCAAGACACGTCAATGCCTTTCACACGCCTGACCGACTCTGGAGAAGGGTTCGGCCGAGACTTCAGGTACTGCTTGTAGGCGTTCTCGGACACTCTATGGAGGTTTTGCAACTCCAAAGAATTTTCGTGGGAAATAATCAAATGTGCACTTTCATCGTCCAGTATGCTCTGAGGTACACGTCCAAACACGCCGTCTGCATCTATTCAAGAGTGGTTCATATGACATTTTTCTATTTATTGTGAAGTGTAAATGTGAAACAGAACATACCCGGTGAGTGTTCAGGTGTGGCCACTGCACAGGTCTCCCCAGGAACAGGTGAAGGTCGTAAACATACGGCATTTCATCAGGACAAACGATGCTGTAAGTCGTGCCGCTGCGACCAGCTCGACCAACTCTACCTGCAGACAAAAAAGATCACACACATTTAACAAAACAACAACAAAATCTTACTTTTTTAGAGTAATAAGTGCAAGTTACAAACCAACTCTGTGCAAGAACAGCTTGGCTTTAGAGGGAAAGTTGTAGTTGATGACATTGTCCAGCAGGGGGATGTCTATACCACGAGCAGCCACGTCAGTAACAACCAGAACCATCGCTTTCCTATGGACAAATTTCCCTATGTTTATCTTCCTGGCAGTCTGGTCAAGAGCACTGTAGATGTAGGCGCTTTCTATTCCCTCGGAGGACAGCAGCTAAAAATAATAGACACATTTAATAACATGAAGGAGGAGGAGTGCGTGTTCTGAGTCGTCTTTAGAGTCACCTCTTTCAGGTACTCTACGTGATGTTTGGTGGCTGCAAACACCACAGTCTGCTCCTGAGCCTTGACAACGTTTCTCAGGAGGTGAAGTAAAAGCGCAGGCTTGTCATCGATACGACAATGGAAGAAAGACAGCTGCAAAAAAAGAAACATTTTCAGACAGTGATCACAAACTGAAAAAGATGATCTGATCCTGTTTTCTTACCTTTATTAGGTCACTAAGTTTGGAGTCTACGTCCAAGCGAATCAGCACTGGTTCAGTGAGTCCTAGGTAAAGAAAAAATAAAAATGTATTTAAAACAAACAAAAACAAAACAAGGTAATATTTTATAATAGCCTTATAATCCAGGGTGTCTGTCAAGTCTCTTTACAATTTTTAAACTGAATTAATTTATCTTTTATTTATCTATCTTTAGTCCATAGAAAACATTAAAAACAGGTGCAAGTGTGTGTGCAAAGGTTTGTTATCAGATTATTAAATTGTAACTGCGTTTTCCATTCCATTTTTGTAAAGACAAACAGCTAAAAGCCTCTTTCTCGTTTACAAAGGTAAATGCTAAGATACATTAATTAGCTTTGTTCTGTTGTCCTCAGTGGTTATAAAAGTTTCTAATCACATTACATTTTTGTATTTCAGGCATCCTGTTGATTAAAGAGGCGCCTTTTGAATGAACGTCCAAAACATGTCTGCTCCTCAAGAGAATCCGCAGTGTGTATCATGGTTCTATGGGGCTGTGCTAAAGGTGTCGTGCCTCGAACAAATACACGGGACTTTACTGAACTAAAGCCAAAGATACAGATGTGACTGAACCAGTGATGAGGCTCTGCTACAGCGAACACGGCAAGAAATCTGGTCTCATCTTGATGCTTCATGAGACTAATGTTGAACATATAGAGGTGTGTTAAATGAAGTAAAAAGTAAAGAACTTTGGAAACCACTGAGTACAATAGAACAAGCCTGATCTAGACATCTTATCAACTTCCTTCAGAATATTTTTTTTAAACTGCAAAGAGACTTAATGGAGACCCTGTATATTTAATAATAAAACATTGTGTACACTCACCAGCTCTGGCAAACTCCACCAACAGTTTTGGTAAAGTGGCAGAAAACAGCAGAGTTTGTCTAGTGTCTGGGAGCCTCTGTATTATTTCTTGAAGCTGATCCACAAAACCCATTTCAAACAATCTACAGGAACCAAATTATGTTTATATAGAACATTGTGAAAGTAAAATCAAAACAAAATGACTCGTTGCTTTGTACCTGTCCGCCTCATCAAAAACCACATATTCCACACACTGCAACTTGAGATTCATGTCTTTCACAACATGCATGAGGCGACCAGGCGTGCCTATAATTCTGACAAAAGAAGAAAAAATATGGTTTACAAACATTGAACAGCGGCGTGTTTAAATTCTGTCGCACTCACATGTCTGGGTTTTCATGCAGCGCAGCAAATTGGTCGTCCATACTGTAAAAAACATATGGATAAAGGATAAAGCAACAGCGGGACAATGCAAACTGGAAACAAAAGTACAGAGGCACATACCTGTCTCCACCGAGGATCAAAGCTGTTTTTAGTCCTGTGAATTTCCCCAACTGCAACAATGAAATGAAAACAATTACAGCAAATAGAAAAGATGAAACTGCGGTGGACAGCGGCGCGTTGAGCAGTATATCTGACCTCTTTAGTGAACTTCATGGTCTGTAGTGCCAGCTCTCTGGTTGGAGACAGAATCAGGGCCCTGGCACCAGTCTTGGCCTGAGGTGCCTTCAGTTTCTCAAACATCGGAATAAGAAAAGCAGCGGTTTTGCCACTTCCCGTCCTGGCCATAGCGACAACATCTTTGCCGTCCAAAATGACCGGGACAGTCTGGGAAAAAGAGGGAACAAGTAGAAAATGTGGTTTGGTTAAAGGTAAAGTTAATGTGGTTTATTATTGTGAAATATCAGGGCTTACTTTTCTTTGTATTGGCGTAGGAACTTTATACCCCTTCTTCATAACACCTTTATACACAGGGTAACTAAGTCCTGCAAAAATGTTCTAATGTTAATCCATTTTCTCTGACAGGTTAAGATCCGTTATGTACATCTCCCTCACCCATGGACTGAAATCCCCCAGACTTCTTCTTCTTCTTGTTTTGCGCTCGGACCATCTCCCTCGTGTCCGGCTCCACGTCTGACAGACAGTCTGAGGTCGGGAACCTTGGGAGCTTCCTCCCCGGCTGTGGGGAAACAAATAAGAAGAAAGAAGATTGAAACCACTGTTAGAGAAAGTACAGCGACTTCTGATGCAAAGAAACTGTACAATATAATACTATGACTGAGGAATGTACACTGACGGGCCAAAATAAAAGTCGCCACCTGGATTTAATTAAGCAAATAGGTCCAAGCCTCCAGGTACGAGTCACGTCTAGGTTCAGCAACAGTCTGTGCTCGAAGAATGAGGTCAGCTGACACCTGAATATACTGAATCAATGGATCGTTTCTTCCCTGATGGCACGGGCATGTTCCAAGACGACAATGGCAGGATTCATGGGGCTCAAATAGTGACAGTGGTGGAGTGGTTCAGAAGCAGGAGACATCATTTTCACACATAGCTTGTCCACCACAGAGTCCAGACCTTAACCCTTTTGAGAATCTTTGTGCAGCGTCAGACTCGACCATCATCAGTGCAAGATCTTGGTGAAAAATGAATGCAACACTGGATGGAAATAAATCTTTGTGACCTTGAATGTGTGCCATAATCAAAGCTAAAGCAGGTCCAACCAAATATTAGATTGTTGGACTTTTTTGTGTATTTTTTTTTTTGGGATGATCTTAAGAAGCACTGAGCTGATTATGCACTGGGTCAAAGTTAAAGAGAGGGAACTACTGCTGCCTCACACATTTGTACAGAAACATTTCTATTTTTTAGTTCAGGTGGATTTTAAAGGTGCACCTCTGGATCAGCTGTTGTACCTCTGAGCCCCTCACAGCTGATTAAAGCTGCAGTTTGACCCTTAAATAAAGAAAACTGTGACTGACAAACACCAGGCAAAGATGATCCCCTGTTTGTGTGAAAAATAACACATATTTACCGTGTCATCGTCTTTTATTTCTGCTGCCAGCTCAAAGTCTCCACTGTCAGACTCTGCCTCCACATCTTTGTTGTTGTGTCTTTTCTTCTTCGTGAATTTTTTCTTCCTTTGGCCCATTTTTTCTTCTGTTTTTTTAACTTTCCGGATCAGAGCGTCCAAGTGTATAAAACAAGTAGTGAATAAATAAGCTTAAAAGTGTTTTTCCCCCTCCACAGCAGCGCGGGCAGACATGTTGGAAAAGCACGTGTGGATCCGTGTCTTCTTCTGCGCCTGCGCGGTCAGGAGTCACGCGCCACGCCGCCGTCACACTGCCCCCTGCCGGTCAGACGGACTCTCCACTGTTTCAATGTGATCCGGGATGGTTTGGGAGTGTAGGCTGATAAATTATAATCAGTACAGTATAGTAAGGTAGAACTTTGTGTTTTCTGTTTTTTGTTCTAAATGAAGTTATTTATTAGAATACTACAGCACTTTAAAATTACTGCAAGCACTTTAAAATTACTGCAAGCACTTTACAAATAGGCACTTGGACCGTATGGAGTGTGAATTTTTGGGGGGTCTGTGGAGTTGTTTGATTGTTGTTTGTTTGTTGTTTGTGTCCTGTCTCCTTTCCCATTTTAGATGTGAGGGACTGCGAAAGAAAAATAACTGTGCAGCTAACTTTTGGCACTTTTACTGGTGTTTATTAATGTGCATTGTCCCTTTTCAAATAAATAAATAAATTATTTAATTTACTTAAATGTAGAAATCCCAAATTTAATTGATCAGGTTACTATTTTATTACCTTAGTTTCATATCTCTTTCTTTCTTTATTCTTTATTAGACAGGGACCATGTACAAATTCATGTGTTTTAGCATTTAGCAGTTTAGTTTTGGTTTAAAGTTCTTGTTTAATTGCAGCTCTGAGATTCTGAGGAATGAAGTGTGCTTTATAAATAAAACAGACCTAAACCTACAATAAATACATCCACCTCATGGTAACAGCTACAGTAAATACATCCACCTCATGGTAACAGCCTCCAGCACCACTCACATCCTGCAGAGTGGCCCATCGTGCATAAAGCTCGGGGCGATTAGAGGTAAGAGGGACAGTCAGTCACACACAGGCCGAGGTCCAGTCCTCCAGCGAGATTCAATGACACACGCAGAGATTCAGTGATGCAGGTCCCAGAGAGGGCTATTTTCCTGTTTTCAGCCTGGCATTTAAATAAAAAAGGCTGGAGTTGTAGGTCATTCTCCGGCGCTCGTGGCACTGCCTGAGCAACAAGCTCATCTTGGAAACATGTTTCAGCTTTAATGTTTCAAGGCCTGGTTTATTATTCATAAGGAGGAGCTTTTAATGCCTCTGTCTGTGTAAATCAGTGTTAATGTGAGACGGTAGCAGTGATTTCACTTTTCCCATGAAACAATGGCCAAGCTCTGAATACAAATGTGTTCTGCTGTTTTACAGACACTCGAGGTTCAGTGATGATGACAGTTTGATTGGTTATAGGTTTATATTGGTTTATATTATAAGTTTATATATTATATTACATGCTGTATAAAAAAAAGGCTTGAAATATGCGAGATTCATGCAGTTCTGTTTGTGAATTTACATTATGTAAATGAAAAATATCCGTCCTGTCATATGTGAACAGCATGAAATGTCGCTGTTGTTTTTCCAGCTCCATGGTGGTGACGTGTGGCAGATGTCGTCAGGTTGATTTTTATTTTAAGACGCTGGTGTGTGTGCTGAGGAGTGTGTCTGGAGCAGATGCTGCCGTTAAGCCTCAGAGATTGAGGGGGTCTGTTTAAATTACAAGATTATTGTGCTGATGTTTTGTAAAGCTTTTAAAAGGGATAGTGGTTAATATCCACTGCCCTGCAGAACATGCCCACGTCAATGTAATTATTCAAATGTGAGCAGGACTCCAGCAGACCATTTCAAATAATTCAAACATTCAGTGTTCAGAGCATTTATGCAAGTCTCCAAGAACCAGCTTCACAAGATGCTTTAAATATGTCAACCTCTGTACATCCACAAATGAACTGAAATATTATCTTTGGAAATATAAATGTATATGTAGCATGTAATATGTAAAAGTATTTCTTAAACCAAACTAAACTATCAGACCATTTCAAATCATTCACTGAATTCAACACCTCAGTAAAAGTCTGAACTCACAGACGTTTGCTGTAACTAGTCTCATTGAATCTGTCAATAAATCAATATCCAGGGCAAATACTCAGCAGGTCTGATCACGGCAGGATGAACAGTGATTCAGAGGAAGAGAACAAACACAGGCAGGTCTCAGATCAGGACAGAACCGACAAAAGCAGGTCTCAGATCAGCACGAGAGGCAGCACATCCACCACATGTGACTGCAACAGATGGGAAAGGGGCATCACCTCAGCTCCTGGGCAAAAGGGCAGCCATGCAAAAAATACAGGCCTGAGATTAGACTGTTCCTTAACACGCAAGAAGAAAACATGAGAAAATACACAGATACAGCATCTAAATGTCAACACACGAGCCGCTGTGTGAAGACAGATGTGTTTGTGTGAATAAAGAAGAGCTCATTCTGCTTTAGCTTGATGCTCCTCAGTCTCAATGTGAAGAAACATCTGCACAAATCTGAAAAAGCACGTCGCACAGCAGGGTCAGACAGTTACCAAGAGGACTCATGTTTCATAAAAAGCACAACAGTGTCTCCGGGAGAAACGAAAGCCCTGGAGACGTCATCAGCCGAGCAAAATGTGGGATTATTAAAGCGTCTGATACTAAAGCGTCTGATATCCGCTCGTGTGGATGCAAACTTCCACTCAGAGCGATGGCCTGGAGAATGTGCTGGTGTTTTTGGTCACACACAATTGGATTGCAGCTCATTAACAGAGAGACCCGCCAGCCTCCACTCAGTACAACTCACTAATGGCCACTTTAAGTTTTCTGCTGCTTTTTGAGCTGAATTCTCCTTTTGTGCCTTTCTGCAAATGTTTTGGTGGTTTGAGTGAAACTGACCACGAGCCGCTGTCGTCACTCCCTCATCATCAAGTTTTACTGCTTCACTGACAAAGAGCAAGAGCCAAACCAAAAAATTCATAAAAAAGACACAAAAATGAATAAATAAAACACTGTAGTACTTTATTTGGCGACTTAAAGTCTATGTTCAATGGGTCACTTTTTATACACTTAAACTGCTTTACGCCAAGGGAACATTCACACACACTGGAGAGAGGTGGGTTAAGTGTCTTGCCCAAGGACACAACAACAGCCTTCATCTGTGAGAGCTAGAATCGCACCGCCAACCTGTGGGACAGTGAATCTGACTGTTCAACCAGTGATTTTTATGCTAAGAGTGGGATTCGATCCGCTAACCTCCAGATCAGTGGGCAAAGGCTCTACCAACTGAGCCACCGTCTGTCTGTCTCTCTCGTCTCCTCGACATTTGCCGTGTGAGAAAATGTGTTGATCACTTTGCTGTTTGGCCAAAGCTTTTCATTTGATGTGTAAATGCATCTTCATCACAAACGTCCACAGCATGCAGCCCTCACTATTCTTGTCCCTGTCACTTCAAACTTGACGGCACTGCCCAGCGACGGGGATTTCAACAGAATTTAAGCCAGCTATTGTGTGAGGAGATAAGTTGGAAGCAGCTTGGGTAAGACTCACTTTCATCATTAGGCCACTATACAGAACGTCCTCGCCTCCAGCTGCATCTGTGCCTTTCCTTTTTGTGCGGCTCGAGTCTCAGCAGAATATGAAATGGTCTGTGAGCTGAAGAGGAGGGAGAAAGGTCGTCGGGTGTGTTACGTTTTGGTTTTTTTTTACAAGGAGGCTTGATGTTACGCCACTCAGAATGAAAAATGCACATGGCAGACTCCCTCCTCTCCCCTGGCAATGACAAATGTGCAAGGAGAGATCTCTGCATGAATATTTATAATAGAAAAAAATGTAATAGGAAAATAAAATATCAGTGTGTATGAATGTGCTGAGTGTACTGTCACGTCTTTGTTCAAACATGAGGGATACACTGCATGTGCTGCAAACCCAGTCCAGGTATGAGTTTACCTCAGACGAGGCAGTAGTCTGGATTTTGCATGTTTATCAGAAAGCTTCTTATCTAGAAGAAGATACAGGACATCATTCTTAACATACAAGAGCTGACTTTAGGGAACAACGGCATGATTATGCTCTCCTGAAGTCTGTGCTCATTTATTTATTTATTTTTTAAATCTTTATTTATACAGGGAACCAGTGAAAGCACTTAGACTCTTTTTCATGCACGCCCTGTTTAAAATACAATACAAGCAGAAAAAAGCAAACAAAACAAACATGTATACAAGTCCAAAGCATTAAAAACAGGAGCAGGTGTGGGTATACAAGTTTATTACCAATTGTTTTGTTTTGTTTTATTTTATTTTATTTTAATCTATTTTTTATTTCATTTTATTTTAATTTATTTTAATTAATTTATTTATTTATTTTATTGTATTTTTTTTATTTAATTAATTTATTTATCTTTTCTTTTCTTTGTTTGGTAATTTTTTAAATTTTATTTTATTATTGAATTTTATTTTATTTATTTAATTTTTTTAAATGTATTTTTTAATTTTACTTATTAATTTATTTATATTTTTTATATTTATTTCTTATTATTATTGACTGGTTCTCTCAAAACCCTTTATGCACTCAGTCAGTTCAGTGTGATTTATAGTTCTAAAAATGGTTTCTCTCTCCAAACACTCATCATTAGCATACTAGCATGCTAACGGTGTGCTTAAATGCTCGTGTTTTATATTCTGTGCGATACTGAGATGGACTTTTGTTCTTAACGTTTCCCAGACTGTTTTTGTCTTTGGTCGACACTCACCCCGAGCATCTTTTCACTTTCACCTCCAGTGCACTCGCATCAAGTGCACTTTTGGTCTTCACACACAGAACACGCACAGAACGCACAAAAAACACACAAAACACACACAGAACACACACAGAACACGCACAGAACACGCACAGAACACACACAGAACACACAAAACACACACAGAACACACAGAGAACACGCACAGAACACGCACAGAACAAACACAGAACACACACAGAACACACACAGAACACACACAGAACACACACAGAACACACACAGAACGTACAAAACACACACAGAACACACACAGAACACACACAGAACACACACAGAACACACAAAACACACAGAACACACACAAAACACACACAGAACACACACAGAACACACACAGAACACACACAGAACACACACAGAACACACACAGAACACACACAGAACACACACAAAACACACACAGAACACACACAGAAAACACACACAGAACACACAGAACACACACAGAACACACACAGAACACACACAGAACACACACAGAAGCCAATCAGGACGCAGAACACAATGCACGTTCATACTCTGTAAATAAAAGCAGGTAAAATTACACCAAAAAAATCCGTGAAACAGTGAAATTGCAGAAGCTGAACCGCGATACAGCGTCAGACAAACTGTATTTGAATAATTTCACATATAAGTCACATCTGAGTATAAGTCTCACCCCGGAAGTGCGACTTATAGTCCGGAAAATCCAGTAATCCCTTTTAAACCCACACCTGAAATTGAAAAGCTGTCGTCTGTCCTCATAACGACGGCAGATCCTCCTGAGCGTGCACAGGTTTTCATCCCCACAACGTGATAAATACCCCACACACACACAGAGACGGGGCTGATTCATGTAGAAAAGTGAAGAAGAAGAAGAACCCAGTCACACACAGCTGCACACGCTCACAAATGCAAAGAGGCACATGCACGCTGCCTCCCCACACGGGCTGCAGGGCTCTGTGTTTCATCTCCTGAACCAGCAGCTCGGCCTTCTCCCTCCAAAAAAACACGTGTGATTTTTTTTTTATATGAATGACAGCGCACTGGCAGCCGTCTATCAGCAGCAGAACATATGTTGCTTTGGGTGGGGAGGGAATGAGAGCTTACTGCAAACTAAGCCTGCCTTATCCAGCGGCATTACAGTCTCTAAGAAAGGATTTACTCTTTAATTCTTGATTAGATCGAATTTTCTCCCCAGTGCGCTCCACAAGTGATACACAGCTCAAAGTGTGTACAGTCTTTCCCCGTCGCCCGCCGTCTCCCGCTGTGTCATTTCATTTAGGACAAGGGCTTTTAATACATTGTGATAGGGCTATTATTAGACTCCATGGATTATCAATAAAGAATTAATCCCCCTGACTGATGTGTGCGATGTGTGATGTGTTCGCCTCGACTGGAAAAAGACAATTAGACACTGATGTGATAAAATGGTCCATCCCCATCGCCCTCTGTCCCTCCTCTCCTCCCCCCGTCTCTCTCTTTCCTCCCTCTCTCTCTCTCTCCTGCCACATCCAGAAGTGATAAGAGATGAGAGGCTTCGCTTTCTCCATCACATGCTGGAGACGTGAGGAGACCACTGAGGAAGATGTTCATTTATTTTGTGATGTGACTGGCTGGTCTTCCTCCCCCTCACCTCTTCTTCTTCTTCTTCTTCTCTTCTCTGACTTCACACAGCACACACGCAGCAGGTCTCACACTTCACACACACTCAAGTGACCACAGACGGCTGCTGCTGGAGTCTTTTTCTACCATTTTGTTGTCGTTTTTTGCTCTTTTTGTCAGTGGATTATTGGCTGTAGGAGAAATACTCGCCACTCTTCAACACTGTGCTGCATCCATGACTTTAAACACCTGGCTGCCGTACAGACTTGGATTGATTTTGATTTTGGCTCATTGCGTGACACAAGGTACATTTGTCATTTTTTGCATGTGAAAAGCCAGTCTAATATTTAACATATCATGTGTTTTATGGATAATCTAACAGTTCCATGTTTCATTTTACATAAATAAACATAACTAACTAGTAGAGCATTTGTAAAGTGTGACCTGTGCCAGTGCCAAGCCTGGATAAATGAGGATAAACGCAGCAGAAGGGTGAAAAGAAACATGCTACTTACTGCCAACTGGGAGGAAAGTGGTCTGAACTGGCAACCGGAGAGAGAAAAGCTGAAAAGAAAGGAACAAATAGTTAATAATGATGATTGTAAAATGCTAAACGCCCTGCGCCAAAGCTGTTCCAAAGCCTTAGATTGAGATTTCGTCAAATATTTCTGCATTTAATCCACTTTTGTTGTTTTTTACGCTGGTTTTGAACAGTCTGCTCACATTTCAACTCATATTTCTCAAGGCAAGTGACGTGCAGAGACAAAAAAAAATGAAATGACAAAACTATAGCACTATTAGACCTGGACCAGCTCAATAAATCCCAAATGAGCTGCTGCGCTTTAAGCCCATTCAACAGAAACAGAAAGGCTTTTGTTGTGCATGTAATTGACCTGGGACGTTTCTCCTCACGACGAGCAGCACCTGCAGGGGGCAAACCAAATTTCCCAGTAGAGCCATAACAATTGACCTGTCTCTGCTCAGATCTGGAGCCTTGAACTCCCCAGGGACCAAATCATAAAGCGTGTGCTGTTATGAGCCGTTTTTGCATGATTCTTTTGGTTTGTCTCTGCTCCTCTCCTCATAATTGCCGCTCAGGGAGGAAATGTTTTTTATCAATAAGTTTGTGCCAAAATGAGCTGAACGGGTCGATTCATGGAGAAATGGCTGAGCACTCGTGTTGTTTACAGACTGTTTTAGATTAATCATCAAGTTAATAGACCTGGACATAATCACATAACCAACTAAAGCACAATGGACACGTCCTGAATGAACTAAAGCAATACAACTTTTTACTCCTATTTCCACAGAGAAGTTGAGTGATGATCAAATTAAAACCTGTTCATTATTGTCAAAATTAAACCTCCTGAGACACTTTTTGGTTTGTCTGGGCCACAATTTTTAGAAGAAAACAACAGCAACAATGAAAAAAAACGTTCAATTTAGAATATTTTTAAGAGTTAAGAATGTTCAGAATATTTTTTTTTATTATTATTTTATTTTTATTACTATTTTATTTATTTTTTTTTTTTTGTAAAGGCTTATCTCTCCTGTACCTGTTTTCCAAGAGACACAGTTGTTTTTACTTAAGACAAATGTTGCTGTTTCAGGCTCTTAATAGTTTGTGCACATGTTTTATCAAAATGATCCAAACGTAGAGCGAATGTCCTCATATGTGGACGTCATTTTTCTCATAATGTAAAAAGATAATTCTGTTTTTACTCATCAGGGCCAATCAGCCCAAATAACAAAGAGAAATTAAAAAGCCACGAAAGAGCTCGAGTCTCAGGAGGTTAAACTAAAGATACAGCACAACAGAATTAAACGAATAAATGAGTGACTGTGAGGAAACCAGATCTGAACAAACATATATACATTTGTTTCCAGATTTGGCAGGACAAGAACATCGAGAGAAGACCACAGACCCATCTTTGCATCGATTGTGATTTTTTGCACACTCCACTCGAGACGTTTATGCCATACAAACGATGCACATTTACATATTACGTCTATTGTAGATGCTGGAGGAGTCATGATGAACTGCACTGCACCAGAGGAGCTGTATGTCTTTACAATCTGTTCTCATTATTTTGACAAATGCTCACACTGGGGACCTCTCAGTGTTTCATGAGCTGTACTGAATAGTCCGATGTAAATGATGACCGCTGATGTGCTCGTCGTTATAGAGATCTGTGATGATGTGTGAGTTTTTGTGGAGGTTTGGGAATATGGCACATGTTGGCAGAGGCTGGCATGTGCTCCCTGTTGCTACGAGGGTTTACATTGATTCAAGCAGATTTCTAAAGAGATTTTAGTAAGAGCATTTGCGCCGGATTACCATGCTCCTGAAAGCTTTTGGTGGGCTATTTAACCGAGGCGAGGTGCAGAGATGCTTCTGTTTGCTTTAAAAAGAGGAGAGTGGTTTCGCTCAGGCCCAGGTGGAGTTTAGGAGCTGCCTTTAAGAGCATTTGGAGGCAGTGGAGATGGGTTTAATTCAAAATACGGTATATTTAACAACTTTTTGCATTGCCCAAGTGAAAATGTAATGAAAGAACATCTGAGGAACACCTAAAAATGGTTTCATATAGAACCAGGTTCTGTAAAATGCCTTTTTTTTGACTTACGGTTATTGTTGTGGAAAAAATTACAATTCTAAATGAAAAGTAATCAGGACAGGGCCCAGACCTGCCCTGGACACAGACTGGTTGCC
The DNA here is from genome assembly GCA_019594935.1 of Periophthalmus modestus. Lineage (NCBI taxonomy): Eukaryota > Metazoa > Chordata > Actinopteri > Gobiiformes > Gobiidae > Periophthalmus > Periophthalmus modestus. The sequence goes on from JAIEZT010000054.1 coordinate 43,575,188, forward strand.
TCTCAACCCCCCAAGTCTCTGAGTTCCCTGAGTTCTCCCCTGGTCCTTAGTTTCCCTTCGTTCTGTCCCCCTTCTCTGTTCCCCCAGTCTAAGTCCCTCCAGTGCCTTTTATACCAGAATAACAATACTACAAACACTTCAAAGCAGTGTTAATGTCTGGTCTGGGTCTGACTGACACAGATTTAAAGACATACGATAAGAATATTGTCTTCACAGAATGAATATACTTAAATGTCCATCACAGTTACATCCCTCCTTCTTCTTTTGTTGGGCTGGTGCATATAAACACAGGAGGCTGAGAAGGCTGTAGACAGCTGAGACCTTCTCTGAACTGTACTCCAGCACTCGCGGCGCCTGACGTGTGGTTTGATCACAGGCTCATAGACTCAGACTCTATACGACGAGATGGAGTGAGTCACTCCTGAGCTGTGAATATGACGCCTGGAGCCCGTTTCTCTGCTGTTTCAGTGATGTCATCTGTGGGGTATGAGCACTTATGGGGATGTAATTACTAACATTTAAGGTGAGGTTCAAAATGCTTTGTGGGAAACTCAGTGTAAAGAGAGTAAGAGGAGGTGCTGGCTGGTGACTCACGGCTGTTAAACGCTGTGGCTGACGTCCAGCACATCAGGCCGTATTGTATTTTCCTGTCAATTAACCCACTGAACTGAGAGCAACCTTTTGATTTGAACTGGATGACACTGAACACAATCAAAAACTGTGGCCTGGAAGCTGAACAAATGTGTCTAATGTTTCACAGAATTCACAGTTATTCTTTAGTTCAAAAAGCAGAAGAGATAAGAGCTTGGTAAAAACACTGCTGGTGTGTCCTTGGGCAAGACACTTCACCCAACGTGCTTATGAATATGGTTTGTGTGAGACGGCACAGATCGGTAGCCTCACTTCCCTCAGGTTTATTTTACACACACTAAAATCACTTCATGTCATAAAACTACATATTCGGTGCTGTATATAAGGAGGTTTTGTTGTCTTCACTGTGAGGTTTGTTTAACACTGACATTTATTCCCAACATTTCTGTTTTTAGAAGTCCAGGGGCTGCAGTGCTATGGCTGCAACATCATCCAGGGCCAGAGGTACGTGGACGTGGGCTGCTCCAATCCAGAGGTCATCACCTGCACCCACTCACACAAGGGCTTCAAACACCGCTTCTGCATCAAGACTGAGAGCAGTAAGTCACTCTCCTCACGGTTCTGGCCTCTGACTTCTCCTCAAACCCACAACTGAAATATTTATGTCAGAGTGAAGCTGCAGAGTGATTAATCGACTGTGTCACGCCGTCGGACACTGGTGCAATCATGTTATTCTTAGCCCTGCTTCTATGTACATGTTCTAGTTCTTGTACATGTTCTAGCTCTTGTACATGTTCTAGCTCTTGTACATGTTCTAGCTCTTGTACATGTTCTAGCTCATGTACATGTTCTAGCTCTTGTACATGTTCTAGCTCATGTACATGTTCTAGCTCTTGTACATGTTCTAGCTCATGTACATGTTCTAGCTCTTGTACATGTTCTAGCTCTTGTACAAGTTCTAGATCTTGTACATGTTCTAGCTCTTGTACATGTTCTAGCTCTTGTACATGTCCTAGTTCGTGTACATGTTCTAGCTCTTGTACATGTTCTAGCTCTTGTACATGTTCTAGCTCTTGTACATGTTCTAGATCTTGTACATGTTCTAGCTCTTGTACATGTTCTCTCTTGTACATGTTCTAGCTCTTGTACATGTTCTAGCTCTTGTACAAGTTCTAGATCTTGTACATGTTCTAGCTCTTGTACATGTTCTAGCTCTTGTGTACATGTCCTAGTTCGTGTACATGTTCTAGCTCTTGTACATGTTTCCTAGTTCTTGTACATGTTCTAGCTCTTGTACATGTAGCCTATGTTTGTAGTCATGTTCTAGCTCTGCACATGTTTAGCTACATGTTCTAGCTCTTGTACATGTTCTAGCTATTGCACATGTTCTAGCTCTTGCACATGTTCTAGCTATTGCACATGTTCTAGCTATTGCACATGTTCTAGCTCTTGTACATGTTCTAGGTTCATGAGTTTCCTCGTTTCTGAACATGTCAGAAAACAGAACATCTACTTATTCAACTGAAATGACTGAGACTGTGTTTTAATTTCTACTTTTAAACTCCGACCATGTTAATTATCTACATGTTTTCTTTTGTATACTTTAAAGTTCTAATTCATATGTTTTATTCTTACTATTTTTAAATGTAATAATAGTTTATTTTAAGTAGCGCACATTAGTTCCTTCTCCAAACGCTTCACGATTGTGGGCTGATGGTCTGATGTATCTGCTGTATAATCAGTGTAAGTTGTCTCATGTACACGGACCTTCTCCATCAGTAGAGGTGGTGTTTTTTCAGCTGTGGTTGCAGACTGTTAAGTGTGTTCCAGATCACTCTAAATGTCTGTGGTTGCAGACTGTGAAGTGTGTCTTCAGGATCACTCTAAACGTCTCCCTCATTACACACACAGAGTATTTGTTGCTTACTTGTGCCGTTTTTCTGCTGAGTCCGACAGTCACTCGTCACTCTTCTCTGACTGATTGTTCTTCGGTCCTTTCAGCGGCTCTGGGTATCGTCCTGACCAGTGGATGTGCCACGTCCAGACACTGCCAACAACAGGAGCTGCCAGGTGTAAGGATCCACTGCTGTGACTCCGACCTGTGTAACAGCGCCTCCCCCTGGCAGCACAGCACAATGCACCTCCTCTGCGCTCTGTCCAGTCTGGTGCTCTTTGGAATCTGCTGGTGATGGACAGTCTGCCTGTGGAGGAGAGGCAAGCGGGAGACACAGGAGATTGTCTGGGCTTGTTTGATGCAGGTGGAGAGATGGAGCTCCCCTCTCCCATCTCTCCCATCTCTCCCATCTCTCCACAGACCGACTCACCTGCCGCTTTTGAGGAGTCATCGACTGACCCGTCTCGTGCAGGACCATTGTTCCTTTCTGCTTTGTTTCATCACGGGCCACAAAGTGCTGTCCGGTTGTGTGTTAACTCCCACTTGGCCCAAAATCTTAGAAAAGTTCCTCCAGCACATACTACTCTGTCAAAGTGCTGCTAACATCACCAAAACTCTTCCCTTGGACCCTTTAGAAATCAAACCTCCTGCATTAACAAACTACAGAATGAGCCTTAATCTGAAAATGTTTTAAAAAGGACAAAACTCAAACACACAAAAAGCTGTCCTGTCCAGAGCATCACTAAGTTAAATTATTATTAAATTGAACATTTTACTTGAAATAAATCATTTAATATAACATGTAAAAGAGTAGTATAGGTCTGTCGTTTATGCATAGTTTTAGGCATAGATGAGATCTCACCAAGATATTATATTAAGCAAGAAAATAACAGGCCTAACTAAAATGCAGAAGAATACAGGAATTTTTTAGCAAAATAGATTTTTTGCAAAATTCTCCTTGGGGAAGTAACATCCCAAACCCTCCTCACATTTGGGTGATTTGTGTAGAAGATTTTATAAAGCCTATATATATATTTTTAAACAACCAGGCTGAAAACAGGGCTGGCGGGTTGGTGAGCTGTGGTGTTCCAAATCCTCTCGGTAGATTTCAGAGCTCCACTTCGCCCCTGGTCTGCAATATATATTAAATTTATACTTAAAATGTATATATAGATATGTTCATTTTATGACCATGTAACCTGCAGACTGAAAATCAGGGGGTATCACATGGGACTGTTAACTGGTTATAAATATAACATTTTAATGTACAGTTTTGTGGGTAAAATTGTTTTTGCAAACTGTTTTCTCAGGAAAGGGTGTACGGCCCTGTCACTTTGGAGAAGTATCAGATTCCCTGTGTTTTAAAACAGGGCAAGCTTAAGCTTTGCTGATTTTAGCTTTTAACTTGTGGGCAGCTTTTGTTTTTTCTTTTTTTCCATTTGAAGTTGGATTTTATACAATTAAGTTTTATTTAACTGCTGTTTGTCTTTCTTGACCAGTATCTTATAGGCCATCTGCATGTGTAGCCTATATAATATGACAATTGTATAAAACACTGAGTTTTTGGAGGTTATAAAACCCACACAGGCCTGTCACGATAATGAATAAACAGACTTATTGTTCAATAATTGAGATTATGAACAGTACTTATATTCAAATGTACTGTTTATTTGCACAAGTATGTCTTTGAGTCCATTAATATTTGAGTCATAGGAGTGTGGCATTATAGTTTGGACATTTTAGTTGGTCAAGGCAATCAAGCTCTGATTGGTTAGAGCGGTCACATGGTACAACATGAACGAGCCGCAGGTTTACAACGTGGTTCAGAAAATCCTGGAAGCACAAACATTATAATTTAGTCATTTATGTATTATTCCCTCGCCTCCTTCACGGTCGCTCGCTCTCGTCGCACAAACTCTCATGGAGGGTCGCTCATCTGCATGTGGTCGATGTGCAAGGCAGAACCGGAAAGGGGCGTGTCTGTCACGTCACACGTGTCTGTCTTGTTCAGGGAAAGGGGCGTGTCTGTCCTCGTTCACAGGGAAAGGGGCGTGTCTGTCCACGCTCACAGGGAAAGGGGCGTGTCTGTCCTCGTTCACAGGGAAAGGGGCGTGTCTGTCCACGCTCACAGGGAAAGGGGCGTGTCTGTCCTCGTTCACAGGGAAAGGGGCGTGTCTGGGCACGCTCACAGGAAAGGGGCATGTCTGGGCACGCTCACAGGGAAAGGGGCGTGTCTGGGCACGCTCACAGGGATAAGTGTCTGGGTGTCGTGGCAAAGGGGGTGTGTCTGTCTAAAAACAATCATGGGCTCAGACTGCTGTTGTAGATCATCAGGAGATCGCGCGGGCAGTGCAGTGGTGGCTGATTGAACAGCCACCCTTTTGGGCCACACAGCCACATGCACAGCCTCTGGGACTGGTGTCCCCAGACGAGACGCACCGCAGTATCAGCTGGAGGTCGTCTTGAGAGGGTGTCTGTGTTCCGATTGATGTGGCCTAGGCGATATATATCACTACGTAGTCAAATACTGCAAGCTCGGCCACCCAGCGGAGCTCTGTAGCACCCGACTTGGCTGTACCTAGACGGCTTATTATCTGTCCACACCACACACTTACTCCCCAAAAGCTTCTCATGGAATTTCTCCGACATGGCCCACATCATACCGAGAAACTCGAACTTCATAGAACTACGGTTCTTTTCTGCCAGGAGCAAACTGCAGCTGGCGTAAGCGATTAATCAAACTCTGCCATCCTTTTCCTGTGACCGAACAGCCCAAAGGCCTTCATGGCTGGCATCTACCTCTAGAGCAAAGGGTAGGTAAAACTTTGCATATGCAAGCACCAGTGTTGGGAAGTAACTAAATACATGAACCAAAAATACAACATGTATTTTCAAGAGCCTATAGTCCAGGCACAGCCTCAGGCTGCCATCCTTCTCCCGGATGATATTAGTGAGGCATAAGGGCTAACACTCTCCTGGATGACTTGGCCATCCAGCAGTTTGCATATATGTGCCCTGACTCATCATAATCAGACGGGGGATACACCTATACCTCTGTCTAACAGGGATATTATCCACTAGGGGGACGTCATGAGCAATCAGGATGTACAGGTCTAAATCAGAGAATGCAAACACTTGCTCATGTCTAAGATGAAAAGCATGGACTTTCTGCTGATCAGACTGTGATAGTGAGGAAAGGTCTGGGGATTCTGTTTGAGCCCTAACAGAGTCAGGTGGAGCTGTTTGGGAGTGGACTGTGGCCCCATCACCAGGCTGCTGTATGACTGAAACCCCCTCTGGCTAAGCATGATGGGATGATAGGGATACAGGGCCACACCATTCTGCCCTACACTCACAACAGGGATATGCACTGTACCTTTCTCAACTGTGACCACAGCAGAGGAGAACAACAGACTTTCAGGAAGGGCGTGATCTTCACCCATCAGTTGGACCAAAGCTGTACCTGTAAACTGACTAAAGTGAGCAGGGCATGTGGGAGCAAACCATGTCATTGAATCCTCTGGGATTATGATCGGGCACATACCTCTCTGCTGCTTCTAATGGGTGAATCTTTGATTTTATTCTGATGTCAGTGATGTACAGTCTGCTGCAATACTATGGACGCCTGCTGTATTTCGGGCAGATCAAAAAGGTTAATTCACATAATAAAGACACGTACCAGGCCTACAGCATAACAAGGGAACCACAGTGAGGCGACTTACGGGGGAAATGCCACAATTGGTCACAGGAGGTTGAATAATAATATATCTAGGACTCATTATAGATACTTACTAGACCTGCAGTTTATTCATGATTCATGTTCATGGTTCATTTGGAAAAAGGTTTCTGTTTTAGGGTCATTGTGAGTGGCATGAAGTAATATTCAGTTTTACTGTTGATTGAAGTATTTGCTGTAGCTTTACTGCACTTCAGATGTGTTATTGTGACAGGCCTATGCTCAAATGCTTCAGTTCTGGTGAATTAGTCTTAGTCAACTGTTTGCTTGTATAATGCATAAGTACTGTCAATAAACTCATTGAAACAAACACGTAAGAAATATTATTTTAGGGGAACAGTTGCTCGAGGTTTCAGCTAACTTAAAATATTCCCTCCGTTTCCATTGATTAAGGATTTAAGTTTAAATATAAAATAGGTTATGAGTAAACACCTCTTACATTTTTCAGATAAGTTTATATGATTTTATAAGAGCTTTATTAAAAGGTAGGATCTGTACAATAAATCTGTAAATATAAACAGTTTGGTTCACAAGACGGTTTTCCAATCAGAAAGCACAACGAGCCTCACATGACTCTCTCATTTTTGTGATGATAAACCATGATTAAGCCCAGTTTGAAATAAATCTAAAACCACTGAGTGAATTCTGGAGGTTCTGAGCTTTGACATGAGCCTGGACCTGCTCATATATAGAGACTGAAAACACCTGCGCTCTCAGTATGAGGTAAAGCACCAGCAACGCAGGTTCAGTTAAGGATGTGGTTGCTTTTTAAAACTGTTGTCTGCAGATGTTTAAAGGTGCACTATGTAACTTTCTTGATTATCTTAATTGAGATGTTATTCCATCCATCCATTTTCATCCGCATATCCAGGGCCAGGTCATGGGGGCAGCAGTCTGAGCAGGGACTCCCAGACTTCCCTCACCCCAGACACGTTCCTCCAGCTCCTCCGGTGGGACCCCAAGGTGTTCCCAGATCAGAGAGACATAGTCCCTCCAGCGTGTCCTGGGTCTTCCCGGGGCCTCCTCCCAGTGGGACATGCCCGGAACAGCTCCCCAGGGAGGCGTCCAGGAGGCGTCCAGGAGGCATCCTGAGCAGATGCCCGAGCCTCAGCTGCTCCGCTCGACGTGAAGGAGCAGCGGCTCTACTCCAAGCTCCTCCCGTGTGACCGAGCTCCTCTCTCTATCTCTAAGGGAGCGCCCGGCCACCCTGCGGAGGAAACTCATTTTGGCCACTTATATCTGCGGTTTTGTCCTTTAAATCATTACCCAGAGCTCACGACCATAGGTGAGGGCAGGAATGTAGATTGAGGTAAATCAAGAGCTTTGCCTTTCGACTCAGCTCCTTCTTCACCACAATGGACGATACAGCGACATCACTGCAGACGCTGCACCGATCTGTCAATCTCATGCTCCATCCGTCCCTCACTCGTGAACAAGACCCCGAGATCTCGGGAGACTTTATTCCTTTACCTTGAATGTTTCACACTATGGCATTAAACTTATCTATCTTCATGGAGGATGAACGTGATGCCACTAGGCCAGGTCAAAGGTCAGATCTGTGGAGAGGATGCATGTTTCCACAGTATTTTAAAAACAGTAAAAGCACCTGTAATAACAAGATGTAAAACCTGGTTATTGTGGAGCCATAACTTATGAGGACAAACAAAAAGTAAGTTCTACACTGTGCACCTTTAGGATAAATGTAAAGGTTCAGTTGGCAAAAACACTGCAAAGAAAAGAATAAAAGATACAGAGATATGTGGAAAAACAAGTAGACCTATGGGTAAAAGTAAATCTACACCTGTCCAGGTGAGTGTCTCCTGCAGAAGGCTCCACTGATGCAGAAGCTCTGTCCCTGAGTCTTTGTCCCAGACGCCCATTGTGCTCAGAGGAGGAAACCCTGTGCCTTGAGCCGCCATCTTGGAAAAGCAGATCACTGGAGCCGGAGGATAAACTGCACCTTTTCCACTGCAAACGCCACAAACGCAAAACACTCAACGTTTTGGTGAGTCAGCTGAGTGTCACGGTCTGAACATGGGGCTAGAAATGGACAAAAAGTGTGAGGAATAATCATGGTATAGTGTTTATGGTATGCATTACTTAAGCCTGTGTGTGCCAGTGCTCAGCTAACGGTAAAGCTAACGGTTAAGCTAACGGTTAGGCTAACAAAGCTAGCCTTCTTTTACTTATCAAACTGTGATGTTTAAGTTGGTGGATATGACTCAGAGATATGATGGTAGTTTATGTCTAGCTTCAGCTGCACACAGATACACTCAGGCTAATTCATCACCTTAAACAGATGTGAGTGACATTAGTGTAACCAGCCGTGATGCTAGCGCTAGCATTAGCATTAGCACTAGCAGCGGCAGTGATGATGATGATGATGATGATGATGTCAGGTGCGTTTTGTCATCACTCCTCAGGCATCATCTTCTGTAAACTGTCACCTTGTGTTTGTGGACTTTGTCTGTGCAAACAAACGCATTATTTCCATTGTTTTAACACAGTTTGCGGATACTGTTGCTACAAAACAAGAGCTAGGCTTTTGGCTAACAGTGCTAACCTGCTAGCAGCTCTTTAAAGCGCTAAGGCCCTGTTTTCTCACCGGTTTCAGGAGTATTTATTATCTGACCAACTGCAAACAAGGGTTTTTGTGTTATTTTCAACAACTGATCTGCACCACAAAACTGTCACTTTGTCAGTTGTCTAATTTGAATGTTAATGACAAACAAAATATGGTTCCTCAAATAGTTGAGACCTGATGTGTGTGTAATGTGTGTGTTTGTTTATATGTCTATGTGTGTATTTGTGTCTGTAATATGTGTGTGTTTATGTGTCTATGTGTGTATTTGTGTCTGTAATATGTGTGTGTTTATGTGTGTTTGTGTTTATGTGTGTGTGTTTATGTCTCTGTCGTATGTGTGTGTTTATGTGTCTGTGTTTATGTGTCTGTAATATGTGTGTGTGTGTGTGTGTTTATGTGTCTTTGTTTGTTTATGTGCCTGTAGTATGTGTGTGTTTGTGTTTATGTGTCTGTAATATGTGTGTTTGTGTGTCTGTGATGTGTGTGTTTATGTATCTGTAATATGTGTGTGTTTATGTCTCTGTCGTGTGTGTGTTTATGTTTGTGTTTGTTTGTGTCTGTAATATGTGTGTGTTTGTGTGTCTGTAATATGTGTGTGTTTGTGTGTCTGTAATATGTGTGTGTTTGTGTGTCTGTAATATGTGTGTGTTTGTGTTTATGTGTCTGTGATATGTGTGTGTTTATGTGTCTGTCATGTGTGAGTGTGTTTATGTACCTGTAATATGTGTGTGTTTATGTGTCTGTGTGTGTTTATGTGTCTATAATATGTGTTTTTTTTGTCAGCTGTTCATGCTGGATTTAAAGCGGTGTGTGTGTGTGTGTGTGTGCGTGTGCGTGTCTGTGTCTGTGTGTGATGCCTTTGGCTTTGATACTTGTCTGGTCTCAGTATTTACTGGATAAACGGTCATCTATGGTGCTACCTTACAGGATTTCCCTCTCAGCTGCAACAGTTTCTTGACCAAAATATTAGGTTTCACAGTTTAATCCGTGTCTCTTGAGTGTTGCATTGTGTTCATTGTATTCATTGTGTTCATTGTGCTCATTACTCTGATGAAGGTCTAAGCAGTGCACGTTATAGTCTGTTAACAAGTTGTAAAGTAATATGATATAGACGAACGGGCACCAGGGCCATGAAGTGTCGAGCTGTGAAGGAGTCACATGATTTGAAAAGTGGGTATTACAGCCAACCGTGGAGCTCTTATGGCCATGTCTTAACCAGCTAACTAATCACGTTTGTTCTGTGAAAGCAGGCCAGTAATACAGTGACACCTAAGGTGTGCCACAAATCGATATTACAGCATTACACGGGGGCTAGAGATGCCACATGAGGGTCATGTGACTGAGGGAGTTAGACAGTAGGCTGAGAGTTTCTGTGACTAATCCAGAACTACTGGCGTTTGCACTTGTGTAACGTCCTTCACTTCCCTCCTCGGTTTCACTCTGAAAAGGAAATTTGTCTTTTGTGATTGTCATCCTGAAATAAGCTGGCCTGTTAAAACAATGGCTAGCTGTGAGCTTATTACTACTTTTACTTCTGCTATTCAGAAATGACTTGTGTGTCGTCTGTAATGCAGCGCTCCAGAGTGCGACCATTTTGAGCACAGATGCACCTCAAATTTTGTCTGGTACCACTTAACATTTTCCTTGGGCCTGACCCATCGTGACCACATCCCTTCTGCACTATTTAATCTGCATTTATAATGAGGAGAGAGGACAGAGGAGAACACATTTAAGTCGTTGTTTTGACTGACTCGCTCTGCCCTCACCTTTGACCAGCTTAAGGCAGAGCTGAGGTGGATGTGCTCAGGTGCACAGAGCTAACGGCAGCGCGGAGCAACAAGGCAGAGCTTGTACCTTAAAGAGAAGCATCAAACATGCAGATCCTCCACACTGTGTTTAGACGCTTAAATGAAGCTGCCGCTGTGAGAGGTTTAAAAGAAAATAAAGTTAGATGGGAAAAGACGCCAAAGATTAAATATTTATCTGCCCTTACGATAGAGAACTGTAAAGATCTTTAAAGGCACAGACCTCTCACTCTGATTAGTTTGTGAAGCCAATATTTATTTAATAGCTTTTTAGTCATTAAACTTATAGGTTTCTAACTCATTCTGTTTTAACTTAAAAATGTAAATTCTTTAAAGTTATTTAATCAAATAAACAGCTTTCAATAAATAAAAATAGTCATTATTAAAGAAAAAAGAAATCATATTTCAGTAGGTGTGTAGTATAGAGTATGAATTGTATATCTGGGTAAAAGTAACTAACCAACTTATTTATTTATCCCTGAAGCAATTTGAGGACAATACATTACTCTGGCTTAAACAAACGTCAGGTTCAGATCGTTCTTCTGGAGCCTGTAGCATCTCAAGAGCTTCTTGTAAATGGAATGACGCATCTTCTTCTTCTTTTTATGTTTTTAAAGCAAAAATAGTCTCTTCAGCTGCAGAAGTAAAAACATACAAAACAGGATGTTTGCAGAGCTGTCAGGTTGTCCTTTTTGGCAGATATTCGTTTGAAATCAAATAAACCTTGTGCACGTTTTTAAACTTCATAATGTGCCATCACAGTGACTCAGATCAGTGTGAGAGGGTTCAGTTTGTGGTGGGTGCTCGTGGAGTCTTGGCTCATGTTTACAGAGATGATCTCTGGCTCTAAAACTATGTCGACCATTCTGTCCTTTACTGATATTATTAACACATTTAATATAATGCAATATTACAAGCAAGGTACTTTATAAAAGTTGTCTTTATATATATATATTTTTTTTTTCTCTTTTAGAGCCAAAATGGCGACTGCTCCATACAACTACTCCTACATTTTCAAATATATTATTATTGGTAAGTACCCCACACAATTATAAACTGAAAATAAGCGTGACTACAGTTAGTGTTACATTCCAGTCTGATATTTGGTGTTCTTTTAGATTTAATAATTTATACTTTTCTTGGCATCAAGTCTAGATGATAACATTGTAAATTATGTCACATTCCACAGTAATATTATGAAAACTACATAAATGTAGTCACTATTGTAATTATTGGAGTTAATGTGAGCTCTCTTTTTTCCCAGGGGACATGGGTGTTGGAAAGTCATGTTTGCTGCACCAGTTCACAGAAAAGAAATGTAAGTGCTGCCATCATATTGGACGACTACTTAGTACTGTGTATTTTTCAACGTCGGAAGTCGACTGGAGCCAATATAATTTCAGTTCTTTGAAATCCTCCAGCGGAAGTCCCATTCAAGTGGCTGAGTCCTGATCAGTGTGTACATGTACACGTGCGTGCACAGCTGCAGCTTTCTGCCATTATATCTGCTGTTTGGTGCCACCATTAAGGAGGCAGATGGTGTCATTCAGTCAACATCCGAGATTTACTAAGAAACCTTAAGACATTTATCAAAATATGGCAAAGGAGCATCTTCAAAGAGGGTCGTAGTAAAATCCTGAGCTTTAACTGAGGAAGGATGGACAAAAATACTGACAATATTGACAAAAATGTATTTATATATATATTTTTCCATCCATTTTCTTCTGCTTATCTGGGGCCGGAAGCCTCAAGTGGAGGAGTTCAAGTATCTCGGGGTCTTGTTCACGAGTGAGGGGCGGATGGAGCCTGAGATTGACAGATCGGTGCAGCGTCTGCAGTGATGCTGTGCTGCTGTTTGTGGTGAAGAAGGAGCTGAGTCGAAAGGCAAAGCTCTCGATTTACCTCAATCTATGTTCCTGCCCTCACCTATGGTCATGAGCTCTGGGTAATGACCGAAAGAACAAGATCTCGGATACAAGAGGCTGAAATGGGCTTCCTCCGCAGAGTGGCCGGGCGCTCCCTTAGAGACAGGGTGAGGAGCTCAGTCACATGGGAGGAGCTCGGAGTAGAGCTGCTGCTCCTCCACGTCGAGAGGAGCAGCTGAGGCTCGGGCATCTGTTCAGGATGCCTTCTGGACGCCTCCTTAGGGAGGTGTTCTGGGCATGTCCCACCGAGAGGAGGCCCCGGGGAAGACCCAGGACACACTGGAGGGACTATGTATCTCTAGCTTGGGTACACCTTGGGGTCCCACCGGAGGAGCTGGAGGACGTGTTTGGCGTGGGGAAGTCTGGGAGGCGCTGCTTATCCATCCATTTTCTTCCTCTTATCCAGTACGGCCCGGCACCGGGTAAGAGGACGGAAATGGATGGACAATATCCTCAATGTTTAAATCTTGTATGTCTATAAATATGTGTATTTTTAAAATTTATTTATCTCTTGTCTGGCGTCCATCCCTCAAACTTTGTTCAAATCAAATTCCTTTTCCAGTTTTGGTCCAATCACAGCCTCTTGTTTATAGCAGTGTTTGTCAAATGGAACATTTCCTTTTGTAAAAGTCTTTGTAAAAGTCTGTAGCTTCTTTTACCTCAGATGTAAAGAGTTTAGAGCTTCGCCTGATGATTCAGCAGAAATCCACATGGTTTCTCAGCACTGTGATTTTTCTTTTCTTTTTTAAGCCTAAACTGGTTTGTTTTTACTCAAACAGACCATGCACTTCTCTGATAATACTTCTCTGATAATATCAGTCATGCTCATCAGAAATCCAGACCCAAACGTCTCTGTGCTGTAAAAGTGTGTGGTCTTGGCAGTAAAGGCAAATACATCCTGCATCTCGTCCTTCTAATCACATTTGGAAATATAATAATGTTATATATGATATAACTCACTCAGAACCTCTCTGGACATCTTTGCTCTTGTGCCTCACCCTGAGAACACGCCCCCTTCAGGACAGATGACGAATGCTCTCTCTTTGTGTGTTTAGTCATGGCAGACTGTCCTCATACGATTGGTGTGGAGTTTGGCACCAGGATAATCGAGGTTAGCGGTCAGAAGATCAAGCTGCAGATCTGGGACACTGCGGGTCAGGAGCGCTTCAGAGCGGTCACTCGCTCGTACTACCGCGGCGCTGCAGGGGCCCTCATGGTCTACGATATTACTAGGTACGTACAGATACCTTTAGTCTCTCACAAGCAAAACAAACAAACTCTGTGCAACTGGCAAATATGATGAAAACAAATCAACTGAAAACCCAGAGATACCACACCGTACGACACAATCCCCATAATCCTACACCTCTGGAAGATGAGTGACACATGGCAGAAATACTGTGCATCTGTGCTAAATATTGATAAAAGCCAAATTATATATATGTAAAAATGTATATCAACATGATTTAGGGCCTTCTCACTTAATCATCCTGCCTGAATAAACTGTGGTCCCCTCTCTGAACTATTCTGTAAAAGAATGAATGTCAATGCTTCAAGTGCCTGGGTCTGTCATCATAGTTACTGTCAACGTCCCTTTAATGTTTCCAGGAGAAGCACGTACAATCACCTCAGCAGCTGGCTAACTGATGCTAGAAACCTCACCAATCCCAATACTGTAAGTATTCACACACATTTTACTCAAACTTCTCAGATTATGTACCTGGTCAGTACAGTGCTAAAGGAGACAGAGAGTTTGGGAGTGACATGATACATTAAGAGATGGATATAACTTCAGAAAACTGTGCTGTAGATGGGAGACTACTTCTAGGAACATCCACTTTGTCTCGTTTTCTAAGACTACTTCTAAACTAGTGTCATGAAGCTAGTACTACGTGGATTAGGATCTAATTACATGACAGAATCCAGGAACGTGATGGTATCCAGGAGCCTCCAGCCTCGGCATCTACAGCCTGTGGGTTTGGAGCCTCATGTCCCTCTTTAGCCCTAGTTTAACATCTCTTTTTGGCAATGCACATGTTTTTGAGCAATGGGAAACACTGTTACTACATTGTGTCACACAGCTTCTTGTTTCTTCTCAGGTGATTATTCTCATAGGAAATAAAGCCGACCTAGAGGCCCAGAGGGATGTCACATATGAAGAAGCTAAACAGTTTGCTGAGGAGAATGGTGGGTTTAATAGTGATTTGGGTATAAAAAGTTCAATAACGATGTATTTTTGCCATTGGTTTGTTGTTGGAAACTGTGTCTAAGCTTCATCTTCACTCTTCTCCAGGTCTATTGTTCCTGGAAGCCAGTGCAAAAACGTAAGTTGTTAAAATTGTTCTGTAATCTTTTGCTTTATTCTTACCTGGGTTATTTCGGTCTTCCCAGAGGTGAAAATGTTGAAGACGCTTTCCTGGAAGCTGCTAAGAAAATCTACCAGAATATTCAAGATGGAAGCCTTGACCTGAACGCGGCTGAATCGGGGGTCCAGCACAAGCCCTCCGCTCCACAGGGTGGCAGGCTAACCAGCGAACCACAACCTCAGAGGGAAGGCTGCGGCTGCTAATGACCAAGCAAAGCCCCATCACCCTTTCTGCCCTTTGTCCCGTCTGTCGTGATGCCTGCCCTCTCATCATCCACCCCACTTATCCATTCCTCCATCTGCTTCCCCCTTCCTCACTGCACCAGGAGTGGGATCGGAACACGGCTGCAGAGGGGCGATACAGGGGGCAGATAGCGACTCGGGCCTGACTGAGCTGGGATGTGGACTACATCTCTCCCCTCCTCTGCCTTTCTCCTGTCTGTCAGTGTTTTACTCCTTTTCTTCAAACTGAGTTGGCTGTTGATGCTCCACCCCTTGGCTTCCATTGCACCTTTCAGTATAATTCCTCCCATCACATCATCATCGAAGCTCTTTACACAGGTTACTGACACTTACACAGTATGTAACTCTGTCATTGGCCAGTTTGTACAAAATTATCCCAAAAATCTTTTGCTTTGTTAACCAGTTTTTTGTTTTCCAATCATGGTTTATACAATGCAGGATTAAGTGGTGAAAGAAAGGCAGATTTGAATCATGACTCCACCTGTGCAGAGGCTCAATATGTCGCAGAAGGTTCAACAAAATCAGGCTTTCAATAGGCTTCTGAACATCTTTGGATTTTAATGCATTTTTAGACGACAGGATGTGACACGCTGACCGCTTCTTTGGAAATGTCTTTTGTCTTTGTGCACACTACACTTACAAAGTCACTTCAAAATAATACTGCTTTTAAACATTATTTTAAGTCATTACTTTTCCTTTCATCAATAGTTCCACCCCACAGTTCCTCCCAAAGTCATATCAACAAAAACTGGTCTTTTCCAGCAGTTGGTTTTCATTGTTTGTTGCCTTATTATTACTGTAAACCTTACTCTTTCTCTGCACTTGCTCATTTCTATTTCATGACTCACTAAATCAACTATAAAGTGATTTTTTAGATAAATATAAATATGTGAAAGGCAGCTCACATTTGCCCCAAGTGATTAGCTGCATGCTCTTTACTCACGTGAGCTTGACTGTAAATTTGAACAGACCATCACGGCTCTATTCACGCCCCTTTTACCCGACACGATGCTGCACAGAACAGACGCTCTGGTGCGGTCTGGTGACCTTTTGGCTGGTTGTTCCCTCTGCCTTGTATGAAACACCTCGCAGCATGTCCAGCCTATTTAAAAGCAATGACATTGTTGAAATTTATGCTTTGCTTTACCCCTAAAATTTTTTTTTTTTTTCTGTATTATAAGTTACTCCCCAATTACACTGCTGTATATATCGCTTATTAACTATCGGTGAAGACCTCGCTACTTGGAGTTTAGGACAAATATTTGCTGACTTTGCCAAGATCTGTACAGTTAATGTGCTAGTGGGTTGCCTGTAATTCATGCTTGGGAAAATTCTGTAATATAGTTTCTATTAATGTATGTAAAAGGACAGACACCTTCAGAGCCCAACCTGCCCGGCCACTGCACACTACTGAACCTGGTGGACAGGAGCAGAAGTTTTTTTGTCTCTAGTCAGTATACAGTGGAGAATGGGGCAGCTTTGTTTTGTGTATTTCCTCCTCCTGGGAGGTACCTGCATCACTGTCTTAAGTTTTGGAGAGCGGGGATTGGTTTATTATTGTGGGAAGTTGGTGGGTTGGGTCTTCCTTTATCCTGTTTCCCACCTCTTTGCAGTCCGAGTGACCACTTCCTGCTTTTGTCTGTCCACAAGTACAAAAGTACATATGTATAAATTTTTAAGAAGCTGTGCTAACATTTAAATGCGTTCTTGCGTGTACATGATTTTAAAATGTTGACATTTTGATTTTAATGATAAAATACTCTAGACAGAAAAAATAAATTATACATAACCTGTTGCACTGTGTGTGTTTGTCACTTCCACTCAACAAAAGTGATTTTCAAGTAACATTTATTTTATTGCAACAAAAATTGCACCGAACTTGAGGAGCAAACAAACATATTTACAAAGACATTTCTTTACATAAGTGAGGCAGCGTACAAACTCAGAGTGGTATGGCTGGAAAAGGGAAAATTACAGATGGCAAGCGCAGAATGTACCATGTTGAAGTACGGCAGAGTACTGAATCTACCAAGAAATGAGCAGAAATGACCAGTACCACACAGAGTCATAACCCAGAGGACGTTTTGAGTCTAACTGAGCTCTCCATTCAAAGTGATCGTGTACGACAGATGAGCAAACATCTTAGTCCAGTGTTTTCACCTGAACCCTTTATGCTGGGAAGAAAAGGCCATTGTCAATGTGTGACTAAAAGAATAAACACTCAGGTAAAGTGGCTGTTCAGTCGCTAAAGCAAAATCTGCTCTAGAAAATTAGCAATTTGTTAAGACTAAACCGTCGCGGATGATGGCTTTAGAGACTGGCATGTGAAGAAAGCAAACTCAAACTCAAAATATAAACAGCATAAGAATACACCCTGGTCCCTCTCCGCTCTGGAGACATGTTTTTGGTAATAACACATTTGTTGTGGCACACTTCACCTTTGTACAAAAAAGGTTTTAAATGCGTGTGTGAAGGCACAGTGATATAGACCTGCTAATAGTATTCTGGCACTGTGGGTAACACTAATAAAGCATTCAATCCTCAAACAATTACACCTTACACTGTTCACGGTAAAGTGTCAAATTCATGATTTACTTTCTTAGATATGACAGGCACAGAGAAGAATACTTAAATTTACCTCTGATTTCAAACAGACATCATCTGCTTTAAATGCATAATGGTTTTGGAGTAAAAAACTACTGTCTAAACAAATAAATTGTAAAAAATATTGCTGAAAAAAATGTTCAGCATCATCTCCTGGAATTGTATTGAGCCACAAAATACTGTGTTGAAGTTCTGGGCTTTCAATATTATCTCTTGTTACCACAGGCTTTAGCGTTTCAGCACATTTCAGCACGTTTCAGCACGTTTCAGCACGTAATGTAGAAGCAAAGCTACACGTGTTAATGCTGCCGAGCAGCCTGGACCCTGCCATAGACCACTGTTCACAAACAAGGCAACTCTTGATGTTTAGTTTGCGGCGCTACCTCTGAACAATGTCACTGATCTCTTTGAGAGATGAGAGAAGTTTGCTGAAGTCCTGCTGTGCATTTGCGCCCCCTGATGACGTAGGACAAATCTGCAGCTCTCGGAGGCTGCTCTCCAGCTTGTTGATGGCCTCACGAAAAGCAAACTTGTTCCTCATCTGCTGTATAGAGTCAACATAACTCATACAATATTTGGACAGATTTTTGCCAGCTTCTAACACAGCACTGTGACTCCCAGTCTGCTCCGAGTTGCGGCTTATGGCCACCCGCAGTAACTCTGTGCCCTCTAGAACCATTTCACGCGTCACAGCTGAATTAGGAGTGCGCTCTGAAGAGGAGCGCGGTGCAGTCTTGCGCAGAGATCGCCGGGTGTTCACTAAAGGGATGAAAGCAGTGGCTGAAGTCTGTTCCCCAGGGGAGATGAGAGAAGAGGAGAAGCCTCCGAGGCTCTGGCTGGAAAGAGAGGATGTCACAGAGTTAGAGGAGGAGGAGGTCTTCATTGGTTGAGGTTTTGTGCTGGAGCTTAGGGGCAGCTTCTTGGAGCCATCACCAATGGGAGAGCGGGGCTGCTCACTGGCAGTGGTCGTGTGTTGGGGCTCAGACACAGAGGGGCCCCTGCCTTTTATGTCTGATGGAGAGGGCAGCTCTTGTGTGGGACTGCGGGAGACTTTTTTGGGGTTGGTAGGTGGTGGAGGTGGAGCTGGTTTGGGTTTTGGAAACTTGTTTCTACGGGCCCTGCATTCGTCACCAGCCGCCCCTAAAGCTGGGAACACGTTGGGCTTAAGCAGCTCAGCCTGGAGAGCATTGGTTTTAGAGTTCTCAGCTCCAATCCCTGGTCTTCGTACCAGCTTAGGCGTTAAGGCCTGAGGACTGGACCCTGGACTAGGTGTCTTTTCAGTGTCTTTACAAAAGTCTTCAGGTGATTCCTCTGCCTTTTTAGGCAGACGGGGCGGTGGAGTCAGAGTTCCTAGGCGAGGGGTCGCTTCCCCTTTTTGCTCACTTGCTCTTTTGAGCGGTAAAGCGGGCCTCGCAGAGCTCGAGTGAATGCTGCGATGACCAAGGTCTCGTGGAAGAGTCATTGATCTCCACTCAGAGCTGTCTGCTCCAATAGGAATGTTTGATGACCACAGAAAACGCTTTGAGTTTGTCAGCTCCTCTTCATTAGGAGGGGTAGTAGCTATTTTGGACCCTGACCCCAACATTGTTGGGACATACTTCTTTCTAGGAAATGCAGGTCCAGGATAGGTGGGGGCCCCATTAGTGACGCCCACTGCTCCATTGTTGGCCAGACCCTGAAACTTTGAGTCCAGGTTATGTGCGTTGTCCTGAGGTGCACCGTTGTCAGTGGCGTCTCGTAGGTCTACACTGAGCCCCCTGCGCTCTGGGTGAACATCCTCTCTGAAAGAAGAGCTTCTTTTTGGCGGCGCTGGAGCGTTCTTCTTCTTCTTCTTGATGAGGCTGAGAAAGCCACTGCTCCGAGTCTTATCTTTGTCCTTTGGTAACAATCGGTCATCCTCATTTAAGTTACTGTCCAGGAAGGGGCGCTCTTTTCTGGGGAGCATAGGCGAGGACACAACTCCTTCTTGCTCCAATAAATCTGAAATAAAGAAATGTTAACATAAATATGTAACAGAATGCAGGAAGTTTTTTTCCCCTGTATTGTTTTTAACAAAGGTTAAGAAATGTGAACTCACCAGGATTTTCATCCCTGTCCATGTTTTTACGGAGTGTTCGTGTTTTTGTGGGCAGCTCTGGAGCCTGCTGGATGGACCCCAGTGTTACCTTCTTACCCTTTTTCTCCAGCTCTTTTTCAACCTCTGAAACACAATTTATAATAAATATCTACTGTGGACACTGCAGCAGTGAAGGATTCCCTGTAAACACTAATCGAACATTCATTTATCATTCATTATTGTGCATTTTACCATCAGAGATGCTGGATTCCTGAAACATAGTTTCAAAGGCTTGGTGAGCTTCAGCAAAGGTTGGTCGCTCAAATGGATTCCATCTCCAACCTGACAGAGACAAGTATTAAGTCATGATGTTGGTGCATTTGCTGAGTGGTGGTGTTGGTGTATCCGATGACCAAATGTCCTTGGATTTGGTACTCACAGTCTCTCATCAGCTCGTAGACTTTTTCAGGGCAGCCTTCTGGTCGGTCCATTCTATAATCCTTCTCCAGCAGCTCATAGACTTGAGACAAGTCAATGCCGGGATAAGGAGACATGCCATAGGTTGCTATTTCCCACAACAACACACCAAATGCTAAGAAAAAAAAGAGCACACATTGAAAAGGTATTTAGTCTGATAATGTTTACACTTCTAAAACTGAGGGACTCACCCCACACGTCAGACTTAATGGAGAACTTGTTATAAGCCAGACTTTCAGGTGCCGTCCACTTGATGGGGAACTTGGCCCCAGCGTGAGCTGTGTATGTGTCTCCAGTCATCAACCTGCTCAGGCCAAAATCTGCCACTTTAACCAGATGATTCTCACCTACAAGACAATTACGAGCAGCCAAGTCTCTATAAAAAAGAACAAATGAGAAGTCAGTATTTGATGACGGCTTAATGTAGATGTGTGTACTGTCAAATACAAGCCACACTAAACTCAGGGCTGTTGGCCTCCACCCACCTGTGAATGAAGTTCTTTTTTTCCAGGTATTCCATGGCTGAGG
The DNA here is from genome assembly GCA_019594935.1 of Periophthalmus modestus. Classification (NCBI taxonomy): domain Eukaryota; kingdom Metazoa; phylum Chordata; class Actinopteri; order Gobiiformes; family Gobiidae; genus Periophthalmus; species Periophthalmus modestus. Next base: position 43,595,996 of record JAIEZT010000054.1, read on the forward strand.
AGATCTGCGTGGCCATGTGAAGCAGCACCACGGCATTGACCTCTTCCCTGTTGCATTCTCTTAGATAATCCAGTAGATTTCCATGAGTCATGAACTCAGTTATTATGTAAAAGGGGGGCTCTCGTGTGCATACACCTACAAGCAAAATGAAAATAAAGACGCTGCAGAACATTGGCTCAATGGACAAACTTCACAAAACAAAACTCTCCACTTACCAAGAAGTTGCACCAGATTTGGATGTTTGATTTCCTTCATGACAGCTGCTTCTTTGAGAAACTCTTCTACTTCCATTGTGTCCTCCTGGTTTATGAGACAGAAAAGTGTGACCACACTTGTGCTGCAGTTTCACACGTTTAACACCAGAGGGCAGCATTTGTACTTTTAGAAATACTCTTCAGTTTTCAGTATTGTTTGTTCATTACTGACCTTTAGTGTTTTGACAGCCACTGTGAGATTGTACTTCTTCCACACCCCCTCGTACACCTCTCCGTACTGCCCCCCGCCCAGTTTGTGCTTCATGGTGATGTCGGTGCGTTCGATCTCCCATTTGTCGTAGTTGGGAGAGACCCCGTAGATGGTGGGCTTGTTGCGCTTCGGTGCAGGGTAATGTAGCGTCGTTATGAGTCCGTCAGCGACTGTGGAGTGATGGTGGACCAACTCTGCCAGTGTGTTGAAACGGCTCTCGGATGATACGTACAGCTGTAAAGACATCAGGAAATAAAAGGAGATTATTGCTAGTAGCAGTTTTTCTAACATAAAAACAGCAGGGAGGAGGACAGTCAAAGGTTTCTGTGTAATCTCTCAGTCGTCCAGGACAAAACGTTGTAGGAGTGAAGACGTTTGGCTGCTCATCCTTTAGTTCTGGTCCGATTACCGCTGGACACTGCCTTATAACATCATAAAGCCAAAGATTTAACTGTTAAAATGTCAGAAAAATAACGTTTTAATCAACTCTAGCTGCACTACTTGACCTGGGACGATTTTGAGATTTGGTGTCACGATTCTCATGCCTAAAATAATAGCAATAAACGCTAATATCACACTTTTACCATATTAAAGTTGTTGAAAAATGTTATGGAATTATAATTTTTACATCATGAATATGTCCCATATTTAAACTGTTATATAATTGTACTTTGTTATAAGTGAAAACATCAATGCTCCAGAACAAATCATCAGGTTTTTTTCTGCACACTCCGATGACACGAATGATCTTTGTTTGTTTCTTGTATTGTGTTGCATTTATGGAGAAGCGTTGAGTTTTATAAATACTAGAAGATTAGCCGTTACAACAAGGATTACACTCTAAACACAAAACGAGCAAAATACAGTTTACAAAGCAACTGTTTCCTGTATCCATACCCGAGAACACAGGATTTGAGGTCATCTTAAATTGCAGAAGTCCCTCATACCAAACGTCTGACTTGTAGCTCTCAGTGGGAGGACGGAAAACAATACCAGACAAGGAAATGTGTGTGTGTGTGTTGCATGCCACGCTCCCCCAATCTCTCCCCTCTGTCCATGTGTGTGTGCATGCATACTTGGCTGCATCTGTTGGTGCTTATGCATGTCTTAGCTTGGGTGTCGGCATCTGAGTCTAGCCAGCCTCGTGTCTGCTGCTGCTGCCCATTACTCAAAGCATAGTGGCAAGATAGATGCACTCTTGCCATAGCTAGCGTGCCTGAAAACCAGCAGGCCTTTGCCTCACAGACCAAGTGTTAACATATAGTTAACTGTGGCCTTAGATATGGAGAACGTTTAAAGTACGGACAGACAACTGGCTGTAAAAAAAAAAAAAAAAAAAAGATATCGTCCTTTCTGTGTGAGCTGACCACTTGACTTAAAGATGCATCGAGTTTTAACTACGAAGATGAGACTACACTGCTTTTTAAAGTAGATTTATTGTGCAAATGTGGCATCTTTGGTTGTGACATTTACAACAACTCATCGTAAAAGGGGCAGCGGGGAAACTAATGCCCCATCGAGCATCACAATGGGGCAGATTCCCCAAGGGGCAGATTTACAACCCGTAAATCAGCGGACTCGTTTCTTTTATCAAGTTGTTCTAGATCAATATTGTGATTTAAAACATCCAAACTAAAACAATGATCCTCGGGTGTCAGAGTATAACTAAACAGCAGACAAAAGCTGTATGTCCTGTTGAAAGGGTTTAGTGACAATGAGCAACAGTTTATATGGTTTATGTGAGATCACTTGTTCAAATTCAGACTCAAAATATCAGCAGCTGAATTATAAAGAAAATCCCACATCACCAAAAGTGAATTTATACCATGTACCCATAAAGATTTCAGTGCATATTTGAACAAAGCACATTTCAGTTATTTTCGTTCACTTTTAGACGCCTTGATTAGCGTTTCCTGGATTCCCCACAAGCACAAGTTACATTTTCAGTTGGCAGTGGTTGTGCAATGGCTTCACCAGGCTTTAGTGAATCCTTTGCCTTTACCACAGAGTAAGTTGAGGCTGTGTGTACCTTGCCGTCAGAGGCGGTGTTGATCCTGTAGTGGTAAACCCTTCCCTCGTATCGCAGAGAGATGGAGCGCTGACCGGGGCTGCTCTCACTCTCTCGCACCAGGAAGCTCCCGTTGATGCCGGAGCTGAGCAGATATTCTGCAGCGTTTCGTGAGACTGGGCCGTGGTACCAGCTGTGTTTCTCCAGACTGTTGACTGGAGTGATGTAATTGGACGGGACCCACCCCTGGCCGTTCTTGGTCTGAGCCTCACACCACTCACCATTGTGATTGTATCCCAGCACACGAAGCTTCTCTCCTGGTTAAGGACATAATACAGCAGACACAGAGTGAAAATGTGTCTGCTTAAAGTACTTAAAGTGAGTAATCAAGTAAATAGGTGATCACAAGTATTGGACACTTAAGTTAACTGTGCGATACCATAAGAGGCAACTAAAGCTCCTCTTATCATTGATTAACCCACACATCTCACTCAGAGCACGGCTACAAAGTCCTGCCAAACTCACATCAGCTGGACCATATATGCAAGTGTCACCCTCGCTAGAGATTCTCCAAGTCTCTCCTTCTTGCTGCTGTTGGACTGTGAACACTGTTCAGGGTGATATAAGTAGTGATGATTGTGCCATACACTGTGCAGACACACACCTGAGGCTGACTGCTGTATATATCGTATGACTTGAAATTTCCACATTAATCTATTCTTAAAACTGACAGCTCAATGCTTTTATAAACCAACTGTGCAGGATATTGGTTTTCTTTTTAACATGAACATTATGTTCCTTCTTTTGTGTGTGTATTAAATCTATTGATTACAGCTGTTTCAGTGGAAGTTCAGGGAAACATCATCGTCATCATCAGGAGTAAACAAAACCAGAACAGGAAACGTGATAAGATAAGAGGGCATTGTGGGAATGTCACTAACTTATTAACCAACTTATTTTTATCAAAACAAAAGTCAATCTAATGCTCTATAAATAGACAGATGGGAAGTAGTGGAGCCGTTTACCTTTAGTAATGCTGAGTGTGTTGTCACCGCTGGCCACAAAATCATAGAGTGCAACAAACAGGTTGGGGTCATTCTCGCTGGGGCAGGCCAAAAGGTTCTCTTTGGAGTTCCAGCGAGCCGCTTCGGTCAGACCCTGGCCTTCAAAGTCTGGTTTCTGGAGAGCTTCTGCAATACGCACACATCAGAAAGACATTTATTTACCAAAAGTGCTCATCAAGGAAACGTCAAACAATATGTAGACGGGACAAGTGAGAGCATGAGAGCTGTGTAGGCGTTTGTTTGGAATGCACAACGCTGCTGTGATGGTTTTCCCATTTGACTATTCCACATGTTGGATGAATCAGCAACGTGTCAACTCTAGCCTTTCCGTGTGTCATTTACATTCCTTCATTTCCCCTGCAATATCGCCGGCTTCCAGAGACTTCCATCAGCTGTTGGATTACAGCTCCAAACCCAACCATGTGACCCGAGCGCCCCAGTTGCCTCACATTTTCATTTCCTGGATTATCCCTGCTTAGTTTTCATTTTTGCAGCAACCTTAACAACCATGAGAATCTACCCATGCAAGGAATTTCCCAGTCACTTAAGTGATACAGGTAAGAAGTGCCAATTCACAGAGTCTTAACCCGTATTTACAGTAATGACAGACCTTTCCCTTAAACTTCAACACCTTTAAACCTGAACATTCCTGGAAATATGAAGTGCAAGAGCGTAAACCCTGGCTCTTAAAGCAGGCCTATTCTGCAGAATTGACTTTTCAGAGCTTTCAACCATGTTATAGTCGTTTCCCTTTCTCATTTACCCTCTCGGCTGTGTTTTTGGGGTGATTTGTGCGAGTTTGACCAATCTTTAATGGCTTATTTTCATATCACCGTCAACGCCACACTCCTGCTGCTTTGTACTTACTTTGTTCTTCAGTTTTATTTTCTTAAACAATGATATGTGTAGAATTCGGCAGCATCGCAAAGTCATTATGGAACAAATGAAAAAGAAAAACGCTACTTGCTAGTGTGATGTGCAGCTGTCCATAGGGGGCGCTGAGAACTACACGGCGCTTTGCTGTGATGACATTTTAGGTGATGTGCTTCCATTGGGCACTGTGGTTTTCTAATACGAAAGTCAACACAGTTTTGGATGAGCATTATCGTTTAAAATGTGCAAACGGTAACACAATGATCTATGTGTCTGTGATCTTTTCAATCTGATGTGATAAAACTTAAAAATAGATCATAACATTGCAATAAAAAAATATAATTCTAAAGTTATTTTTGAAAGAGAAGAGTTAGCAAAAGCACCACTAAACAGAATCAATTTGAACACTGTCAGAGCAGAGTCACAGACACAATAGTGAAAAATAAAAACCCCAGGATCATGTAGAGACGGTTAATACGAACATTTAAGACCAAAATGACGAGTGACAGCAGCAGTTACACAGAGAGGGGACACAGTTTTCTGATGTAAAGTGAATTAGAGACGATGGAGCCGGAAGCGCAGCGCGTGATCACTTCCAATTTAGAAAGCGGCAGCTAGCAGGTTAGCTTATTTATGTAAACAGTCTATGCTTCAAAAAGGTACCCAAGGAACCAATTTGCATTATAATTTGACAGGATTTTAGGCAATAAATCAAAATCAGCCACTTTATCAGTGTTCTGCCTAAGAAAATGAACAAGGTCTGACTGGTTATTAATATGAATGAGCTTGATAAACAAACAGGCCAAATCTTTTCCGCAACAAAATGCCAGAAAATTATAATCAAAATGCCAGAAAATTATAATCCCTCTGGTTAACAATACTGGTTTGGTTACATTAAACAACTGAAGAGGGCAGTAATCATGGGATGTTAAGGAATCTTTAACATTTGGAACAATTCCTGTCTTGTTCTCTTGTGTCTGTCTCCACTTGTAGCTGCTGAAGGCCTCTACTGCCGCCCTCATGGTGCAGATGAGTAGAAGCGGGACTGAGTTTCCTTAAGAGTCTGAAGCATGCAGTAGGCACTCGGGCCATGCCACATATGTCCACTTTACAGGGCTGAAATACCACAGCGCTTTGTGAGGGGGTGACAGCACACTGACACACTCCCAAAGGAAAATGAGTGGAGTCAGGGGAGAAAGCCAACACCGTGGAGGACTGTGGGGGACTGGGGACCGGGGGGAAGACCGGGGGGAAGACCGGGGGGAAGACCGGGGGGGGACCGGGGGGAAGACCGGGGGGAAGACGGGGGGGATCTGTGGCGACTGTGGGGGGACTGTGGGGGATCGTGGGGGGGGACCGTGGGGAAGACCGGGGTGGAGGACCGGGGAGGAAGACCGGGGGGGGGAAGACCGGGGGGGAAGACCGGGGGGAAGACCGGGGGGAAGACCGGGGGGGAAGACCGGGGGGGAAGACCGGGGGGGGACTGTGCAGCACTGTGGACGACCGTGGACGACTGTGGGGGACCATGGGGGACCGTGGACGACCGTGGGGGACCGTGGGGGACCGTGGGGGACCGTGGGGGACTGTGGGGGGGAAGACTGGGGGGACCGCGGGGGACCGTGGAAGACTGTGGATGTATGTGGGGGACGTGGGGACCGTGGGAGACTGTGGGGGACTGTGGAGGACCGTGGAGGTATGTGGGGGACTGTGGGGGACTGTGGGGGATGTGGGGGACTGTGGGGGACTGTGGGGGACTGTGGGGGACTGTGGGGGACTGTGGAGGTATGTACAAGCAGCATTAGCAGGAAAAAGACCCGTTATCGTTTCAACTTTAGCTGTCCCCCTGGGCTTTGCAGCGGGAGAAACGACGTCATGTCCTGGCTTTGTTACTCACACAACCCCTCAATATGATAAAAACTAAGTGGACTGGGAAAGACTTCATGACGGCACAGCTACAAGTGAAATACACACACCTCCACAATCACTGGATATTCACTTCAGGGAACAGAAGTGAAGGGAAATTACAATCTACCCTCTTTAGATACTATTCTGGCAAGCTGTAGACTCTAAACATGACTTGAAAGATTAGACTTTAGGTTTGTTTCATTTTTAATCAGCTCTTTTTGCAGTCCCTTGATCAGTTATATTCTATTATTTTCAAAATCACCATTGCAATACTGTATTCCCCCAGAGAGAACCCACGAAAAAGGTAACATATGTGAAATATTATGTAAAAAAAACGACTTTATCTTGGCATTACCTGTTATTAACTCGCTGGGTGGGCTTTGCAATTGCCAAGCTGTCAACATTTGATCTCAAGTAAACAAAACTGAAATAAAAATAGATTATCTCCAAGTTTTTAAAAAGGATAAAAGGAAAATGTGGTTATTTGTTACACTGAACAGACATGGCTGCCCTCAATCTAATGAAGTGAGACTTTAAAAGGTTTAATTTGGGGTGGAACATTTCAACATGTAATCATCTTCTTCTATGGTTATTACTTCAGCGAGGCGCATACTCAAACTATTGATTGAAACTATTAAATCATTTGCTTGGTGCAAGATATTGACAATGCAAAAGGATTTTTATGCAACTGAAGTAAAAAATGAGGTTTGAAATATACATAAGTGCTTAAAGTTGCCACTGAAAAGCCTTTTCTTCCAAACAGGAGTTAAGTGGGACAGCGCCTGGATTGGTATTGCCTTGTATTCTCTCCTGTCTCTTTTTCCAGTTCTTTCCTCTGCTCTAGCCAGTGTGTCTGGCCCCTCACCCTCCCCCTATCCATTTCAACTTTCCACAGCACACAACCCATTGTTTAGACTTAAGACAACCTAAAAGTTAACACTTCCAAACATCAATCATATCAGTTTCGCTCCGTCTCTCTCTCTCTCTCTATATACATTTGTTTTTTGTATTTTATGAACAAAAGAAGCAGACATACTTTACCTTCCAAATAACAGCTGGAGGAAGACGACAGGCCTTTCTTAGATTTACACCCCACCAATTTCAGACATATCTCCAACATTTTCATTTGCCTACTTGATGTTTCCGTGTGAATTTTTGTTCAAATCAGATGCACGAGGAGAACAAGTCCTTACTGGAATTAGTTCAGCTGAAAAACGGTTTTGTCTTTATCCAGTTGCCGCTGATCTTCCTTTCAACATGACTCAAACAAAAACCAGGCGCCACAGTCTGGGAAAAGGTCTACCAACTTTTTCTTCCGAGCGTCTCCATGTTTTCCATGCCTTTTTCCTTCGATAAAATCCTTCCTCACAGTACAGAGTGATCCATGAGCTTTGTACGGGGTTCCCGAAGTCCGCAGTGTGGCAAAAGTGTCAGTTGAGTGGGCATCTAGGTGGTCTGAACGGTGCCATTCCTCTCTCGTGCGCCGGGAAGGGTTTAGCGGAGGGACTAGGGCTGACTCGTGCTGCCAACAAAGGGCCTCTTTCAGGATCAGCTTGCTGCACTCGGTGACATCAGCTGGGCCCTCCCACCTTCAGCAGCTCACACAACCAGGGCCAGAAGAATGCAAACAAACTGCACCAGCGCCCAGACGCCAGGCTGACATGACGTCTCTGAGCTCCTGCAGAAATCCAGTTGTTTTAGCAGATTATTCCACTTTCATCTGAGGAGTTGAACTACTTCCAAACTATTAAGCCTCTTCAGATTCGTCATGCAGTGCTCCATCCTTTCCACATTCTGCTGATCTGCTTTACAAACTTTACAAAAATCAACTGTTTTCTGTGGTTCAGGTCAATTTAAGGAGCATAAAAGTGTTATGGCTGCACAGTTAATTGAACATTTTAATGGAGATTGAGATGCGTCATTTCTAAACATCACATTTATGCTCAAATGTCTTTTTAATCCTAAACAAATCCTCTGTAAAAACAGTGTTCAGACTTTTTTAATGATTTTTTATGTTTTAACTGACTTATTCAAATCTTTCTTGTTTATGTTCAGATAATTTGCAGTGAAGGTCATTTTATTTGTTTTTAATGCAGGAAAATGGCCAAAGAGGGTGAAGGTTGAGGGTCATGTTGCTCAACCCTAGTGTAAATAAATGTAAAATACATGGTACCACTTTTAAATACATCTTAATTAACCTTAATAAAGCATGAATACAGACTTAATAATGAACAAACTTTGTAATTACTTGATTACTTACTTACTAGGGTTTAGGGGTTAGGAATGAGGTTGGGGTTTAGGGGTTAGGGTTGGGGTTAGGGTTAAGGGTTTATGGTTGGGGGTTTAGGGGTCTAGGGTTTAGGGTTTAGTGTTAGGGTTTGGGGTTAGTGCTGGTGTTAGGGGTTAGGGTTAGGGTTAAGGGTTTAAAGTCAGGGGTTTAGGCGTCTAGGGTTTAGAGTTGAGGGTTGGGGTTTAGTGTTGGGGTTTGGGCGTCTAGGGTTTAGGGGTTAGGGTTAAGGGTTTAAGGTTGGGGTTTAGGCGTCTAGGGGTTAGGAATGAGGTTGGGGTTTAGGCGTCTAGGGTTTAGAGTTGGGGGTTAGGGTTTAGTGTTGGGGTTAAGGGTTTAAGGTTGGGGTTTAGGCGTCTAGGGTTTAGGGGTTTGGTTTGAGGTTGGGGGTTGGGTTTAGTGGTTGCAGTTAGGGGTAAGAGGTTAATGGGTTAGGGTTGAGGTTGGGGGTTTAGTATTTAGGGATGGTGTTGGGGGTTAGGGCATAAACTATCAGTCTTTGTTCATGATTTATTAAGACTATTGAAAGTGCAGATATTATACATGTTTATCAGATACACGGGGCTTGTATCGGGTTAGTTTCTGTAAAAGTCGACTTCACGTATTTAAACCAGTCCCTAAACTAGAGCTGCGTCACACTCGCAACTCAACAATCTCTTTGGATGAGATGCAAAACTTATTCACTCCAAAAATATGCGTCCCGTTATCTGAATTTAACCTTCTGCTGCACAGATAGTTGACACACTGCAGCCTCACTCCACGGTTTATAGAGTCGCCACAGTCAGGCCTGAACCCACAAACTGCATTTCGTAGGTAGAAATTAGAGGCTGTGGAATGAAGCGAGTGCATCATGTGGTGTGTGTTGGACTCAGAGATAAGAGGGTGATTAAAGTGTGGCAGGAAACAAGCCGATGATGCACAGGGAGGGGGGTTCCTGCAGCAGACATGCAGAATTTACATTTTTAACAAGAAAAGCATCAGGTTTTTACCAGACTACATGGAAAAAACATGTTTCGTAGAATTTACAGCTCTAGAATTTACCCATTTGTTGAGCATAACACTACTGATAGTCTTCATTTCATTACATTTCCTTTTCCTGTTTGAGTTTTGTGCAGCTAAAACCTGGAACATTCTTCCTGAAGATGTGAGACAGGCCTCGACTTTGACAACGTTTAAATCCAAATGGTTCTGTTTAGCTGCAAAAAGTTTAATTCTGCCTCTTCTTCTGTTTTCATGTTAATTTTATGATGATTATTTATGTTTTGATTTGTTGTATTGTGATTTTAATGTCTTTCTTATTCAGTAAAACACTTTTTGTGCAAATTATGCTGCACAAATAAACGTGTCTTGCCTTCGTTTTATGTTGTTTGTGTCAATACAGGGCTGGATGATATGAATAAAAAACATAATAATAAAATAAAGAAATCACTCGCATACAGGTTCTGCAAAAAATCAAAAGAACGCTAGATTTTGATTTAAATTTTGGTCAAATGTTTCTGCCAGTAACAGGTGCATATGTCTTTATAATAATAATAAAAATATACAAACTCATTCCAAACTTTAAAGAAGAAAAAGATGATTTAGTCAGATGATTGGACACAAAATAAAAACTATAGTGATCCTGACACACTGCTCTTTATGCCTGAAGTCTATGTTTTCAATGAGAAAATCGAATCGAAAATCTAAAAAAAAAAAAAAAAATCATGATCTTTTTTTCCCCATATCGCCCAGCCCTACCTCATATTTATGTAACTCACATTTCTTCCCGGAAAGTCTTAACTCCGCTCCAAACCACATGCTTTTACTGACAAGAGGATAGGCTGTGGACCCGAGTGTATCAGGGCTCAAGGGCTGCAGGCCTTTAGCCGTTTAGTCGATTAATCGTCAAACTATTTTAAATAAATAGTTTTTGCATGAACTCCGCTGCAGTTGTGAGTCTTGCGAGTGCAGCTTGGGTCACATACATCGAGATATGCGATAGTTTTGAGAGCTTAACTACGCTAAAGAGGAGCTAACACACGTGCAGAACTTAAACTCGGATTTTTGGAAGTGACCTCACAGCATTGAGTCACTTTGGCAGCCCACCAGCGTCATCATCACCATCATCATCATCGCTACAGCCGAGATGCTACGGCAAACGGCAAACATTTGTGTTGTTCTGTTGCACCATTTCGAACCGTCATTATGAAGAATCGCACACTTCCTGCGACGCTCAGAGACTCATTAACTCACCACAGTCAGGAGGGAGAAGAGCGCTCATAAAAATGCATAGAGAAAAAGGTTGCAGATGGAGAAACATGAAGCACATTGTTTGAGAGTGAGCTCATAGGGGAATCATTGGCGTTTTATAATCCTGCAGAGTATGTTAGCAGTTAGCTGACGTATATTGGCCCACGGGATGCTTCATGGCACCGTTTCTCCTCGTTGCTTTGCTCCTGGTTTTATTCTTCAATTTTGTAAAGGAGAGAATAACACGTTGTACATATCGCATGAACCCCATTAAGGAAACAGTGGTTCAGTGGTTAGAGCAGTGGTCCCCCAACCTGAAGGTCAGAGGATCGATTCCCGCTCGGACCAAGCTTTGTCGTGTCCTTCACCCACATTGCCAAGTATGAAAGTGGTGTGTTATTATTATTACAATGGCGACATAACTAAAAATATCAAAAACCCAAATCATTTTTTTCAGAAATTACAAGATATTCTGATCTGTGAGAAGTGGTCCAAGCTAAAAACGCTGTATTTTAAGGTTTAAATCTGAACATTTTCACTTGGTTCGAGATAAAAAGGCACAATTCTTACTGACACTGCGCATCTAAGCCCAAAAAACTTGCAGCAAAGTGGTTAGAATTTTAGCGTCACAGCAAAAGGTGGAGTTACTGTGTTCTCCCAGTGTCTACCATAGACTGTTTATATACATATATCCAAACAGGAAGTGATTATGGGAGTACTTCCAGCTCCATCGACTCTGGCTCCAGTTCGCTTTCTATTGAAAAACTGTGTCCCCTCTCTCTATAACTGCTGCTGTCAGACTCATTTTGGTCTTAAATGTTCGTATTAACCCTCTACATGATCCTGGGTTCTTTTTTTTTTTTTTTTTTTAGTTATTTTGAGGTTTTTTGGTTGTTGTTTTTTTTTAATGAATGTTTTTAGTCTATTTTCTTCATTTTTTTAGTTATTTTGAGTTTTTGGTGTTTTTTTTTTATTATTTTGAGTTGTTTTCTTTGTTATCTCGAGTTTATTTTTTTTTTAGTTTTTTTTATTTGTTTAGTTATTTTGAGTTTTTGTTTTTTTTTGCTTTGTTTTATTTTTTTATTTTTGGGAAAAACTGTCCTCTCTCTCTGTCCCTGCTGCTGTCGGACTCATGTTGGTCTTAAATGTTCGTATTAACCCTCTACATGATCCTGGGGTTTTTATTTCACGTCTGTCTCTGTAAATCAACATATGAACATTAATAACAGACACATCAGGTCCTTCTTTCCCCGACGTCGCTCCTGTTAGCGTTAGCAACAGGTTTGATTGACAACGTTGCCTTCAACAGCCTCACTCCTGATTGGCTCTTTGGTTGCTATACTTGCTGTTGGAAATCTAAATATGAAACACGGGTCCAAATTCACAGCTATGAGCTTCATGTGGTGACGTCACACTCACTTAGTCGACGTTAGTCTATTTATTAGTTTCTACAACCTCTAAAAACATGCACCATTGTGTTCCACCTGGGCCAGAACAGCCCAAAAATTAGATTTTAACTATAAATAAAGTAGAACTAAAGGCATTACTAAAACAAAAATAATAACCCACAGAAACATTGCCTTGGAGTCTTTGAAGGACTTTCCCGGCTGTGTTTAGTGGAGCTGACATAGATCAGTACATTTTTATGACGAAATAGCATTTTATGTGCACATTTTACAGATGCTCTCAGTCTCTCCAATGTGATTAAAGGCGACCCATTAACCTCCCTCTTTCAGCTCGAAAAAGAAAGCAGACCAAGACGAGAGTACAGCACACAGGTCCCACAACTTTTGGAACAGAACTAGGAACTATTTTCTCATGATGACAGACAAATTAAGGCAACAGAAAACAGGTGACTAAGCAGGACCTTTGCCAGAGCCTCAACCCAAAGCAGTGGACAAACTGACCGACACCAAAAATATACTAATCTGGACAAAATGGACGCCGATTGTATTATAGATGTTAAAAATGAGTCAAGTTTGCACAACCGTCCACCGTCATGTGTCAGAGATAAGCTGTAAGACTAGTAACAGATTCAGATGTGGGAGTAATATAACTACTATTGGCAGCTCTGTACATAGCACTTTTTATTTTATATATTTTGTTTTGGGTGTTTGGAACGGTAAAACTCGAACGACCGTAAAAGACGCAAACTAGGTCATTACTATAATCTTGGTATGCGTTTCATTTACGACAAACATACAACGCAGAGAGACTTGTGGTATTCATTCACATAAACTAAAACGTCTTTGGGATGTGTTTTCTCAGCCCAGAGAAAGACCTATGGACAAACTCGTGCCAAAAGAGAAACAGACAAATATAAAATAAAGGGACTATAGGGCCTCAGCTCAGGTCTTTCTTTGTGTCTAAGTGGAACCAGATGCAGCGCACACTGCAGGCCCCCCTCTTATAGAGCGAGAAGTCAACACTACGTCAAGGGACAACCATATATCAACACTGAGCTTGACTCCCATATACAGAGGACACTGAAATTACTGGAACTTTGGTTTGGAAAGATATGGAGGAGGATTGAGATATTTCACTTGTGCGATGTCACAGTTAGTAAGACGGTGGCTTCAACATTAATCATGACATGTGACACAGAAAAGATAATATATTTGACTGTTAAAATCCACAGCGAGGCCCACAAACGTCTCTTAAGTTAAAGTTTTCACCCATTAATCTGTTCACAAAAAGTGGAGCAGCGCCAAAAAAAACATCTGCATCACAAAACATATCAAGCATCGATTTCGGCAGATGCAGATATCAACAAACTGTATCGATATCGCCCGAAAGCAACAGCAGAACTGATATTTCGCTCATCTCTAGAAAAGATAGAGGCAGTCCGTCCACTGACAAAACAACAGCTGTGTCTGCCTGATTGCTGCACACACTGGGGACGTGTTTTTTTGTGTTGGTGAAGGTGCTTGAGACGGCCAGCGAGAGCCTCCATCCACATTCCCCACTCCTGAAACTTCAAACTTTAACCAAATCAACCAAAGGAAAATCCAGGGCAGGGCAAACGTCTCTTTATGTCTCTCCTCTAGATGTTAAATTAATTTGCAAAGAGCCAGTGAAATAAATTAAAAACCATGATGTGGAAAAAAAACGTTACCTCAATGAGCCCTATTTTTCAAGTTGTCATGTTGTGTATTCTTGGCAGTACCGTTATTAGTGACGCATTTCCAGGTTGTGCAATTAAATCATGACAATTATATGTATAAAAAATGAACAAAAGAATGAGGGAAGAAGAGGAGAAACCGGGATTGCACCAGTTATTTCAGAGGAATGCACAAGAAGTCACATTCTTCTCCACAGCCATGGCTTGCCCAGTGTTTAACTCGGTTTTATGGTTTGCAAAAAGGACAAAATTACAACATATTTAAGAGGGAACCATTGAACACGCACAGGTATTAATGTACAGGTTTCAAGGTAAACTATAAAGATAATTTGAGTTGTAAAAATAAAAGTAAAATGGTAGTGCAGTGAATGAACCATGATTTTAAAAAGTGAAAAATCCAATACAGCTACTACTCTCTACTGATGTAAACTAATTAATTAAGTTGTTCTAGAGATAAATATTTAATTTGAAAGGTTTAAAAGCAAGTTCAGCTTTTGTGAACGACATAAAAAGGCACAATTCCTAACAACGGGCTGGTAAACCAAACAAACCTGTCCTGGAGCTAAAAGGTTCCAGATATGCAAAAAAAAAGTGCAAATATTGGCCAGATGTATCAGCCAACTATACATCAATGTTACCACCGTTATGCAAAAATTAAAAGGATAAAAAGGGTAAGAAAAAGCAGAAAGGCTTTAGTGTGACGGCAGAGAACGATCACGAGCAGCCAGGGGGAGGACAGGCTCAACAGCTGCCTGCCACAGGGCGCCTGCTGCAGGGCTCCGAGTGCACACAAACACCCCTCCTCCAGCCATCTTCACGGCCCCCAAGGATCATGGGAGATTTGGTGTCTAGACTATATAGATTTCAAAAGTTCCAACTACGCCTGGGTATGGGGGAAAAACGTTTCTTAATACTGATCGATCTAGCTATTCAGTTTGATTTTTCTCATACAAAAACACATTTAAATGTCTTGTTTTCAATGGGGCTTTTACTGACAGAGGTTCAACAAACTACTGAACAAATCAACTTCCAAACTGCAAGAAGAATGCAGCCGGAGTCAACTGGCGTCACGAGAAGAAAGGAGAGGAGGCCAAAAAGACCTACAGATTTAAGAGTGTGCAAGTACTCAGCCTGGTGCACAGTGAACAGAATTACATGAGATGATAGTTTGAGTTAAAGATTTATAAACCACAACAGGAGGGATCTACAGTCACAAAATGATGATATTACAACTTAACAAGATATGAAGGTATGAAGAAGGTATGAAGATCTGAAAGTGTGAAGATATGAAGAAGGTATGAAGATGATATGAAGATATAAAGAAGATATAAAGAAGATATGAAAAAGATAAGAATCTATGAAGAAAATATGGAGATGATATGAAGAAGATCTGAAGGTGTGAAGATATGAATTAGGATACCAAGAAGATGATATGTAGAAGATATGAAGACGATATGAAGAAAATATGAAAAAGGCATGAAGAAGGCATGAAGAAGATATGAAGAAGGCATGAATAAGATATGAGGAACATATGACGATATAAAGAAGATATGAAACTGGTTTGTGGCACAATTGCATAATTATTTTGACAGCTGTTCTGTTCAGTCATTAAATAGAAAGACCATAAAACAATAATATTTCTAAAGACCCGTCTTTGTGAGGGGAGGCTCACTAACATGATCCATAATGCATCCCAGGACCCCGTGCCGTGTACTGGAACTTTTCCAACACCAGTAAACATTAACTGTAATTATAAGCAGATAACCTTTCATGCTCTATCATCTCATCATAAATAATGGTGAATGTGACAAAATATTGTGCTGCAAACACTGAAGTCGTCAACATTATTTAGTAAAATACTAACTGCGGTGCTGGAATAAAAGAGAAAACCTAAGTATTTAACAACCGTGCTGCTTCTGCATTTGTCCACAGGTTGGCACTGTTCAGTGTATTAAACACTCAGCTGTTGTTGCACACAACCTGAGTAATGGAGAATCATGAGCTGCCCAAACCGTCTCATGTTTAACCCCCAGCGGTTAAAGAGTAGAAATATGTGAGAGGCATGACAGTACATACATCATCTTGTTGGCAGAAACATCTTGCCATTTTCAGTAAAAATATTTTATCTTGACACACACCAAACATTAAAAGACAGAAAGGGGTGTCTTCACTTTGCCTGGGGTGTTCCACAGCACTGAATCAAACATTTCTTCACTAACATGCAACTGTGAGCAGGGTCGGGTGGCAGGGTGGTACTGTGGAACATCCTGAGTAAAGAAATAATATCTCCACGGAGACAAGCAGGTGTCAGACCCTCAACCAGAAAGATTTTATAGTCAGAACTATAGAAGTGTACAATCACTTTGTTCTACATGAATCACTTTGTTCTAGGTCACTATATAGATTCTTGAGACTATTTCCTTTTCTATTACTTGCATTTTTTAATCCATTAAAATCTTTTAGACTTTGTGGAAGGAACAATCAGGAATCATGTGCATTTTACAAAGTGAAACAGTTTGGCACATGCCATGCTCGCTGGCCAGCCAACAAACTCATAGCTCCACAGTACAGGATGCCACAGCTGAGGCAGGTCTTAGCTTGTCCTCAGTCTCTCTTCCAAGCAGCTGCATGCAAAGGTCTAGACCTGCCTGTTTAAAACAGTATGGTGCAAGCTAACGCTATGCTAGCAAACTGGAGCTTAAAAAGTATAGAACAACCTGTATCCTCAATTTTGTTGTTGATAGTTACTACACTCCATCAGAAAAATGACTTGCATGCTCTTTCATAATTAAAGTATACATTTCATTGCAGCAACAAAGTAAATAGCAAACCC
This sequence comes from Periophthalmus modestus, assembly GCA_019594935.1. Classification (NCBI taxonomy): domain Eukaryota; kingdom Metazoa; phylum Chordata; class Actinopteri; order Gobiiformes; family Gobiidae; genus Periophthalmus; species Periophthalmus modestus. The sequence continues at coordinate 43,612,781 of JAIEZT010000054.1, forward strand.
ACACTGAACCTTTAATTATGAGCCTAGTGTACTGTATTGTAAACACAACTATTCAAATAAAGCAACTTCACAAACGTTCGGGATGTACTTTTAGTAACAACATGGAAAAGATCTGTTAATGGTCATTTTTGGCTCAGTTGTGCAGCGACAATTTTAAGTTTAAAGTTTGACAAGTTAAAAAAAAAAATTCAAAAATTCCATGGACCCCAACTCATTACATTTTTCCGCAGGTGATTTCAAATTAAATTTGAAGCGGGTATCGACAGTGCCTGCTCAAATGAACCTTTCCTGAATAGCTATAAAAAGATCTAGAGCTGTTCCAGAACAAGTCTAAGAACACACAGGTTAGTATACGCCCATGGACCACACTGAAACATAACTGCATGACTGAGGCATTACAGAGATATACCACCACATGGTAACATGAAAGAAAGAACTATTATTTAATGTTGAAAATCACTGTTGTCTAAAGAAAACAAGTGTTTATTATTATGAGCACTGAGTTCATTCCTTAGTGACAATATCAAGTTTGAAATTTTAGTCTCGGGACAGCGCTAGAGTGTAAGGCTGATATGTTCTTGTTGGTCTTACCATGTACTGCAAAAACATTACAGGGCTGGCTCCCATGGCGTGATGACTCCTTCTTTCCACCTTTGATGAAAGCTGGCAGACTGGGTCTCCTCTGGTCCCCTGCAAATTTTCCCGGCTGCTGCCCCATAAGGGCAGTATGCCAGGCCGCAGCCGGGACTCTCCAAGCTGGACGGCGCGGTTTAATGCCCAAAATATGGGTGTTTTGGCAGAGAAGAGAAGAGGAGAAATGTCCACCCGCGTCCACAGTGCTGTTTGTGAGTAACCGAGGCAGATCCGGAGCACTCAGGTATACTTGAGTTATTCATCAAAATAGTTTTAATGTGTTATCAAAGGTCACAAAAAGGAACTTCAAATGCATCTGTGGGAGGAAAAACAAAACACACGAATAAATCAGATGTAACATGAAGTAGTTTACATGTCAAACAGGATCTACTGAGCTGTGTACTCTTCTCTGTGACACACAAGACTATGCGGCATCATCTTTTGGAGTAATTTTAACTTTGCACATTATGTCAAGTGGAGTTTACACTATAGGTAGGCTCTTAAACTGTAAATAAAGAGTCAGGACTGTACAGGAGACACCACTGAGAGCTGGAGTGGATGAAAAATCAGAGCCAAGCCTCAGTCACTCATCTTTAGCTTAATGCTACAGTATGTGATAAAACCAACTTTTATAAACAGGAATAACTTTGTGCTACTAAACATAAATGCTAAACTAATAAAGAGTATGTGCACAGACATGGTAAAGCCTCTCACAGTCAGTTTAAACATCTGTACAAGTGAAAAAACGCCGTGTTTTACCTTTAAATCGTGGGGAGCGTTGGTTAGCCGCCGACCTCAGGCTAACGCTTAAAGTAGCCATGGAGCTAATCTGTGCCACAGGAGGGTTTGGTCTGAATCAACACTCCTGGATTCACTCCATCAGCTGAAATAAACATTTATAACACACGTCTCCCGCTGCAGGGACAAAGCAGCTCTTTAAAACAGCCTTCTTCACACTTCCGCGTCAGTTTGCTCGGAGTTTAGTCGGAGTTTGCTCGGAGTTTGTTCTCTTCAGACACTTCACTCGAGAAGCGCACAGACTTTTAAAAAACTCCTCAAACACAACTCCACAAACTTCTACAGTAGTTGCTTTACAAGAGTCACATTCGCCTCGCTGCTCGTTACCAAACCCTGGAGTTTCGTACTTATTCATGTCTCTTTAGTGTGAATCTGAACCATAAACTTTGCCCCAGTGCTAGTTTATCGCTGAGGCCGCCATACTTCATACGCAAGGTGGTTTACACAAGTATGTGGGTGGGGCTACGTCTGACGTCAGCGTGCGTGCGTGGGCTAGACAGGCTAATGCGGAAGTGCCTCCATGGAGCTGTTTATTATACTTCTGTGACTGCAGTGAGTCAAGTTTAAAGTTATCTTAGGACTTTACCAGCAAGGACATACTTATGACAAAAATGTGAAATGATTTTAAATTAAATCTTTGTTATGGGTAAATTCTTTATCCACAAGTGTAGATTGTTAAAAAACAAACCATCCTTCCTCACATTTCATAAAGAAGTCTGTCTTTTTTCTCATCTATAAGTTTTATGGAAAAAAATGATGCTATAAAACTTAAAAATGTAATAGATGATCTAAATCTTATGGACAACTCCTAGTATTTATTATTATTATTCATTTATATTTTTTTCTGCATTCCTATGTAATACTTTGTCAGTTGTGACTATTAATTGCAGAACTTTTCTCCTATGCTACAAATGTTTGTAAACCTTTATTATTAATTAATTAATAAAAAAAAAAAAAAAAAAAGTCTTAGGTATAGCTCCTTCATCTTTACAGTGTCCCAGCTTTTTCCCCAGACCCTGTTTTACCAGTGGACACACAGATGACCCTGTTCTTTATCTGACAAACTAAAAGCATTTAAAGATGCACTATGTAACCTTTCTGTTGGGGTTTCCTCTACCTGCCTGTCTCCATTGGGATGCCATTGCTTTGCCTAAAAAGCTGACAACATATTTTGTATCATTATACTGCACATTTAATAGCCCTAAAATACATCAACATTTCACTTTTACTGAACTCGCCTCCCCACAGATCTGACCTGTAACTTAGCTTGGTGACGTCACCTCCTTGTCTCTATGGGAGATATGTTCTGCAGTTTGGCATTAAACATCCATGACAAGAATGTTTTACAGTTTGACAGTAACATCTCATGGAGACAAGCAGGTGGCAGAACCTCCACCTGAAAAGTTGCACAGTGCACTTTTAATTTTAAATTGTTAATTAATGAACATGTTAATTATCTGTTTGTTACTATGGATCAGACCTGGACGACTGAGGAATTACACAGATAATGAACATGTTGTAGAACAGTTGATTTTTTTCTGAAGGGATAAATTAAAAAATGTGACACTGCAAAGAATTGAGTTTATTAGTTTAAGAAAAATAAACTCAGCACAACATAACATTTTAGCAGTAAAAAAAATGGCAGAATTGTTATATATCCAAGTTCATTCAAATATTATTAAAAATGTTCTTTTTGATTTGGGAAATAATGACAGGGCTTTTCTAACTTTCATGTTCAATTAGTTTCTGCTGCGTCAACAACACGATCTCCTCCATGACTTCAGGCTTTAGAACGTCTTTCACCTGCAAAACACGTGACATAAATGTGAAGTCTAGGTACAATGCATCTAAAAATAACACAATCCAAACATTATCGTCCCGACCTGGTGCTGAAGAGAGGATTCATAGCAGTACAGCACACTAGTGTCATAAAGAAGAACTTTGTGTGCAGCTAAAGCTAGAAGACAGTTCCTTAGTCTTGAAATCACTTCTCTGTCAGAGAGGCTAACGGGCTGAAATGAAGAAACATATATAACATCTATTCATAATACAGACAGTAAAATAAACATTATATCAGACTCTTTCCTGACAATGGTCAACACAGAATGAAAATTGACATACCTCTAAACTGGTGTAAAAGCCTCCTGCTTCCTCTTCCTGTTGTGCTGGAGTGGGGTAGAGCCAGACAAACCCATTGTTACCAAGAATAATGGAGGCACCACACGGCAGGTTGTGAAAATGTGTTTTCTGTCTCTTGATCAAAGAAGGTGAAAGCTGCACTAATACACCTTGACCGAGCTGTTAAATTCAGAGGTACGGTTAAGAAGTCAATATATAAATACAAATTATACACATATTTTAATACTATTACTGTATAACTTACTTTTCCATATTTTAAACTTCTTGTATGAAGTGATAAAGCTCCATCAGAGAAAACTGACTGCACCTCGGCCTAGAGCGACAGCAGCAAACCACGAAAAGAAATGAAAGAAAAGATTACAACTGGATATAGATTAATATTGTATGAGTTATATGTATAATTACTGTTTTAATTGGAAATATAAAATACACTGATCAGATCTCCTTCCTGAAGATATTCTCTCATGGTGAGTTCATCCTCTGCCGACCTTCTCCTCTAGTAAAAGGAAAGGAAAATCAGAAATCAGTGATTGAAATTAGACCAGGTTATACTGAAATTTGTTGACACGATTATCATGGCCTAAATAATTACAATTAACATCATGATAATTATTAAAGTTGCTGATAATTATAGTTTGAATCTTATGAATAGGTTCAATATTTAAACTGTTATAGTGCTGTAGTTTGCCATAAGTAACAACGAAAAGACATTGGCGTTCATGTCTGTACACATTATAACCTGCAATGTATTTTATTTAATTCATTTTTTTACTATTCACTATGAACCAGATATTCTGTGTTCTTAATAAAGATTGAATTGACTGGAGAAGTAGTTTTTTACTGCAGATTCGGTGATATAAAAGGTGATTAGATTTGTTGGCGACTCTCACGATTAAATGAAATGTCACACAAACTATTTTTACACACATCCTTAGTTCAAATACACTAATAAGAAAAAAATCAAATCTGTCAACTGGATAAAAAGTTGTAGGAGTGAAGCTGCTACTTCAGCTCTGGTCAGATTTCAGCCGGACACTGCCTTATATCTGTCTGAAGGAGGAGCTAACTAACCTGAAACACACCTGTTGTTTTCACTTTCCGTTTGTGCGCTCGGTCTAATGAGTAAAACCAGTTGACAGATTTGAATTTTTCTTTTACTATGGATCAAACCTGGACGACTGAGGGATTACACAGACAAAATACACTAATGCAAAGTACTGAGTCTCACCAGCTCTCCACCAGGCAGATTCACTGATGACAACAAGAGTACTGAGTCCAACCGGGAGTTTGTTTCCACTTTCCACCTCTTCTGCTGAACCTTTTAAACACAGAGAACACATTGACATTAATTATGAGTTTTACAGACACATAAACGATGTACCCCTACCTCTGTGATCCTCCCAACAATCACATCTCCAACCTCGCCATTGAATCTGTAGAATGAAGCCACAACACACAATGAGAATGTCAACTTATTAAACTAGCAGGTAAACAGTTTTCTCAAATATCAACAGTGATTAGTGTTTATAGAGTCCACCTGGTTTTTAGAGGGCTGACGCAGATCAACTTGTCGACTCGTTGCACCTCTCCAGCGACAGACGCGGTCAACTTCTCTTCATCCACATAAGTGCCATGACCCCTAAAAACAAAACAAGAAACTCCAACATTTTTAAAAAGATAGAGGGAGTTGGAAAGAAAAAAATGATAGGATTCGTTCTCATGCTGATTATCTCATTAAATGTGCATTATGTAACTTTCTGCTTGTCTCTGCTATGACATTAAACTTATGCATCTCCATAGAGACAAGCAGGTGTGGCTACTAGGCAAAGTTACAGGTCAAATCTGTGGAGAGGCGACTCCACTCACAGTAAGAATGCATGTTTCCATTAAGGTATTTTTCTGCTTTTATTTATAAGAACACTCGTAATTAAATAAATAAATGTAACACAGAAGTTTTATTGTTTTACTGTGGAGCATTTCATTCAAAGCAGTAACATCTCTGTGGAAACAAACTGATGCTGAAAAGTTACACCTTTGAAATTAATAAATGTATATCACCCGATTACCTCATAAAACCAGTATCTGTAGTGATCACATCTCCAGGCACCACCAGATCCTTCCGATCATAAAAAGAAGTCGATAAAGTGAGTGGTTTTCGCACAGTTGGAAGTCTCATGTCCGCCATGCTGCTGCTGCTGCTTGCTGCTGCTGCTTCTTCTTCAGGCTTGACACGAAGCGCTCTTTACCGCTCTACCGCCCCCTAACGGCAGCGGAGAGTACTACATCCACATTATGGCATATGAGGGCAAAGTAGATCGGAGATTAGCAAATTACTGGTAAATAAACACAGATCTACTAAAATAAAGGTAGCTAAAGCATCGCATAATGTATGAGGGAGTGTTGAAGAACTGTAAATAACATCAACGTACGACGACAGCATAATATTGTTACAGAAAAACTGAAAAAAAACACATAACAGTAAAAATCAGGCTTTGTTTCCACCCAAACGCTTTTATACCACAAGGTGTCGATGTTTAGCCACGTTTTTTTTTCCACATCAACATAACGGAGCAGTGACGTCACATGTCAACAGGACGAGTACGTCTGCGGCGCAGCCAATCAGCGCGCGGCCTGGAGTCTGAGGTAAAGATGGCGGCGGTGCGGGCTGTGGGAGTCATATCTGGACGCTTCGCCGTTATTAAACATCGCTGGCTCCGGTTGTCCTTCATTTGAAACAGTCTGAGGGAGAATTAAATCTGTTTGTATTGTCCAGGGACTCCGCATCATTTCGTGTTTTACTGCGGGGGTTGTTTTATTTTCGTTTATGGTCGGTTTGTCTGGTCGTTAGCTTCAACTTGTAAAAGCAGCGCTAGCTCAGGCTAACTCTGCACCGCCGCAGCTGTTTGTGCATCTTTGTGCTGCCTTCATGGAGTGATATCTTGGAGAGCAAAGTACTCGTGTCGATCTGTTTCTTTAGCAACACAAAAGCTGCTGCCAATGAGCGGACTGGATTGAAGAGTTTGGCAGTTAGCGGGTGTCTGCTCCTCATTGCGACACTGTTTTGGAGTGTCACGGTGGAGTAAGTCGTCATGTATTTTCTAACCGGCTGGCCCCGGAGGCTGCTCTGTCCCCTGAAGAGCGAGGAAGAGCCTTTCTTCATCCAGCCCAGCTCCCAACGCTTCTTCTTCGCCGTGGTCTCTGAGACTCAGCTGAGCATCTGGTACAGTCGGGTAGGTCCCTCCAGCTCTGTTTACCATCTCATGTTCAGTTTGTGCCACTCACTGTGCTCTTGATTTTATGTCTCAACCCCTTTTATCTGTTGTAATCATGTTTTCACATTATCTACAGTGTGCACAGTGGTTTAATCACAAAATCACAGCAGCAGTTCCCTCTCAGGGCTGAACATGAACTGATTTAACCAACAGAAAGTTAGAAAATCAACAATGAAACAGAAACAGACAAGATAATTTAATCAACAGAAAGCAAGCAAATGGAGAAGTGTCCCAGAACATGTCCCTGTCCTTAGACATTCCTTCTAGGCACGGGAAAAACAAAAAAAAACATTCCCCCATTTGCTCACTTTCAGTCCTGAGGGTGGCTCATCTCGTCCTCTTTGTGCAGGGACATGGTTATTACTTCTACTGCTTTGTTAATGGGCTCTATGAACAAAGTCTCCCACATATAAGAAAGGAAAGATTGCACATTTACATTAACTACTCCCATCAGTCTCCAGTCTCAGTTGGAATCACATTTATTGAGTTAAGTAGGAATCCCCTGGTTTCCTGTCATTTGTCACTGAGCCTTTACAGCTGTTTTAAAGGAGGAAGATGTTTGTTTGCAGTTCACACAGTTCAGATCATGTTTTTGGTCCATTATATGAATAGGTCTGTAACTAAACAACACACTTGTTCGAGTGTTTTTTGTTTTATTTCATCAAAATGATTACAGCTTTACCTAAATCCTCAACAGAATTACATTTACATTCATGACAGCAGCTATATAGTTCGAGGGTGTTTTCCTGCCATATACATTACACACACAGTTTTCACACAGGGAGAAGTTTGTTTGACCATAGTCACACAGCCTGCAGTAAAAAATGTGAACACAGCTGATCCCTTTTTGTACCATTAATACTACAGTAATCACCTCTAGTTATATATGTAATGTGTGTTCAAAATGTTTCACTAGTGTTTTTGGATTTGTCCACAGCCCAGTGTTTTGATTGTCAGCTACATTGAATCAGTAAAAGCTGCAGCCCAGTTTGGACCTTACGAAAAAGCAGAATGGAAACCGGACGACTCGATGGTGGCTGTGGCGGTAAGCAGTTTTCCTTATTCACTTCTCACATTGAAAATTAGGAGAACGATGCTTTTACTGTTTGTTTGTGAAAGACTTGCAGTGTTTATTTGACCATTGTCACTGAAAAATGAAAGAAACTGTTTGTAGCCTGCCCTCATACAGTTTTAAAAAGGGTATGACTTTCAGAACTTAACCTGGATATAGAGGACACACACAAGTTGTCCTCATTCTTAGTATAAAGGGCTGCACATGCTGCAGCAGCAGAGGCACTGATTAATGACTGGCTGCAGGTGCCAGGGTTTAGGTAGAGCAGTTTCGGAGAGTCTTTTTAGGTTTAAACCAACTGGATTTCAGCATAGAAACTGACAACCCCAAATGAGAGACTCGTGTGAGGCTCATTCTGCTTTCTGATTGGATAATCGTTTTGGGAACCAAAACACCAAATTACATCATAAACAACTTGGCCATCAAACCCAATGTTTTTGTAAGTAAGAATAAGTCACCATTTGGTCAGATTAGTCATGTTTATAAAATTTAAATGCACTGTCCCTTTAAGAGGAACAAAATAGAACCGGGCTCCAAGTTTCCATCATAAAGTAAGTTGTGTCTATGAGCAGAGTAGAACACAAATGCTGTGTGAAAAGAGTTGTGTCGTAAAACTAAAGAAAATGGCTGGAAAACCGTGTCCCTGGTGAAGAGACATTTCTGTTTATAGGTTGGTGTGTGGCTCTAAAAAGGGAGAAAGGGAACATTCGAGGCTTGGACAAATCCCAACATACACAGAAAAGGCATAATTAAATGTTATATAAGTAAGTGTTCCCCGTGTTAAAATCACACTGTTTTCTTCATATCAAAAATATTACCCGTCATTCCATCAGTTACCTCTCTCGCTCCGGCTTAAGCAATCATTAAAGAAATGCATAAGTTTAAAATAGACACAGCTGTGGTTTGTGCAGGGCTGGAATGTGAGTCTCAGGGACTGCAGGCTCAGAGGAGCCGAACATCTGGAAAACAGCTGATTTTTGAGGTGACGGCAACTCTCAGTCCCCACCTCTCCACATCTGAGCACAATAACACCTTAGTGAGATTATTAAGGAGAGGTGGTTTAGCAAAGCCAAGGAAACATGTTAAGATGTTGAATGGGGGGAAGCAGCAGAGTACCTGTAATTATGTTGAGCTTGTATGGAACTCCACACTTGAAATGGAGATGAAAAGCTGCCTCTCTTATTAGGCAAAAGGTAATGAGGCTTTTTACGATTTATTCAAATGTGTGAAATAGATGCATTATTTCGTGTGTGTTATCAATCATGAATGTGTCACCAAGTCAGTTGGGTGTCTGTTTTATCCCTCAGTCGTGCAAATATGATCCAAAGTTGTAGGAGTGAAGATGTTTGCTGCTCATCCAAGACGCCTCTTCAATTCTGGACAGATTCTGCTCAGATATAAGGCAGTGTCCAGCAGTAATCTGACCAGACCTGAAGAAGCGGATTAGATGATCAGCCAAACGTCTTTTTGTCCAGTTGACAGATTTTATATTTTTCTTTTACTAAAGTCAGTTGGGTGTGATTCAAGTTAAATAAAAATAACTTGTATCAAGTTATTTCTGATTCAGCTGAATATGAAGCTTAAACAAAGCATTTAATTTACATCCTAATGGAAGATAGCGATGAGATTTAAAACGTTTTCTTCTTCCCACTCCTTTTCAAGCTTATATAAAGACTAATTTGTGAAATGTGCTTTAAATGTACCTGATAAATGTGCTTGAAATAACGACAATTTTACCCAATTCTGTTACATGTAGACGAGGTCACAGTCACATATTTTGGAGTCTGATTTATTGCTGAGGAAGAGTTTGTTCATAAATGATAATATTTAAACTAAAAATTCTCCAGAAAAAGTCCAGAAAAATGTCCTGAACCATTATTTGATATAGAAATGATCATGACAGGCCTGTACACATATGTGCTTTTCATCACAGTGAGACACACGGCGTGTTATGTACTCACACGTGTGGTCTACTGCAGTTGCTGGTATGAGGTAAACAGTGACAGAGACCACTGGGACACACGGGATATTTCAGAGCCCCTCCCCTCACGCAGATGTAAGGCAGTGTCCAGCAGTAATCTGACCAGAAGTGAAGAAGCGGACGAGCAGCCAAACGTCTTCACTCTAAAACCTTTGTCCAGTGACAGGATTGAATTTTTCGTTTGCTGTGGATCATTCCTGGACGACTGAGAGACACAGACAATATACTGACAAGGCTATAAGTCAGTCCATAAATTCTCTTTTCAAGCAACACAATTATATAAAAACAGTTCAATATGTTCTGTAAGCAGCTGTATTATGGAGGCATTGATACGACAATGTGTCAATATTTATTCTTTCTCACGTTCAATGTCGTGAAAACTAAAAGACAGGCACATTTGCTCAGCTCTGATGCATGAAATACCTTTTTAAAATAAATACAGAACAAAAATACTGTTTAACGTGTTCACCTTTACAGTCTCTTTTCACGTTCACTATTTTCTCTCTCGACATATGTCAGCTACAAGACTCGAATTCGATATTGGTGCCGATACTGACGTTTTTTAGGGATTTGATATCATTTCTACGATATCGATTGAGCCGATATCTTATTTTGGTCTAGATAAATTGGTGTAATAAGTCAATTTACTTGCCAGTGTTGGCCTAAAATGTTCTAATATTAAACTTGGATTGTCACAGAGCTGTTCTGTAGCTACTTTAAATGCTAAATAACAGTTACAAACCACATTTGGATCATGTTTTAAATAAATAAATGATGTTTTCAGTCTCTGCCCTAGTATCGGTTATATTGGCTGTCCTACATATTTCTGAATCATGAAGAAATTGTTCTGTTATGGATTATGGAGATTTAATCCACATGCAGACTTCAGCCTAAACCTTTAGACTCTTTCACTGAGCCGTTTCAGAACAGGTGATGAACTTAAACCACTGTTCACTCTCTGGAAAAGCAGGTTACCCATCACTGTCTGTCAGAAGAACAACACTGTATAAAACGTAATGGGGACTATTTCATAACCTGAATATCTCACGCTTTTGTTGAATTTTTGTTGATGTCTGAAGTCTGCAAACTGGCTGCACTAGAACTGAAATGGGGGAAAAAAGCTTTGGTTTTGCTTTGCTTTAGTCTTGGTTTGCTTTGGTTTTGGTTTACTTCCTTAAAATAGAATACATTTAAAGAACATGCAAAACTGGATCGACCGGTGCTGCTAATTTTAATAATCTGGTGATAAATATTTATAATCACACCTCGTTATGTATTTTAACAGGGTGCTCATAAAAAAGACAAGCCTGGTGCTGTCGTTGGGCTCTCCCCGTATAAATAAAGATAAATGAAAAAAAAAAAATGAATTGACACATAAAAGTTTAAAGCCAAAGTAACAACATCGAAACAGAAAAAGCCGGTGCATCTTTAAGCCGTACAGGCCGGGAATGACCTTTCAAACATAAACAAAAATGTACTTTTTAGAGGGAAATCACACAGAAGCTTTGACAGATGTAAAACGGCAGAGCCAGTTGTGTGTGGGGGTCAGGAAGTGAACACGCTCTGGCTCCCTGTTGTGTTTAACTGAACTGGCTCCGCAGTCGACTGATCTGTTTTCCAGACACATTCACATGAAGTGCACATTTGTCTTTTGTATCTGAATAATGTCACAAAATATAATTAACTTCCCATTATGTGTTTTATTTACCAGTTTAGTGTGTGCATTTCCCCGTCAATAATACATAGATCCAAGTTAAACAAGGTTATTTCATCCAGAGCAATATTATGTAAGTGTTTCACCACAAATGACTGATCTCAAAGCAGCGCAGTCAGACTCTGAGTGCTGGTGGTTTGTGTCTTTGTAGGTAAACACGCGTCTCTCTGCTGTGCTGCTAATCACCTCAACTTCTAATCTGAGTCATCTATGGACTCCACTGTCTAAAGTGAGATTACGCTGCACTTTCACCATTCAGGAGTTTGTATGAGTTAGCGGGAAAATGCTAACAAAGCAAAAGTTAAGAGTAAACTCACTAAAACGACTACAATGAAGACCGATCAATGTCTCTGCAGAAAGAAACGTGCTGAAATGTGCTGAATCAGGAGCACTGACAGAAGCTGATGGGGCCGTGCTGCTTTTACTTAGAACAGTGTTTAAACAGACTTTAAATACTGTTCAATATTAACGTGAACAACCAGTGAACACAATAAGAGGAAATAGTAGAACTCTGCGTAAGCAACACAGTATAAATAAATATTACTGACATATGCAACAAGCTCATTATGGAGGGAGTTTCTATCAAAAACAACAAACACAGCTGCAATTATCAGTCACACAAATAACAAATCCATTAGCTTCAAAGTTTGGTCTGCCAGCTCTGCCCGACTCGACAACGCTTCAGAAAATATCACGATAAACTTCAACATAGTTATTCCACTGACACAAACACCCCAGAGCCTGATGATCTCAGTAAAACCCTGTCTGAAGGAACTATACCTTAAATAAATCTGAAAAATGACACTTTCACACTCACACTTCGACACACAAAACAATAAAAACGAGCTGTTATTGCGCCGGAGCAAAAACATGTACTGAGAATCTCACTTTTAGTCCCTCATTTGGAACTTTAGTACATATGTTTTTAGCTCGTTTTGTCACACTTTTTATTATTTTATTGGAAAAGTAAGAGTTGATATTTTAAAGGAACTGCACACAAGATTTGGACTTTAAATTTCATAAATGTGACATGTTCAGACGAGTATACTTTTTACTGATAACAACTTTAAAGATCATTATTCTTAATTACAAAACCGTTCGGACATTATGGCCAAGTTGTAATTTGGAGTTTTGGTTCTCAATATGATTATCCAACCAGAAAGCTGAAAAAATGAGCTGAAAATCTGTTGTTTTTAAACCTAAATGGACTCTGTCTGATCTGAATTTTCACTTTCCACACAAAGAGGGTTAAGGCAGGTTCTGTTGTCACTGTAGTTTTTGTTTGTTTTTTAAACAGTGAAAGTGGCAAGGACTGGAGAATGTGGTTTTGCTTCCACACACTGAATCCACTGGTCCATATTCACCTGCTGCAGAGAGACATAGACCATAGATCTGAATGTCGTCTGTACAGTTTAATTCAGGTTTTTTAATGTGAGAATCGTAAAAAACAGTCTCCTTTTGCTGCTGTTAGAAATCATCACGCAACTTTAAGAGATTGTCATTTTTCCGAGGCAACTTTAGCGATTACATCATTCTTTTGTTTGTCTGTCATGTTCGCCGGCTCTTCGTGAACAATGGACCCCCTCTTCCTGTGTAATTATCTGCGCGTTTGTGTCCATAACAGGCCAGGAATGTGGTGATGTGCAGCTAATACGCTTTTAGTCAGTTTTTACCTTATTGAGGCTACAGCTGCAGACACCTGAGACGCTCTTTGGCTCCTGAAGGTTACTCATAGTTGTAAAATCCCCCACCTTTCCCTCCTGTGTCTTTTTTCATAGTTTTGAAGCAGCGCTGACTGTGTCACACGGGCAGTTTCTTTGTGAAGTGCACTGGGCTCAAAATGAGACTCGCTTAGGTGGAGTTTGTTTGCGTGAGGATTTTGGGTTTAACTATAATTATTCACAAAAAATACTAGAGAGATGAAACTGAAGAGAACAGCACTGTATGAAATGTCTTTATAAGGAACTACAGTACTTCAAAATCTCCCAGAATGCCTCACCTGGTTGTTAATCACTGATACGGAACATTTAATCCGACATCACATGACTGTGTAAGTCCAAAGACGAGCTGCTCCAGAACTGAGACGGGAAAGAGGCTTTTAGCTGTTTTGATTCACAAAACTCCAAGAAAAATCAAAATTGGAGACGTTTCTGACACAATCGCACTTTAATAATGTAGTAACGAACTTTTATACACTCACCTGCTCCTGTTTTTAATGTTTATATGGACTTTTTTATGTGTGTTTTTGTTGTTTTTACCATTTGGGCGCCAATAAAAAAAGGGGCTGTCATTGGGTTCCCCTGGAAAATAAAAAGATTAAGAAGATGAAGAAAGAAATATTGTGATTGTTGCCACATTTAAAACAATATATTCTATTTATCGAGCTGTGAAACAAGCTCAAAAGTGAGTCTTTAAACAGGAGGCTGAAACCATGGCTGAAGGCTATGAAAACTCGTTGCTTTCACATTTTTTCAATTCTTCTCGTGTGCTATGTATGTTCTGTGTGTTTTATTTCACATCAGAGGAAAAGTCCATGTTAAAACCACAGACACAGACTTTGATCCTGTTTTGTGTCGCGTTTCAGCCAAGTAAGATCAATTTCGGTGGTATCCTTGACAACGTGCCCGTCCTAGTGAAAGTTTAATCAGCCACGGTCACACCTGCCAATTTAGATGAACACCTCATGATAAATACATAACAATAATGATATTTCTCTCAACATTTACTGAAAAAATACATGAGGCGCTATGATAAATTTGCAGAATAACCCAGAAACTCTCATAGAATAATAATAATAATAAGACGAAAGCATTAAGTCTTATATAGAGCTTTTCCAGACGCTCATAGTCGTTTCATGCATTATTCATTAACTCCATATTCTGTGGTAAACTCCTTTTGTAGCCACAGCTGCCAGTCTGTGCCCCACTCTCTCACACGACTTTCATACTCGGAGCGTGCAGGAGCGTGCGAGAGAGTGGGAGTGGTGAGGAGGCAATTAAGAGATTATTCTTTAAGCCTCTAAAATTAAAATATCATTATGCCACAAAAATATCCCCACAATGTCAAAAATGTATGTCACAATATATCAATATCTGACGACTCTTTCTCAGTGTGGTTCAGTTCATTTTGTTGATGTGGGTTGGTGTCTGTTAGAAATCAAACTAGGACCGTTGTTATAGTGATGCACTGTGTTTGTAGTAATATACCGCGTTTATAGTCGTACTTTCTGTGTTCAGACGGCCAAAGGCTACGTCCTCCTGTTCGACGTCCTGGGTGGAGGAGAGGACCGCTGTCTCTATGAGCCCGTTTACCCCAGGTGAGTGTTGAGTTTAAACCTCATTTTCTGCTCTTTCTTGGTTCTGCTTAGTGCTGGATGAGTTTTCACACAAGTATTGATTTGACTGACTATATTTTTTTATGCCAACAATTACAACAAATTAATTCAATTTATCTTCACTTAAATTTGGTTATGAACATTTTATTGTGGTGTCATGGTGGAGGATGCTGGACGGTGCTTTGGCTGTTTTCTGACCAATAAAATGTCCTTAGCCCGAAAAGGTCTGACGTCTCCTGACTTAAACTCTGCATGAACCAAGACTAAATGTGCTTTTCTTGTCTGTGGTGCCTCACATTCCTCAGCCACATACCACGGCACTGGGGCAAGTCTGGACAGATCTGGTCATCCTGTTCTTTGACTTAAATGAACCTTTAAGCCCTTTTACTGTTCTTTTATTGATCAGTATTACGTCTTTTTTGTTCAGGGGGAGTTCTCGTATGAAGCTCAACCCTGGTTATAAAGAAGAACAGTGTGCGCCCGCTCTGTCCTTAGAGCTGAAGAAGCCTGTGGATCTGGAAGCTCCCATCACCAGGTAAAAGCATGTGCCTGTATCCAACATAATCTCATGTTATTCCTCCCCTCACACAGTGGCAGACCCGGGCTTAAGACCTGAATACCTATGTGCAAAAAAAAACACCCTACGGAAAGTATCCTGTCCATATCTGATTTAGATGAGGTAGTGTCACGTCTTCTGCAGATGATTCAGCTCAATAGTTGATGGGATTTCTGGTTTTATAAAAGTAAAACCATTGAGGCTAAGCAAACAAGGCAAGTTAATTTGTACAGCACGATTTGTACACAAAGTAATTTAAAGTACTTTACAGAATAAGAAAGACATTAAAATCACAATACAACAAATCAAAACATAAATAATCATCAGGAAATTAATATTAAAACAGAAGAGGCAGAATAAAACTATTTCAGTCACAGCAGTTAAACAGAACAGTTTGAGTCTGGATTTAAACATCGTCAAAGTCGAGGCCTATCTCACATCTTCAGGAAGCACAAAACTCAAATGCTGATTCCCCACGTTTAGTCCTGGTTTAGTCCCGCTTTAGTCCCGCTTTCGTCCCGCTTTCGTCCCGCTTTCGTCCCGCTTTCGTCCCGCTTTCGTCCCGCTTTCGTCCCGCTTTCGTCCCGCTTTCGTCCCGCTTTCGTCCCGCTTTCGTCCCGCTTTAGTCCCCCTTTAGTCCCCCTTTAGTCCCCCTTTAGTCCCGCTTTCGTCCCGTCCCGTCCCCCTTTAGTCCCCCCGCTTTCGTCCCGCTTTCGTAGTCCCGCTTTTCGTACCCCGCTTTAGTCCCCCTTTAGCTTTAGTCCCCCCTTTAGTCCCCCTTTAGTCCCCCGCTTTAGTCCCCCGCTTAGTCCCCCGCTTTAGTCCCCCGCCCCGCTTTAGTCCCCTTTTGTCCCGCTTTAGTCCCGCTTTAGTCCCGCTTTCGTCCCGCTTTCGTCCCGTCCCGCTTTCGTCCCGCTTTCGTTTAGTCCCCCCTAGTTAGTCCCCCCTTTAGTCCCGCTTTAGTCCTGGTTTAGTGCCAGTTCAAAGCCTATTCTTTGAGCCTTAGGAGCCATTGCAGAGACCTGAACACAGGACCCATTTGTGAAGTACTTCCTGGTTCTAGACCTGAGCACAGGACACCTGTGTGAAGTACTTCCTGGTTCTAGTCAGACTCTCGCAGCAGTGTTCTATCTGGATGTTCTGTTCCGTCTTAAGGCTCGTTTGGAGAGACCAGTGAGCAGGACGTTACAGTCGTCTAACCTCCTGGAGACAAATGCAGGATAAGTCTCTCTGAGTCTGGTTTTGCAGTATTTTTAGATGGTAAAAAGCTGCAGATGTTGTTGATTTGATGTGGCTGTTGGGTCCATTATTACCCCTAGAAAGCAGCAGTGTTTTCTTTATTTATTCTTCTCCTTTTAAACTTTCATTTGAATGTAATTTAATCTGTCTGCTCAAGTCTATACGATAAATACATGGGCACATTTGGAACCATAGTGTCACTCACTGTTGATCTCCATTGTTACTCAAATGAGTCAGTGTTTTCTTTCTGTCACTTCGGTTTATTGTGTACAGTTTGCCTGTGATTGTGTCTTGTGCTGTTGTCACTTTGTCTTTGAAAAACACGACAAAAAAATGTAGTTCTATCCCAAAATCCATGAAAATTAGATCAATGCTGCAACTTTCAAATAACAAGACAGTGGCGCTAACATTACGTCATTTCTAAACACAAAGCCTTGTTTGTGCTCTGCAGTGGTACAATCAGCCCTGGTACCAGCAGGAGCATGGTCTCATCACAGCTGGACTGGTCTTTCAAACGGGGACGGGCCAAACCCAGACGGGACATATGGCAAATATTAAATGGCACAGTTTTCCTAGAATTTCAGAATCGTGTTTACTCAGTGGCCTTTCAAAGAACATAATTATACTAAAGCTGCTGCCTCTGGAAGTTCAAGCTTCAAAAAAGTGTCAGTTTGAACATCGAGCAGCATTTAACAGAGAAACAGATTCACAATTTTTTTTTTTTTTTATTTATTGGATCCACATTCAGCTGTAGTAAAGCTGCTGCTGCTGCTCAGATCCGACACAATTTGCATCAATAATACTTAATATTTTACATTTCAAACACAAAATAAATTGATATATCATGAAAGGCGCCATGTAGAGGTTAAAAAACCAAAAACACAAGTACTACTACTGTACCCAACAATGTTTACTATGCAGTACATTTCATACAGTATTATATAAATATTTTCCATGTAGGCAAAGTATTCCACAGTGTCATGGCTCGACACAAAGTTCTTTTCTGTGTGTTAGTTCTGGTTATTGGCAGTTACTTCCTCCTCTCGAGGCATCTCTGGTTAGATAAAATGTTTCGGCTGAGGGACACTTCTTAAAGCGAGACATTAGGTGTGAATTGTATTTATAATAAACACAGTTGTTCAATAATTTTATCTTTGACTAACAACCATCCTAAAAGTTGTAAAAAGTGTATAGTAGTGGCATCTTAACACAGTACGAGCAACTGTCTGTTACAACGAGATTACCCATAAAACCCGCAGCCATGTTTTCATAGCACAGCTGGACAGTAAATGTAATGTACCAATTATAATCTTTCTGTTTCTGCTTTGCATCAGTTTGCAGACTCTTCAGGAGGATCTACTGGTGTGCACAGCGGACGGCTACCTTCACGTGCTGCACTGGGACGGACTTGGAAGCAACGGGCGCAAAACCATCTGCCTTACCACAATCCCCTTCTCCCTGGATCTGCAGTCGGCCCGAGGTTAGACCGAAACCAAAACATCACAGTGAACGAACGCTGGGCAGTTCTCTTGTACACCATTTACTTCATGTGCAGTTATTTTTCCGTTGTTTTCATGAATGTGTCTGTCTGTAGGCGGCCCCTCTCTGGATCTGGAGGGAGTTCATATTTGCTGTATGGAGTATTGCATAACTCTGGACGGCTTCGCTGTGGTGTTAAGTGATGGACGACTGGGATTCATCACTCCGCTTAGCAACACCATTGCAGCCGATGTAAGAATGTACATGAACGTATAATTAAAACAACAGAAAAGACGTTTGTCCTGTTTTTATTAATGCCTCCTTCTCTCAGCAGCTGCAGGGCGTCTGGGCGGCTGACGTGAGCGACGGGACGTGTGTCGCTGTCAACAACAAGTACAGACTGATGGCCTTTGGCTGTGCGAGGTGAACCCCCTTTCCCCTGTTTTCATTTCCTCTCTTAATGTCCTTCATGTATAAATGTTTCTACAGAGCTGTTTAACTATATTCTACATTTTGACGCTCTGGTCTGTTGGCAAAATCCCCTCCTCCAGAGCAAACTTCCATTAAGGATGAAAAAAGTTGTTCTTAGAAAAGCTGTCAGCTCTTTAAACTGCCCCACAACTGTTTTATTCATCAAACATTAACTATTTGAATGCCCTAAATGTCAAACTGTACTTGTTACAGTGGCTCTGTGCTGGTTTACACGATTGACACCACAACAGGATTTATGCAGCTCTCCCACAAACTGGAGCTCACCCCAAAACACTACCCAGGTTTGACATTTCACTACTATTTTTATTTGTCCCAAAATTCCCAAACACTGTTTTTTTGACAGGGCTCTTATTCTTTTAGCCTCCAAAATATTAAAATGTGTATTATGTCTTTCATTTTCTTTTGCAGACATCTATAATAAAACGGGCGCAGTCAAACTCATTTGCTGGTCACCTGACTACAGCGTTGTCATGGTTACGTGGGAGTGTGGTGGCTTATCGTTATGGAGTGTCTTTGGCGCTCATCTCTTTTGCACTCTGGGAGAAGACTTTGCGTAAGTGATCGTGACTTCTTCATTAGACTAAACGTACGCTGTTAATTGATTTGACTCGTGTTTTTCCACAGACACCGTTCAGATGGAACAAAGAAAGATCCCATTAAAATCAGCTCTATGGTCAGTGCTCTTTGTCTAATACCTGTTATTGTACACTTATATTTTGTTGCTTATGTTCATATATTTTTGTTTTCAGAGCTGGGGAGCAGAAGGTTATCATCTGTGGGTGATTCCAAACAAAAGTGAGAGAAGAACAGAGGACGAGCAGGTCCAGGATGAAGAGCTAAAACCCTCTCCTTCATATTGTCTTCAAGCTGGCATTTTGCAGTTTTACTTCATAAAGAGCGCCCTCACGGTTAACCCCTGCACGGTGTGTGAATCAATACATTATTTTAGTCACAAAAGAGAAATAAAATCTGTCAACTGGACAAAACACTGTAGGAGATGTTTCACTGCTCATCCAAGCCGCTCCTTCATTTCTGGACAGTGTTTTATCCAGTTGCAGGTTTTATTTTTCTTTTGCGCTGGATCAGACCTGGTCGACTGAGAGATTCACATTATCATTTTAGTGTGAACAAAACTAACCATAGTGATCCCATTCCGCAGAGTAACCAAGAGCAAGTGCTGCTCCACGGGGAAGACCGGCTGTACCTGACCTGCGGCGACCCCTCACAGGTCCACAGCCCCCTGGACACGCACCAGCCGCCCAACCAGGACTCCTCCATCTCTCAGGGACTCAGCACTTTACTGGGACACAAGCACTGGCATGTAGTCCAGGTCAGACAGATGTTCACAGATCACAGTGTTTTAAAATGCTATTAATATAAACTCTGTACTGTTTTCCTCTCTTGAATAGATTCACAGCACATACCTTGAAAGCAACTGGCCCATACGGGTAAGTTAAATAACTCATTAACTCTTTATCTTTGTAGTTACAGCCAATAGTCCAGTTTCATATTGATGTGTGGTTAAGCATCTGCAGTAAACAAAAACTGTCAGCTCATCAAAGCCTATTGATTTAGCTAAACCCAAGATCAATTCATTTTGAGTCAAACATTCAAACTATCTGCATGTGTTTATCTTAAGGCAGTGCTGTAATGAGTTTGTTCTCTTGTAGTTTGCAGCTATAGACACAGCGGGACAGTGCATGGCTGTGGCGGGAAGGCGGGGCTTTGCACACTACTCTTTATACACAAGGAAATGGAAACTGTTTGGAAATGTAACTCAGGTATGTCACATCAGACACTAGAATAATTTAATGACAAAACAATGAGATTGACTTGACGTGAACAGGAGCAGAACATGACGGTCACCGGGGGTCTCGCCTGGTGGAATGACTTTGTGGTTGTCGCCTGTTACAACTTTAATGACCAGCAAGAGCAAGTGAGTCGCAAACAAACGAACAGGTGTTGCATTTTTGTAATAATTGGGTTAATTTTTTTTTGCTGCTTTTCCAGTTGAGGCTTTACCTTCGGACTTCTAACCTGGACAATGCCTTTGCCTCGGTCACAAAGTTACACTCCGATACTCTACTGCTGAATGTGTTTCGAGACATGATCATCCTGTTCAGAGCAGACTGCTCCATTTGTCTGTATAGTTTAGAAAGGAGGAATGACAGGTGGGTTCTTGGATGTCATTGGTGAATTTATCTACACATTATCTGCATGTTTTGCTTCATATGTTGTATCTGCTGATGCGTTACAGCCCGAGCCCTTCAGTTAACGTGGAGCTGCTTCAGGAAGTGTCCATGTCCCGCTACATTCCCCATCCTGGTCTGGTTGTCTCGGTCACTCTGACGTCTGTACGGACAGAGACTGGCATCACGCTGAAGGCGCCACAGCAGGTGAAACTCATTTACACAGGTTATTTACAGCGGCACAAGAACACAGTGACTGAGCTATGTGCTATTTTAATTCCAGGCCTGCATGGCTGAAAGCATCATGTTGAATCTGGCTGGTCAGTTGATAATGCTCCAGAGGGATCGATCAGGGCCACAAGTACGAGAGAAGGAGACGGCGCTGAACAACAAAAAGCCGGTATGTTTTCCCTCAGGTGGAATTACAGTTTTGTGTATTGATTCATGTTGTGGTGTACAGGGTGTCCATTAAGTCTCTTTACAATCAGGCAGTTGATCAGATATATTACTCAGACCTGTTCTGTTGTACTCAGTGGTTTCCAAAGTGTTTTACCTCATTTAATCCACCTCTGTATGAGCTCCACGAGTCGCACGAAGCATCAAGACGAGACTGAATTTCTTGCTGAGCCTCATCACTGGTTCAATCTCATCTGTGTCTTCTGCTTTAGTTCAGAAATGTCCTGTGACTTTGTTCGACACATGACATCTTTAGCACAGCTCCAGAACCTGTAGGAGCCATATGGGTGATTTGGTTGCTATGGTAATGCGCGAGGGGCGGGGTTCACGTGGGCAAAGGTGACGCACCGGTAGATTCAAAGGCACCAGGGTGACTGCTTCGTTTTTGCTTGTTACCATACTATATGTGTAGGCCTACATTTTACCATCTGTGTGTGTTTGTAACCTGCTTAAGCCACTGTTCAGTAAACCATCAGAAAAAGCACTACGTGAGTTAGTCTATTTCTTACAAACAGCAGACCAAGGTGCTGGACCCAGCCGCCTCTCTAAGCGACAGAAGCTCAGGGTCGCTACAGAACCATGACACACACTGTGCTTCTCTTGAGGAGGAGACATTTCTATAGGACGCCTCTTAAATCAACACGACGCCTGAAATACAAACATGAAACTTTTATAACCACTGAGTACAATAGAACAAATCTAATTAATATATCTGATCAGTTCCCTTTTGTGCCTTTGTGAAGTGTAAAGAGACTTCATGGACACTCTGTATTTATTTGTTTCTTATCATGAACTCGAGACACTCATTATTGGTGCATCAATCAGCTGTGTCCTCAGATATAAGGGAGACGTGTTTATTAATATTTGTTGTGCATTGCCAACAGAAACAATGTGCTTTGAAGGATCTAAGCTCAAAAGTTGGTACATTTATGTCCTTCTTTACCTCTGTGTAGTCTTCATTATAATGTGTGGGTCAGGAACAGGGTATTTGACGTAAAATCACATTTCTTAATCTATATAGGCAACATCTTAAAGAGAAAAAGTAACTGTAACATGATAATGGAGCAATGGGCTGTGACGTGAACGACAAACCAGGGAGATCATTGCTTTAATACAAACTAATTAATAACAAATTGATAAAAGTACGCTTATATTTCAAATAGGTTCAAAAGTAAAACTTAAATTGAGCTTAATTTACTGGTATCTTCCTCTTGCAGCTGCCCTTTTGTCCGCCTGTTGTGCTGGCTCAGTGTGTAGAGAACGTCTGGACCACCTGCCGCTCCAACAAGAAGAAGCGCCACCTGCTGGAGGCCTTGTGGTTGTCCTGTGGAGAGGCAGGGATGAAAGTGTGGCTTCCACTGTTTCCCAGAGACCACCGCAAGCCCCACTCGTTCCTTTCGCGGCGTATCATGTTGCCGTTCCATATAAACATTTACCCGTTGGCTGTGCTGTTTGAGGATGCCCTTGTTCTGGGGGCGTCCAATGAGACTGTGCTGTACGACGGGCTGCAGGGATCCTCTGAGTCACTAGAGGCGCTGTTTCCTTACTGCACAGTGGAGAGAACGTCACAGATCTACCTTCACCACATCCTGAGGCAACTGCTGGTCCGCAACCTGGGGGAGCAGGTATTTCATCTCTGTGTGGATATTTCAAACCTAGAATGTTTTTGGAATAAAAGAAAAATAACGTCAGGCAGAGTAGTCAAACTTTCCAACAAATGTTTTGAATTTGTGGAGGAAGGGATTGAGAAATAGTGCACGTGTTTATAATAAGCTGTTTTTTTTATCGCAGGCTTTAATGCTGGCCCAGTCCTGTGCCTCTCTGCCATACTTTCCTCATGTCATGGAGCTGATGGTGCATGTGGTGTTAGAAGAAGAAGCCACATCTCGGGAGCCAATACCCGACCCTCTGCTGCCCACTGTGGCCAAGTTTATCACCGAGTTCCCCTTGTTCCTCCAAACTATTGTTCACTGTGCCAGGAAGACGGAGTACGCCTTGTGGAATTACCTGTTTGCTGCTGTGGGAAACCCCAAAGATCTGTTTGAGGAGTGTCTGATGGCTCAGGATCTCGACACAGCGGCCTCCTATCTCATTATTCTGCAGGTAACTTGTTGTTTACCTAGAAAATGGAAATGTGTAACAAAATCATCTTAAGTCTGAATGTTTATTTTTTTATGCAAGAACATGGAGGTGCCAGCAGTGAGCCGCCAGCATGCCACCCTACTATTTAACACAGCTCTGGAACAGGGCAAATGGGACTTGTGTCGCCACATGATCCGATTCCTCAAAGCCATTGGCTCTGGGGAAATGGACACGCCCCCTCCCACTCCTACCACTCAGGTAAAGTTTAAATATCGTTGGCATCGTGTGATATTTGGACACAAATGAACATATCTTGTGTTTCAGCAGGACCCCACCTCAGGAGGCTTTGAGTTCTTCAGAAACCGAAGCATCAGTTTGTCTCAGTCAGCAGACTCTGTTGCTACAGGCAAATTTAATCTTCAGAAGACCTTCAGTATGCCCAGCGGGCCCTCTGTGAAAGGGTACTACTACAGTTTACAGTGTTTTATGTCTGTCTCATGTCTGAAAACCTGCTCTTAGCCGTTGTGTTTCTGACAGGAGAGATGTGGAGTGTGCAGAGAACATGTACATCGACATGATGCTGTGGCGTCACGCCCGACACCTGCTGGAGCAGCTGCGCCTCAGAGACCTGGGCTGTTTCTCTGCTCAGCTCGGCTTTGAGCTCATTGGCTGGTTGTGTCGTGAAAGAAACCGTGTGGCTCGGGTTGAAGATTTTGTTTTTGCATTAAAAACTCTACATAAAGATTTCCTGTGGCCATTTCCTGTTATCCCCGTTGGTTGCATTAACTCTCCACTAAAGAACGGAAGATGTCGTCCAGGTCAGTTGTTTAAATGTGCTCCAGATACTGTGTTTTTGTGCTTTGAATGTAACTCAGCCTTCCTCTGTGTTAGTGCTGAGCACCAGACTGTTAAAGTCTGGGTCGGCCGATAGTCTTCTGCACAGTGACATGGACACAGCGCCTCTTCAGACTCAAAGCACCAGCACCTGGATGGAGGGCGTGGCTCAGAGAGACATGGACACGGCCTCCTCGCCTCTGTCGAACCAGCAGTCACCACAGACACAAGACGCTTTTCTGTCTCTCGTCACAAACAAAGGTTCCAGGCTGTGCTCATTATTTTGTACATATGTAGCCGCAGATTATATCGAGCCTTATGTCTTATCTTTTAGTGGAGGAATACAGCATCGGCTCAGCCACCGACCTGACGGAGACGAGTTCAGTGGTGGATGGAGACTGGACCATGGTCGACGAAAACTCTTCAACATTATGTTTAAGCCAAGCAGAACTGGAGCATATTTCCATGGAGCTTGCAAACAAGGGCCCACACAGGTCTCAGGTTCAGCTGAGGTGGGTCTAGTTTGAACCATGTAAATGGTCGACTGATGGGTTTGATTTGATCATTATTATTATTATTATTTCCAGGTACCTCCTGCATGTGTTCATGGAAGCAGGCTGTCTGGAGTGGTGCGTCGTCATTGGTTTGATCTTGAGAGATGCCAGTGTCATTAAGCAGGTCATCAGCTTCCTGGATCATCCGGAAATTCCACCAGAAACTGTAAAGAACATTAAAAATGGTTTATTGGCTGTGGAGACGTGGGCTTCCACAGACTGGTGAGTAGAAGCTGATTCAGGAACATTCCCCTAAAATAAACCTAATATCTCACTCTCTTTTTGTGCTGATTGTTTCAGTTTGGGATACAAACCTTTTTTCAACTTAATCCAAGCACAGTTACAGCAGCTGCTGGAATCCACAGCGGAACAAGTACAAGTTGAGGCATTTCAGCCCAGCAGCCAGTCAAAGCTAGGGGGCGCCGAGGGGCAGACGATCCCCGTAAGCCCTCGGCCCGAGGACAGCCGCGGAGGCAGCACTTCACTGGGCCTGACCCTGCCCAGCCTGGAGCCTGCCGGGGGCTTTCCCCGCCCCTCGTCTGAGGACGGTCCAGATGAGCCCATAAAGGAGCAGGAGGACGAGGAGGGAGCGTACGACTGCACCTTGTCCTGAAACTCGCATCTGTCGAACTGTGAGTGTCAGACGTACAGGAGCTGGACTCACAGGCCCTTACTTCAGTCAGTATTACCACTGTTTAGTGTCGACTGTCAAACAGTGTCATCAGGACTTCAGCACAACCCCAACTCTTCACTTTGACTTTTCCTCATGGAGAGAAGAGTCATGTGGATAGATGGGGATTATGTACCAACTTTTAGGCAAGAAGTGAGGATTTTAAGATTGGAAAATCAAAACGACTCTAAACTGTTTCAGCCTTCAGAAATAGTGCACTTTATGTGTACAGAACTTTTTCATACCTCATGATTTTAAAATATTTTCTGAAAGCCTTTTTATAGATGAACAGTACAAACGTATTTTTGTATATGGCCCTTGCAGTCCTAAGTCCACATAAAAATATATATATATATGAAACGCAAAATGATAAAGTGGTTTAGGATTTTTTACAGAAATTATGAAAGGATTCTGTATTGCTAGTTTCTTACCAGCCAACAGTACCGCTGCTCATGTATTTTTCACTAACCCTATGAGGCTGTAACAAAATCCCCTCCACTCTGCCCAGACCATCCTGAGTGATGGGAACCGGAGCCAGTATCGGTTATTTACTTTCCTCGAACAAGCAAAGCAAACATCAGTGTTGAGGTGAGCTCTCAGTGTGAGCGCTGAACGGGCCTGATTTAAAGCTGCGGTGCAGTGGGGGGCCTGACTAACTCCATTGTGTGGAAAGCAAAAGTAAAACACTTGATCCACTCACATTTGAGCTTGTACAGGCTGTGAAATGTAGGATTTGAGTTGAAGAGCCACGATAAACCTGATGTCCCGTAAGAGACGGTTTTCACTGCGTCCTGAGCTGCTGTGGCTTTGAGGGGGTGGACTTGTACTATATTGTGTTGAAATCACTTTGATAAAGTGGTGGATATTTCATTGATTTTATTGTATTAGACATATTATTTATTGGCATTGTTGTGTTTTATTGCTGTGTCTCAAACTTAGTGACGTGCTCAGTTTAAGACTGACATTTACTTAAACTCGTGTATTGGCTCAAAGCACAAAAGTGTGACACCTGTAAGTCAGTATTTGTTTAATGTTTTGAAATGTTGCTTTAGCTTTTTATTTTTTTTAATTAATTTTACTGCTTAACTTTATTTTATCCAAACTTGCTTTTACTTTCTCAGGTTGACCCGTTTTTTTCATAGGAACTTTTTCTCTTGCCTGTATAAAGAAACCATCGGCATCTTAGTTTTTTAGTCAAACTAAAAAGTTTTTCATGAAAGGACAAACGTCACCATGGTACAGTGAGTGTCTTCTGTTCACAGAGACAAAGCTGCAGCTCCACGACGCTGCTCCGCTGTGGCTTTACTTGAATAACTGACAAACCAAAGACTATGTCAAGAGAGGCCTTCGCTTTGCTTTCCATTTATTGTTTTGGTTTATTATTTAAACTTGAATTTCCTATTCATCACAAACAATTTAAGAAATAAACTGGTGATGACTGCCTGACAATTTCCTAAGGAAATGTGCATTTCAGATCTTTTCTTCTGTGGGTTTGGGGCAAGTGGGAGACGGCGCCACCTTAATGTCCATTTAAGGAAACGCTCGAGTGAAGATGTTCAGTGTTGTAAAAATACAGTTGTACAATTGTCTTTTCTATAACATTTTCTACTCTATTTTCTCCTGTAAATAAAACATAAATAAATTATTTTTTAAAATGAAATGTTTTGTGCATGTAAAACGAACCAAAAGTGTTTTCATCATTTTAATAGCTGTAGAAGTGCTAATAATAAAAGCTTTTGCATAATCATTCCAGTCAGTCACATGGATACCCTGTAACAAGCCCCAACGTCCCAGTCACCAGCAGATCATCCCAAAATAAACACGTGAGAAACATTTGAAAATGAGTATCAAAAGAAAAGTTACAGAAGGTATTTTAACATGAAAGTAAACTGAGTGGGGAGGAAATGTTTCACTGCTACCTGTGTCAAAGCTACATCCACCAGCTCATACTTAAGAAAACTCGACTGGTCTCAGGGTCAAAATCACCAGTAGTTCAGTTATTTAAACGTTTAGCAGCATTTTGTTTATCCCAGAACATCATCATGAAGCAGCTGCAGCAGCCACGGCCTCCCCACGTTTAAAACACGACTCTGAACATGTTCATCACATCCACCGTTTCTTTAGACCTGTTAAAAAGCATTTCTCCCAAAGACAAACAATCCTTTTATTTATGTAAAAAATCTCTACAGCAAATATCATGTTTGCATATCTTTTTTCTTTTTTTCGGTAAACATGCCTTTTATCCATTACCCAATGAAACGAGACTATTACAATTACAGTTTGTGACAAAATAAAACTTTCAGGGGATTTGAAATAGTGGAAAGGTCCCTGTCGTTCAGCTGAGGGTCAGCTGATATTTTAACATCTTTACTATTTGCACAGGATAATCCGTTTGCACATGAAAAGTACAGTGCTCAAGCATCAACGTTTGTGGTTCTTTGGGAAAACGTTAAGGCCATTTCAGTTTTGAGTTAAATCGACAGGCAACATTTAGAACAAAGTGAAACGTGGTGGACAATCTGGTGGTTTTCCAAGTGCAAACTCCCAAGACCTGAAATAATAATTACTGAACAACATTTGTGTTGGGAGAGACAACAGTGGAACTGGTTAAACACACAGGACTCCCCAAAGACGCCGTCAGAACCGTTAAACACATTCCACTGGTTCAGATAAAAACTTCTGGAGTGAACAGAAGACATGAAGCCAGTGGTTAATAAATGGGTCAAGATCACGAGGAAATTAAAAGGATGATTCCCCTGATCCAAAATGTCAGAAATGTTTCATGATTCTGTAAAAAGCAGATCACAACAGCAGCGAAGAAACATAAAAAATGTGTTTGAAAAAAAAAAGACCAAGCACCGAGCAAACTGCAGGTAAAACTGCATCAACACCTTTTACAGGCTGGAGGTTAGACCTTAACATCATAAATAAAACTATATATTAAATATCTCCCACGTTTTGAATTAATGCAGTCATTTTAGTAGGAGATGGTTAAGAAGCCCCTCAAGTTTATAAAAATAGTCCTATCCTCTTACAGTGATGCTGTTTTTCTCTGAGTGAAGAAGTGGACGACATTCGTGAGGAGTAATGTTACGAGTTTCTCTTCTCACCTCAGCAGCTCACAGCTCAGGAACCACAAAACCAAACAGGTCAGTTACAACATCCCCGTCCTGGAAGTTTCCCATCACCTTCAAAAGAAAAAGCCAACTTCAAACTTAAAGGTGCACTATGTAACTTTCCTATCGGAGGGTACGCCACCTGCTCGTCTCCCCAGACACATCACCCACAGCCCGATGTGAAGGTCTGACTGAATCACTGCAATAACGTCGAGAACATTAATGCCACACTGTGAAACTCTTTTAACGTCAGACAAACGGGGCGAACCTCACCACAAAACCTGCACCTCAACCGTTTTTACCCAAAGTCGTCAGCAAATTAAGACATTAGAAAATAAATATATTCCTATGACGAGATTTTAAGACAGTTCTTTGCGTCGTAGTCGCTTCTTTCACAGTATAGTGCTGATTATTAGCATTCCTCATAGAAAAGTGAGAGGTAAAGTACAGAGGCTACAAATCAGCTGTAATGAGGAATGATAATGAGCAACATCGCACAAACAAAACGTAATGTGTGTTGGCATAAAGGAACCGGAGGCGTTTCCCTCGTTACAGATAAAAAAACGAAAAACAGGCAACCGCGTGATCATTAAGGAAGAAGTGTTAACACAGAATCAGATCAAGCCAGTGGTCGAGAGTGAACGGAGTGCAATGAGGTGATTAAAACAAAGGCACAACAGATCAAGTAAAAAACGTAACTCCTTTCTCTGCCGATCCAGGAGCAAGCTCGTGACCACAGGAGCCGGTGCAGCAGTTTGTCAGTGAGCTGCTCTGTGACTGCTCCTGACCACAGGCACGTCTCCTCCTGCTGTGAGCTAAAACCAGCCTGCGGACACAGTGGTGGTGGTCTCCCTCTCAACCTCACTGGAGAGAGCGTGTGTGTTTAGTGACAAGGCCCAGACTTGATATTCTTGAGTCTAAAGCACCTCGACGTCTCGTTCCGCAGTGGTCTTAGTATCTGTACATGTCATACGTGCTGACCCAAGACGACGGGAAAGACCAGTCAGGGAATCTGTCGAGCATTTCTTGGAGCTGAGCAGTCCTCTGATCTTTACCGAAGAAATAGTGAGAAGAAATGGCCACGGAGATCATCCCTTCTGGTCCCAAGGGGTCTGGATCCTTCGGGGGCTAAAAAGAAAGTTGAAAAACATAAACTCATGACATCTGCGTGATTCACAAAAGAGAAATCAAATCTGTCTGCTTTTTCTCCAGTTGACAGATTTATTTCTCTTTTGCTATAACCTCATGACTTTCATCTTGCTTCTCTGGCGTCATAATCAAAAGTTCATTCTCTATAAATTTTTTTTACCTGTATTTCAAACCAGAACGTCCAAGCAGGAGCATCGACGCCATGAGAGTAGAACACAAAATACTCTCCACTGAGATCATACTGAGGCGTCCCATCTCCAAAAGACCAGGTGGACAGACTGGCTCCACGATGGGGCATCAGGTACAAAGACATGTGACTGGGACCTGTGCACGAAGAAAAGAGCATGTTTTCAAAAGCTGACTGGAGTCTAGTACTAGTAGAACAGTGAAGAAAGCTTTACTAATCCTAATGACATTCAGGAACCCGGACCTTTGGCACGAAACGTCATCTTAACCGTCCCCCAGCTGGTCTCCTCTTTGGACAGCAGGCTGAACTCCACGGGCGAGCTCGGCATCACTTCTGAAGCAGGAAGGTACCAGTTTTTCCTAGAAGATCAACATTTATTCAAGCAGTTGCGTGGAGAACAGTTACATTTACGGAGGAGACTTGTGACTGACTTGCTGAGGAACTTCACGGGGAGGAACCAGGGGTAGCCACAAAACGGCCGGTCTTCTCTGCAGTGAGTTCGAACCGTGTCGTTGATCTCTGGGATGTGAGGGGAGATGTGCTGAACAGCTGTGAAATCAAAGCTGTTGATCCAAAGACCAGAATCCTGACTTTCCACATGTCCTTGAAGATTGTGAAACGTCCGGGTTGTATGCTTCATTAAACACAAGAGAAAAACGATACTGTGTAAATGCGATCGGATTAAAGCGTGTAACAGTGCTCGGGTTTTTTACCTGAATAAAAACTCTCTTAGGCCTTGGACTGTCTGCACGGCCTGAATATGGGAAGAACAAACCGGACGACACCAACAGGAACATCACAAGGAAAATAGAGCCCAGTCCAGCCAGGATCCACTTTGTGCTTCGGACGAGGTAAATAAAATGAAGCTGAGGCAGAAAACAGGATTTCTGAGTGAAACAAGCAGGTCTCAGGGTTTAACACAGACACTGCTGGAACTTACGAAATAAGAGGATAGGAAGATGGTTGCCAGTGTGACTAACGTGGCCAGGACCACTTCAGGGGGGAGCTCAGTGCCACTGCGACCCATTATAGGTGTGAAGAACTCAAACACCACCCACAGGAGGAACATAAAGTGGACGTACGGCAGCGCTAAACCCAGCAGATAAAACACACAGTATTTCACAGATGCTCCTGAAATCATAAAAAAAGAGGGAAGTGATTTAAAGAAACATATCACTGCTTCATCACAACATGGATAAAAGTGTAATTACCTTTATGCTTAAACTCTTTGGCCAGCAGCAGTCTCGTGGCCAGGGGAAAAGCGACCATGAGCATGGGCACGTAGGCAGAGCACAGCCCCTGTTGTGTGAGCCACACCAAGCCGCAGCACCACAGCAGTAAGCTCACATCAAAGTACAGGTCCCCCAGCTCCACCAGGCGCACACCCTGCACCGACAAAACACAGGAAGGAGCGTGTGCTTAGCCTTCAATGCATCTGAAGACTTTCAACACCAAATAATAATACTGTCATAGATTAAATGTGTTTCCAGCATAAACTCACTCCGTAATACAGGTTTTTGGCCAGTGTGTGAATAAAAACCATCTTGCCAGTGGTAGCAGCGCCGTAAAGACACACACAGGCGTAAAAATGGTTGTACCAGAACATGGAGCGACCCAACAGAGTGATGAGTAAAGCCACAATGAGAACTGACAACAGCGTGACAAACCAGCTCAGGATGGAGACTCCGGTGGCACAGGCCAAATCCCGAACGTAACGGCCGCCTGCAGAGAGGAAGTGTGTCATAATTACTCTATTTACTCAAACAATCCACCAATTTAAATAACGATATCATGATACAGAACGGCGTACCTGCGTTACCAGGCAGTGAAGCCTTCTTTGCCAAGTAAACGAATGTGGCCGCAGCAACCATGTAGTTCAGAATAGTGCCAACACGAGCTGGATAAGCCACTACCACCACTCCCAACAGGTCAAAAAACACCATGTTACCATGACGATACTCGGACGCATCGGCCAGTTTCTCTGACATGACGAGGTACTTGAGAACCGCCAAGATGTTGTCACCTAGAAACAGACACGGATCAGGAGAAAAAGCATCATTAAAACAGGAAAAAAATCAAAGCTGTAACTGGACAAAACGCTGTAGGAGTGAAGATTTATATCTGTTACTTCTTCTACTCCCATGGCCTTCAGTAGTTTTGCTTTTTTCAGAGCGTTGCTTACTTCCTCCAAGGTAAAATAAGAGTTTAGGAACATATTTGACTGATAATTGACTCTAGATCCTCTTTTATTTTAACTGAAATCTCTCCAAAAATCAAAATCAGAGGAAGACAATCCCCAGCAGAAACATTTAAGAAATCATATTCACATTTTTTATCACTTTCTCTTTGCTTAGCTCCACCTGAATATTATCTACATCAGGAGAAAAAGCATTATTAAAACAGGAAAAGAAAAATTAAAATCTGTTACTGGACAAAAAGTAGTAGGAGTGAAGATGTTTGACTTCTCCAGGTCAGATTACAGCTGGACACTGACTTAAGAAACAACTTGGATGAGCAGAGAAACGTCTTCAATCCTACAACTTTTTGTCCAGTGACAGATTTAACAT
The DNA here is from genome assembly GCA_019594935.1 of Periophthalmus modestus. NCBI lineage: Eukaryota > Metazoa > Chordata > Actinopteri > Gobiiformes > Gobiidae > Periophthalmus > Periophthalmus modestus. The sequence goes on from JAIEZT010000054.1 coordinate 43,645,294, forward strand.
TTTACTTTTACTATGGGTCAGACCTGGACTGAGGGACACATTAATATTTATGGGACAATATTGAAAATTAGTGTCACGATTATCACGACTAAAATAATTGTGAATCACGATTATATCACGATAATGATTAAAGTTGCTGACAGTTTAAAAGGCACAAGGTAATTCATCATAAGGTTAACATTAAAGGAGAAAAGTGCAGAATAAAAACCTGTCAGTCATATGCACAGCTAGAAAAAAATGTTACTGACATGAATAAGTATAAGTGTCATGTTTAAAGAACTGTTCTAGTCTTACGCTCTCACTACGATCGAGCGGAGAATATTCTGGATGTGCAGGGCCGTCAGCTGAAATGTGGAAGATCTCACCCTGGGCCCCCTTCAATACAAAATTAATAGAAAAGAGTCCAGTTTTGGGCCCCTAAACCCTGGGAAAACAGACCCCTTTGTCGCCCTGTCGACTCCCTGTGGATAAGTTGTTTTTTTCTGCACATTCTGCTGATAAAACGGCGATGATCTTTGTTGCCGATTATCGCGATTATATAAAAATCCCCCACGAACGTTTATTGTCGAGCCTTTTAATCACGATAAATGATATTATTGTTTATTCTCACAAGCCTGATTACTAAAAAAAACAATCATTTTAAACCGTTGCATGTGACAGTTAAAACCGAGCGCAGGCTAAACTTTTGCTCATAAATATTTAACGAGTAGGTGTGGCCTAAAGCATTTTGTCCGTCTTTGCTGTTTCGCACTTAGCAGCAGCAGCAAACACAAGGTCATGAGACAAAGCTCTTTTGTTCTTCCGCCTGGTGGGTTATTACTGTGGACAAAGTGGACGACTGTGAGAGGGAGAGACAGACGAGGAGGAGGAAGAGAAACAGATATTTGGCAGAAAATTTTAATAATTCTGTGTGTTTTTTGTTTCACGTTGTAAAGTTATAAAGGTCACTCTCGAATGCCTCTTTAGTCTAGTCTCACTTCTACTAAAAATACCTGCTACTTCCCCTAATAATTCATGGCTTTCACGCTGAGGTGAAACGAACACAAAATGGGAGAGGGAAGTACAGTACTCGCCGAGAGGAAAAAAGCCAACTGTCTAGTGTTTTAGTGCTGACAGCCCCAATTCTCTGCAAAGTAAAGCAAAATCCAGCGCAGGGGAGGCAGTAAATAAAAGGCAAAAGCACTGGCCTCGTGTATATCTGTGTTTGCATCTACGGCCCCTTCCTCACTGCAACACACAGACTGCACAAAGATGAGCAAATTGAATCATCGGGTTTGGAAATGTGCATTAACTTGTGTCTGAAGATGACAGAAAACCCAGTGATGTGAAGTAGATCTGATGATATTTATTCAGTTTGGTGCTGGACTCACCAGCTCTCTGGATTGAGTCTGTCAGAATCCTGTCAGCCGTGTCGTACTTTGTGTGATAAATGAAACCATTCTCAATAAACGCCAGGTCGATACCTATAAGAGAGAATACTGAGTTATAATCCAGGCTGTAAACTGCGAGTTCTTACAAATAACAGAACACGAGTTTCTCCAAACCTGGGATGTTTCCAAAGTCTCTATAAATGCGGAAGTCTGTGTCAGAAGGAATGATGCCACTTTGGAAAACTTCCTGTCCCACGACCGAAGCGAAGGGATGTTTGGCTGCGTGAACATAGGCCTGGACGAGCCACGGGTTTTCAGGACCTTTACATGAGAAAACCAACAGAATATTAATGAAATGTACAGTGGTCCCTCAGTATGTCACAGTTCAGCCTTTGTGGTCTCGCTGTTTCGCAGAAGTGCAATTGTGCATGCTTTTTTTAAACCCACAATGTCGATGAAACGTTCTGCACCGACAAAGGCACCGACAAAGATTTGAACTTTGAGAGAGTTTAAATTTGAGAAAATGTTAATGCCTGTGTGAGAAAAGTGTGTAAAGTGTGTGGTGAGGGGTTTTACAGCCAAGAAATATATATAAAAAGTGTAAAAAATAAAGCTGATACTTCACAGAATTCGCTTATTTAGGATTATTTTTAGAACCTAACCCTTACAATAAACCAGGGACCACTGTATAAAAAAAATGTCGATTAGATTTTTACTTCCTTTAACTGGGAAATATGACTATTAACCAATGACCACTACCACTTACATAGCAACACCCCACATATATCACTCTAACTAATGAAGCTCATCGAGGCTAGAGCAGGTATAGCAGCCAATTTGGACGAGTATCATAGCAACCAAAGAGCCAATCAGGAGCAAGGCCCCAGGATCATGTAGGGAGGGTTAATACGAACATTTAAGACCAAAATGATGAAAAAAGAGCCAGAGTCGTTGGAGCCAGAATCGCGGCCATGATCACTTCCTATTTGCAACACAGCTAGCAGGTTAGCTATGTCCATTTATATATACAGTTTATGGGGTAAACGCTGTGACATGATGCGAGTACCTGTCTGAAAAACGACTTCTTTGCCCCCGACACCAGCAGCTTCCAGGTTAATAAAAGCTATGACCTGTTTGGCCCACGGATGCTGAGTTATAAAACCATGACTGGCCTGAAAAAGACGTGCAGAAACAAAGAGCCGATGAAATAATGAAACATACACATCCAGCTGTGGGCCTGTCCCTTTACGTTACCTGCAGAACATTTTCCTCCGCCCCGTTGAATAAAAAAATAACTCCATGATGCAGAGGCGTTGAGAGGTTGGCTAAAGAATGTAGGACTTCCAACATTACAGCACAACTCACGGCATCATCGCTGGCACCTGAAAAGACGCAGAGATTACATAAATATTGTACAATTGGCAATTTGTGTGTTTACTCAAATGGAACTTAATTCTGAAACCATGCAGCCATTGTGTCTAACTACATCTCTCGTCTCGTCGTGTGATTCCGCCAATGAACAGTGGCACATTTGGACTGAAGAATTTTAGGAATGTTAAGACCCATCTGAACATTGTGACGTGGCTCCAATACGGCGCATGTGACGGCAGAAAGAATACAGACGCATCATGTGCTACGGCTTAATGGATTCAGATTTTTTTGGTTGGGGCCATGTTGAGCGTCTGGGTTTGTGCCGCTTAAGTGAACATAGATTAATGAACCCCTTCAACCTCTGAGAATGTGATGTAAAACTCCAAAATGTTCATCTATATATTCTAACTGTGCACATTGGCTTGCAGAATCTTTTCTCCATGTATTTTTTTTTTAAATGTTTAGAATTCCTCAGACTCAGAACGCCGCAGGCAGCACACAAACATGTTTCCTGATCCACACCTCTTTCCTCCAGATGTATTGTCCCACTGGCTGTTTAAACGTGATAAAGTCTGTTATAAATGAGTCCAAAAGGCAAGAAACAACCACACTATTAAGTATCGGCTTATTAGAACATCTACTAGAAAGAGAATTGGAGAAATTAACAAAATAAAATGCAATATTTAAATGGTCCAGTGTCATAATCGTGTGTGATTTAGGGTTGCACATTTGGACGTCGTAGCCCTGGTCTTTTCTTTAATTTTAATATGTAGTCAAAACAAATGTATGCATGCAAAACAAGTTAAATGTGTAGAGAGGCCTTTTACTTACAGCAGAAAAAATAACAACAGATCCTGCACTTCTTTGGATCCTCTCAAGTTTGTATTATTTTAAATAGCACCACAATGTGATGTTTTCGGGGTCAGTCCTTCTTCACACACAAAGGATTCAGTTTCACACCTGTTTTAAACCAGCCCAGTCACCTGACCAGTCATGTGACAGGAAAGCTTATGTACACAAATGCCAGTCTTATGTCCAACTGGCATTTGTGTGGATCTTTTTTTTTTCCTGCCGTTTTGTCTTTGGACCCAGCACGTAGCCGGAGCTTTTTATCAGATGTGCAAGTCTCCACCTACCACCTTTTTATTTACACCCGCAGCTGCTAGGGGCTACCAAAATACATAAACAGAGATAATACTACGATAAGATATGTAACTACTGCTTTTTTCAAATGATGTGCTAAATGTATTGAGATTTTGTGAAGACGTTTGAGTCATTTGCAACTTTATAATAACCAAAAAATATAATGTAACAGATCAGCACCAGAAGAGAAACTAAAAAAGATAAAAAATGCATAAAAGTGTATACCTGGACTATTAGCCACTGTATCAAAGTGACAGTTTGCCAGCATCAGAAGCTGTGTCCCTCCTTTTGGTTCCAGGCGCACAGCGATGTTCGTGACACGGTCGTAGAAGCTGGTAAAGCCCCCGAGAAAGTCTATAGAGAAAGAGCCGGTGGGCCGTTGTATGTCCACAGTGAGCTGCTGAGGGCCTGCAGCCGTCTCTTCACGGATTTTTTCGATCTGCTCCAACAAATATCCCACTGTCAGAACTTCATTCTCCGGGCTTCCCGTCGGCCTCGGCCCAACGCTGGTGATCTGCTCGAGGTGCTGCCTATAGTGGAGAAAAGACAAAGATAAGACGGTGCCGCTCAGATCAAAAACTGATAGAAGATTTAATCCCAGATCACATGACTGAGATGGGGAAGAGGCGTTTAGCGTTTAGCTTCACAAAAACTGAACACACTCCAAAGAAAAGCAAAACTAGATGCACTGGAGCCTTTAAACGCACACCTGCACCTGTTTTTAATGTTTTTTACGGATTTGCATATTTGTTTTTTTTGTTTGTATTGTATTTTAAACGGGGCACAAAAAAAGAGAGGCCAGGCGCTGTCATTGGGGTCCCCTGTATAAATAAAGATAAATAAAATTAAATAAAACTCTCACACCAAAACAAATCACACTATTTCATTTTCATATTTTGACACATGGGTCGGACAGGTTCAGTCACACTGTAATATCATCGTTTCTGATCGTTTCTGTTCGTGCCAGAGACGGGGGGCTTGAGGGGGAACTAGTCTCCTGGAGAATGTCCCATGATGCACCCCACAGCTCCCCAAAAAATGTCTGCCCCACATTCATAGCACATCAAATTTCGACTAAAAATATTTAATAGTATTCAAAGTGAGACTGTCATTTTAAAAAATCCATATTAGCTTTTATAAATCAATACATTTAAAACGGCAAAGCACTGGTCCACTAAACTGGTCCAAGTCCTATCTAGAAAACAGGGAGTACTTTGTTGAAATTGGATAGAATTTCCCCGACCTGTGGGGTGCCCCAGGGGTCAATCCTGGGACCCCTGTTCTTTAATCTCTACATGCTGCTGTTAGGCCAGTTAATATGCAGCAATAATGTGTCCTACCACGACTCTGTGTCCTACCACAACTCTGTTTCCTACCACAACTCTGTTTCCTACCACAACTCTGTTTCCTACCACGACTCTGTTTCCTACCACGACTGCAGAGACACTCAGATCTATGTCTCACTGCAGCAGGTGAATCTGGACCAGTGGATTCACTCTGACACTGCATCAGATCAGTGTGTGGATGCAAAACAACTTTCTCCAGATAAACTCAGACAAGACTAATATCATACTCTTTGGTACAAAGAAACAGAAAAAATGTCAGAAGTCACCTCCAGTCTCTCTCTCTAAAAAAAGCCCCCACATTGAAGATCTTAACCCCTTCAACAAAAAATGTCTAATGTGCCCCTGGTTTGTCTGTGGAGGAGCTTTAAAAACATCTCTGTCCAGTTTACCTGTTTGGCCACAGCTGTAGGACAAATATAATCAAATCAAACCATCTTAAAGAACTCACCTTGATCTCATTCATATATTTTCAGACTAGTTTTCAGAGATACTGCAAAAACTTTCAAATAGTTTCATTGCAAAAGAATTAAAGAGCACTTTGCGTGACTGTAAACTCTAACAGGGCTGTTTGGAGATGCTCTCTGGGTCTGTATCGGTTCACTATTGTCTTGCACAGGCTTTGAGGGGCCAGCTGGGACTCACAGCCTCACACCTGTGCTGTTCCTCGCTGGAGGAGACGCTGTCCGTTGGTTTCTAGGCGGGTCTCTTGGTAAAGTAGAGGAAAGGTTAGCCGCAGCTACTCTCCCTTTAGTCTCAAGTCATAAAAATGTGAGTAACCTTGAAGCTTACCTGGCTCGTACTGCGTTAAACTCGCCGCTTAATTTCCCGATGACAAGCTGCTGTAACGACAAATGAACAAGTCCCCACAGCACCAAAATAAACACGGACACCAGGGAAGCCGCGAGCCCTTCCCGCAGCAAGTACAAGCTGACTTCAGGCTTTCTCTTTGGGTCTCCGCTGTAGCCATTATCCTCGTATCTGTCTTCTGACGCGCTGTTTTCCTGTGCGAAATAATTATTGGTCCCCAAAGGTTTTATTCTCCGGATAGTGGTGTCGCTCTCCATTTTCGAGCCAGCGGCACTAAACTGTCAGCAGCGTCACGGGCTTCGCGTTTTCGCTGAGCAACCGACGGCGAGCGCAGAGGGACAAACTTCAACTGAGGCGAACGAGCGAATGAGAAGCTGCGCGTGGAGTCACACTGCTCTCAGGTGACGTCACGGCGTCCTATAGGGCTGTACGTGCAAGGGACGTTAAAATAAATCTATAAAAAAAAAAAAAAAAAAAAACATTAAAAAGTGCTATTCAAAATAAATATTTAAATACAATAAAATAAAAAAAAACAAATGCTATTCAAAAAAAATCAATAAATAAAAATAATAAAAATAACATTAAATTAAAAACAAAAACAAAAAAATAAATGCTATTAAAAAATAAATAAAAATATAATACAAATTTTAAAAAAAAAATGAAATGTTTCTTTTTCCTTCCTGTTTCTCTGTTTTGGTTTGAGTGGGCCTAGGACAATTTTTTTCTGTCTGTAAATAAAAGCCACTGCTCCTCCATATGACTCCAGCCAAAAAAGTAAATACCTAAATGTATAAACAAATAAATACAAAATAATGGTTAGAATTGGCTATGAGCCCCCACTCCCCCATAATAAAAAACAACCAAAATTGTTAAAAAGGGGAAATCTTAAATATATTAACATGTCATGTGCATTTTAAAACTGGGCCCAGGAGGAGGTCAGGTATCTGTGGTAGAATTGCTGTTTAGTTTGCAAATTTCTTTACTATGCTTATGCACATTTTTTTTTTTTTTTTTTTTTTTTTATGGTACAGAGTTTGTTATCCTCACTGCTAGTAAATAAACAAAGTTAACTTTTTTCATCATAGCTTCAGGAAGTGGTGCCATTCAACCCCAAAGACATGACTGTTTTTATCTAAAATGGCTTTAAACTATAAGATTAACATGTCATGTTTGTGGGGCCAATTACAAGCAATGTATGGTAAGATTCAACATGTTCCACTTGTGGATTGTAGTTTGAATATTTCTTGCAATAACAGTGCATCCCCCATGTATTTATGCTGGCCCCTGCCCTCCGTCTGAAATTACAGTGTTTCCCAGCCAGGGGCACGAGCAAGAACTCCCATGAGGTAAAAGGTCTGAAAGGTAAACTTACAAAATGGATTATTTTTATAGGCCTGTTATTACAACAAGTACTCCGAGTTTTAACTGACTTTATGGGTAGTGTTAGGATAAACTGTCCTTAGCCATTTTGTATAAACACTGTTGTAGCTCCTTATTGTTCTGAGGTCATGTGACGATAAGGACTGAGATCACAGCTGTGAGACATGTCAGGACAAAGACATGATATTCCAGTCTGTCTTAACACAAACTAACTAAATAGGACAAGAACTACTGATAGGGATGATGTCATGACCCACACGACACCGCAGAAGGATGCTCATCTGATTGGACGATGTAACGTGCCAAGAGGCCGGACTGACCTGTGCACCGGCGAAGAGGCGCCAGGTCTAAACCATGGAAGCCTCCCACTATAGTTTGTGCATAAAACTGTAATGTAATGTACAAAGAAATTATTATCTGACAATTAAAATGACAGGAAAACACCTTCATTTGTTGAAGCAGTTTGGGGGGAAAAAAAACAAAACTGTGCCTAACTTTTGGAGGGAATTCTCCTGATCGTGATGCCGTCAACTCTGGTGTAAAACTATAATTTATATTTGCAATTGGTTTTATCATAAAGCGTCATATGCTTTGTGATGATGCTGGGGTTTAGGTTGTTGAGGATTCAGATCAGAGTCTTTTAAGGTTTAAACCAGGGGAGTCCAAACTATCGTCCGGGGGCCAAATGCGGCTCTCAGATCAATTTTTACTGGCCCTCAGACCTTCAGTTGAACTGGTCCAATTGATCATAATCAGAACTTTTTATGGCAAATTTGAGAGACCAATAACCTAAATAACATCACATTACATTGTCATACAGACCTAATATTAATATTTCAAGCCTTATTTAAAGTATGAAGTCAAAAAAATGCACCATGTGGATTTTCTACAGTATCAACCACCTTCTGTGTCAAATATTTTTCAAGATATGGCCCTCGGTGAAAAGAGTTTGGGCGTCACTGATTTAAACAACTTGTTTTCTGCACCGAAACTGGCAACTCAAACGAGAGAGTCATGTGAGGCTCATTCTGCTTTCTGATTGGATGAACAGCAGATTATAACATAAATAAATGGAACATCACGTCCAATGTTTTTGTAACACATAATAAATCAGCATTACAAGTATCAGTAAGAGCTGTATTTCATTTGCACATGTTTCTCTCGTATCTGCAGACACAGCTCTAGTCTGTTAGTGTTATGACATTTTACATCTTAGTTGTTTGAAGTATGTTTCTGTGAGAGGGAGAAGGTCAAGAAGTAACAGTAAAAAGGCTGTGGGACACGTTTAAAGTCATATTTGTACAGTACACTAGTGTGTGTCACACTTAAAAGACGTTTGGAACGTCTGCTGTGTTTGGAACACTGTCTGCGCAGGAAAAAAGTTAAAGTTTGACTGTTCACGGGTTCAGCTCAGTCACTGCTTAAACAAAAGTCTGGTGCCTAAAAGTGAAACACAACTTTGTTTTGTGATTCCCATTTGAAAGCAGAAGTTTACATACACTATATAAAAAAGACACATACACGTTTTTTCTCACTGTCTGACATTAAATCAGACTAAACTTTTCCTGTTTAAGGATTGACACAATTATTTCTATTTGCTAAATGCCAGAATAATGAGAGAAGGATTTTTTTAGATAATTTTTCACGACTTTCTTCAAAGTCAGAAGTTTACATATAATAAGATTACTGTGACTTTAAACAATCTGGGAAAACTCAGAAGAGAAGGTGGGGAAGCTTGTGATATTCACAACGTTTGACACAAGTCACACAGTTTAAAGGCAATGGCACCAAATACTAATGAAATGTATGTAAACTTCTGACTTTGGCATTTAGCAAATAGAAATAATCTTGTTAATCCTAGTTGACCTAAAACATGAAAGGTTTAGCCTGATTTCATGTCAGACATTGAGAAAAAGTGCATCTATAGTGCAGCTAAACTTCTGGTTTCAACTGTAAACCGGGGGTTTCTCATTCTCACATCCAGCTCCAGTCACATCATTTCAACAAGAACTATAACATCTGTCGTCTGTCTGTGTCATACGGCCTGTGACAAGGTCCTGAATCACTGTTTATCCTGAGAAATGTGGAACTGAAAACATGAGTCATATTTAAGAGTCAATAGTTTAGAGTTCTGAGATAATCTGGAAAATAAAACAACTAAGAATTATAATTCAGACCGAGTGTCCAGAGCCAGTACAAACTGACTTCAACTGAGCATAAAATCTGTTTTCCAGTTTCATAAGAGCAAGACAGAATCTACAATAAAAAAGCCAATCATTCATGTGAGATCACACGTCAGTCAGTGGCTGGAGTAGACACACACACACCACAAGTTCACACCATGATCAGGGCCGACCCACGAAATTTCAACTCTGTGTTAACTGTCGTCCCCCTTACAAACCTGAGCCCGCTCCTCACCTGCCTGGAGCAGAAGATTCAAGCTACAGCAGCAGAAGGAAATTCAGCAAAGCCATCAATTAAACAATTTTCTTGTTTTTGGAAAACATGGCAGGACAGACAGACACAGGTGACCTCAGTCCTCCACCAACTAATGCAACGTTTGAGAGAACTTAAGTCATTCTACGAAAGAACACATCAAACTGCAAGATCTGCAAGATCCACACAGGAGGTTAAAGGCAAACCAAGGGTCTTGATGCTTCAGTGGAGAAGCCCAGAGGAGTATTTTCTGTGACCACACCACCGACCTTCTCACTGCCACCCCCAGAACAACATCTGCCAGACTCCACAAAGCTTCCTCCCATACCGGCACCTCCACCACCTCCACCACCTCCACCAGTGTATCCCACCCAAGAACCTCTGGCTCCTCAGACCTCACCTCCATCATATGTCGCCACCAGGCCTTTCCTCACCAAAGCTACAACACCACCCAGAGGTCAGTCAATCATACAGGCACCAGCCAATCAAGGCAGGACTACTGGACCTGAGAACTAATCCTGCTCCAGAGGAACTGCAACTACAGCTAAAACAAGCAGCCGAAACTAATGACCAACTCAGAAAGGCTATCAAGAGCCAAACTCGAGCAATACAGGTTCTAAAGGAAACTCAAAAATCTCAGGATGGACGATTAGAAACAACAGTTGACGCAATAATAGGCAACAGAAAGAGCATAAAAAACAGCTTAACAGGAACACCGCAAACATCTTCTCTGATTCCTCCTAAATGCAACATGCCGACACAGGGTTCAGCTGCTGCCACTACCGCTCCAGATTAAAGAATTGCTCAAGCAAAAATTTGCCAATGTTTGCAGTATGCAAACACAAACCGACCCACAAGAGGAGGAGGAAAATCTCTATTTTCCACAGCTGATGGTCGCTTCATTTTATCCACCATCCACCTTATCCTCTGTTACCAGAGCTGGGCCTCAGACCACGACTCTGATGCAGAGATAATCGTGAAAAGGAAGCATAAGGACTAGAGCGAAAGCACTTCTCAAAGTACACGGAGAAGAGGTGAGCTGTGATTTTGATGTCTATATTTCTGGCACGTTCAACCCTGATGCTGTGTCAAAACCCTTTTCTCAATCAACTCAGACTCTCCACAAAATGCAAATGCCTCTGGAGCTAAGAACTGGAGGACAAGTAGCATATTCACCACGGGCATGGAGAGACCGGTCAGCCCCAACAAAGGATCTTCCACCAATTGAAAGAAATAAACAAGTGGATTAAAGAATCTGAAGACAAAACAGCTGGAGAAAAACTTAGTGAAGCAGACTTAGGCACTGTCCTCTCCAAATGTGTAAGAACAAGGGAGAAGAAATCCTGGATGCAGCCACCAAATGTATCCCATGGAACAACACTGTCCTTCCATTGAATGAGTTCAGAAACAACACTCAGAAGAGAGTCTCAACCAGACTGCACACAACTTCCCTCACTGAAACACAAGCCTTCCAGAGGAATGGTCTGAATACCTGAGGAGAGAACAGAAACTATGGAGGGAAATGGCACGAGAAAGTCATGGTGTCATTCCTTCTCCGGAATTGTTATTCAGAATAATCCTTTAGAAACCGTAGAACTAGAAATAATTCCTGCTTTAGCTCAGAGGGAATGTCCACTGGGTGAGAGTCTGTCTATGAAAACCAACAATCCCAGATGCAACAGCAGTGGAAAGGCCCACATCAGCAAGACTCACCCCAACCAGCACAACATCAACGAGAAACATCAAGCACAGTCCCAGTGTGGACCCCAGTACAGTCCCAGTGTGGACCCCAGTACAGCCCCAGGTCCAGAACAAGAGGATGGCACTACAGACACAAAAGCTCAGGGCGACCTGTGGTGCAAGATTTCCATTTCATCAGTGACATTACAGCCACAAAATCAAGAAAAAAAGACTCCAGATTTGCAGAAGATTTGTTGTTTTCCTCAGAAGAACTGTTTGACCACAGGGCGCAGAACGGGCAGACACTCAAAGACAAACCTACAACATGGAAAACCAAGGACGGTTCAGCAGACGGTCACGTTCCTGAGCATGACAGGCCCAGGAACGTGACCAAGCAGGGATTACAGTGAATTCCTGCTTGCTTGGTGGTCCAGGGAATCAATACCAATTTTTTTCAGGAGAAAGGAGGGGAAAAGCAGGGACAAAGGAGGGTACTGATGTAATATAACTCCAAACTCAATCCAGTGGAACATGGCAGCAACAGCAAAAATGGTTGAAAAAAGCGCTCACACCGTGAATCAATACCTCTCGTAGAGAGGTGGCATTCGTCATCTCAACTGAAAATTGCTGCACTTAGCCAATTACACATCACTTATTCAACGAGGACAACTCATCGAGTCTCTAGAAAGCCCCAGAAGACTCTGTCCTTAAGTGAGAAGAGAAAAAGGTTTGACGACTGGTTCTGAGTCTAAACAAACCGGTCTGACTTTAATCTCTGACAAAACGACAGATAAAACACAGATTTAGTGATGAGTTAGGGACAGTTATAGATAATGGAACTCTTTGTAAAGAGACAGCACACATTAATGAACATTTAAACATGTAAATATGTAAAGATTATAGTCAAGGACCTTTGGAATCCTCAAGAGTTTGGCTGTGCTAATCATTTTTCCCACGTGCCATTTGTTTTGATTTCTGCACTCGTGCTTTCTTTTTATAGAACTAAATTCTTATCACGGTGCTACTTCCCACCTAAACCACAGGCAAAGGAGGGACAGGATGAGGATGACGACTAACTCTGAGGAGGAAGACGACCTCTTCAACGGTTCCAAGCCCAACTGGACAATCGAGGAGGAGGCCGGAGGAGCAGGGTCGTTCTGTGGTGTAGGGGAAGATCGTTGTAGGAGTGGATGAACGGTTTTGGTGCTGTGTTCTCCATGGGTGAGGTAAGAGTTTTCTTATTATTTGCTAAATGTACAGATGTGTGATCCTTGTGCTTCATTACAGCTTTTGGTTGACAACTTAAACGGACAAAGGAGGAAACTGTTAAATAACTGCTTAGCTTTTTTGTATAAGCACAGCTATAGTTCATGATTGTGCTGAGGTCGTGTAAAGATCAGGTCTGAGAGGCTCATAGTTTTATGTCAATACAAATACGTGATATTCCAGTCTGTGTAAGGCTGACTGACCTGCACCAACGAAGAGGCGCTACGTCTGAACCACGGCAGCCGCCCTCTGTAGTTTGTATAAAGCTCATTGTGTAGCTGTAAACATCCAGTCTCAGTGTGGAAATGTCAACACTCCTTGTACAAGTATTGCTTCCTTCTGTTTGATTAAGTTTATTCTCTGGACTTTCTGTTTCAAGTGTATTTTTATCTGAGCAGAAACTATAAAACAGGAGAGGAAAAGGCTGTTTTCCTCTACAGTCAGGTCAGATCATTATGTTGTAGCTGTTTCAAGAACAGACCTGGGCCTTGTCTACTTCCTCAAAGTCTTCAGCCCTTTTTATGGTTCATGGGCCTGTGACACTGAGAGTAAAGGTCTTAAAATCAACTGTAATTTAGAGTCAAACCTGAGTTAGATGCTCTTAAAGACACATTATGAAGAAATGTGGTTTCTATTCTGGAGATGTCACACTTTAATGTTGAGTGTCTCACACACTTTAATGTTGAGTGTCTCACACACTTTAATGTTGACCTGTCTCACACACTTTAATGCTGACTGTCTCACACACTTTAATGTTGAACTGTCTCACACACTTTAATGTTGAGTGTCTCACACACTTTAATGTTGAGTGTCTCACACTTTGATAAATGTTATTGGTTTCGACTGAAGCTGATTTCAAATTTACAGTAAAATGTGCTGCTAAATGTGGGTCATTTCAACAAAAACTTGTCCTGGGAGCCACAATATCACCAAACTGTCAAAGCCACGTCCTATAAAATGTATTCTGTTAATATTATTATTCACTGACATAATGTGAAACAAACCGTGAGTCTCTGTGCTGTTCAAAGCTGCTTCATCAGCTCAGGCTCAAAAACACAAACACCACTAGAGGAGCGTTTTTAACACGTGGCGGAGGATTTACGCACTTTTACACATTAGTTGTTTACAGTTACATTACACCACTGTATAATTTGATTATTTGACACTTAACATTGCGACTTTTTAGCTCGATGGACTTGACATTAGCCTCTTTAGCTCTGAGTCCTGCGGCTCTTTGTCAGGCTGGAACAATCCACGGGCCGCACTTCCGGTTACACTTCAAAGTAAGAATTTGACCTCATAAAAAACAAGTTTATTACATTGAATTCATTTTCAAACGATGATAACAACTCTATTTAAATATTATCTAAAAGTTTAACTGTTAAGAAAGACAACGTGTATCTTCTAAACAAAGGCATTGTGTGAATAGTTGTAGTTTGTTTTGAAATAAACTGAGGACGCATACCGGAAGTGTCTCGTGTCCTTTGTGTCACGTGCACATTTACAGCAGCACGTCGCTGTGCTCGTCATTGCGCAGCTGAGCAGGAGCAGAGAGCAGTCCGTTCGTGGTTCTCGACCCGAGGCCGGATGGTAAAATCCAACCTCCAGCGAATCCTAAATAGTCATTGTTTTGCTCGTGAAAAAGAAGGAAAAAAACAGCCCATTGCTACCATGGCCGATCTTAGTAATAATATCTGTGACATGATTGGGAAGTAAGTAAACAAATGTGAAGCTAAGTGCTAGCTGCTAGCTGCGGTGGGGGAGGGGAGCTTTAGCTTTGCTCAAACCACAGAGGAGCGGAAGTTGTTTACAAGTTTTATTTACTTGTCACGGTGTAATTTAATATTTTGACCTGTTGCAGCAGTGCATCGTAGCAGAAAACTTTAGTATCACGATAGACTATCCCCTGGTACAAACAGAAGTCTTATGTAAATGCAGATTTTTAACAAAGTCAGCCCTAAATAACTAAATCGTCAACATGAAGGTGTAACTTTAAACTACGACCTTGTATTCTTGTATTTGTGAGTTATGTGCTCTTGGATATCCAATGTGGGGGCTAACACCACTGATTTATTTGACATTAAAGCTGTCCAAGTTAATAATTTTGAACGTTACGCAACAATGGTGGATGGCCAAAGGCTAGGTATTCCAGCTTAGTGAACTAGTCCTCTGTTGTCTATTTAACGCCAGTGGCTCTATTTGAGGTCCTGCTGCGTAATCCTGATGCCTGTTTTTTCTGTTCCGCAGCCTCTCCCTGCACTTTAGTAGTACCCGTGGCCCAGGGCCTCTGTGGTGCTCCTGATGCCCCTCTCCCACCCCTGAAGATCCCAGGTGGGCGAGGGAATGGCATTTGGGATCACACTCCTTCAGCTCAGCCACTCTACTCAGTAAGTATCTGTTACCTGTTTACAGAAGGCTGTTTTTGTTATGTTGGATCCCTGTTAATGTTGTCTTTTGTGAGATTTCATGTTCCTTTGTTCCCAGGATCGAAAGTTGACTGTCACTGAGGAGCCAGCAGGGAGCGGTCGCCCAAGGATACTGCACTTCCAAAGTCGACCTATTGTTACAAAGACAATACAGTGGGATGCTGTCCTGAGCAGCAGTGCACTCTACGTGGAGATTCCTCTTGACCCTCTTCCTGAAGGCAGCAAGGAGAGGTGAGGTCCATTAAGCATCCATTTCAGAGAATAGTTTTGCTCAAAACCATTTAAACAGCTTGTACAATTTCATTATTGCTGTTTACTTATCTACATTTTACTGTGTTCAGTTTTGCGGCTCTCCTGGAGTATGCTGAAGAACATCTGAAAGTCATTAGCGTGTTTGTCTGCTTTTACAAGAATCGAGATGATCGTGGTAGGTGCTATAGTTCTTTCCATTAGCCTTTAAAGACTAAATGTAATTGTAAAAACTGTAACATGTTTTTGTTCCTATCCCTGCAGCTAAACTTGTGCGTACCTTCAGTTTTCTTGGCTTTGAGATTGTGAAACCAGGCCATGCCCTTGTCCCACCTCGACCTGATGTTTTTTTCATGGCCTACAGCTTTGACAGGGACTCCTCGGATGAAGAGTAACTGATTGGATGTCGAGTCCTGGTCACACACTTATTCAATTTTTCCTCATCTCAACTCTTTTCAGAGTACTCATTGTTTTTTGGCACTATTTCTCTGTTTGGCATTTGATTCCCGAGTTTGTCTTCAAGGGAAAACTTGATGTTCTGTTAATCCATTTGCCCTTCTGTTTAAGTATAACTTAATCATTAAAGAACCTTTGTCGTCACTCGCTGCAGTTCCTGTTTTTTGTATAACATCAAGGTCATCTAGGTGAATATTTTATATATTTTTTACACTTCAAATCTGGTTAAAGATGATTCATTTCCTGACCATCCTCAGGTTCAGTGTCACCGTTTTCCTCAATGACTTTTAGCACCCTGCATTATAACTTTTAGAAAGACAATGGTAACTTGCATAAATGCTTCATTTACACATAAAAGTTTAATATGAATGCTAAGTCTGGTTAGTTTGTTCATATTGTGAGTCTCAAAAGAGCCATTTTAATATCTGGCACTTGGTATTTTTTCTGATTTGAATGATTAATTTGAAAGTTCTTAAGCTTTCTTATTCACTTGCAGAGTGGTACTTTCTGTAATAATTTAACAAAGAAATGGGTGTGTCTCCACGTGTCGCTTAAAATTTATGGTCCCAATAAAACGGATGTGAACCATATGTGTAAATAAAATAACACTTTGAACAACAGTTAAGACATTTACTTTACAATTTAGGGTCTTACGGACAGAAAGTAAATCCCAAAGTCAATTTACAGATACTCATATTTTCCAAATTGGGCCAAATACAGATCAACTTCAGTCCTGAACAAAAATATAAAATGCTTTTTTTTTTTAAGTATTTCTCAGTGTTGATTATAAATATCAGCCATTTAGTTTTTGTTTAGTTTAGGCCCCATCAAATCTTAATGTACATTTATAATTTAAGTCATATTTGGTCAGAAATGCAAAATGAGAATCATGTCAATCAATGGGAGGAATATGTAAAGGTAGATTTTAATTTGCTATACAAAATTAAAGTCATACAAAAGTATAGTAATGATGTGAACTGAAATATGTTGAAGTTTATAGAAGAGGACAAAAGTGTGAGTAAAACTAATCTGATGCCACATAAAAATTAGCAACACCCCAAAGTCCAAATGTTCCACCAATAAAACTAAGAAATATACAGCACATGAACCTGTAAAAATCACGGTATCAAACTCAGTTATGGTCAGATCCTGATAATTATTCAACATTTGACATATTTGATGAGGACTGAAGCTGATTTCACTGTAGTGGATAAATGTGGTAAAGTAAAGAACAATGATCAGAATCCAGAGTTATATTTTTATGACTGACATCGTGAAAACTTAAAGTTTAGCTCATAACTTCCAAAAGTGACAGTAGCTGAAAATGTGCTGAAAAAAGTAAAACAACTACATGAAACAGCAAAAAGATGTAAGATTAAGAACTTTAAAAATATAGATGACCTTTTCTGAAATGTTTGTGCGATTGAAAACACAGCTCAGGAGCAAAAGATCTACAAGACGTCAGAAAATACAGAGATTCACTGTAAGCAGAGGATAGGATACAACTAGTAAAAAATGAACCATCTGAACAAGATTTACCAATAAAAGTATGAAAAGTCTGCACATCACAGTCGGAATATAGATGATGGCAACTGATTTAACATTTTGAATGAACAAAAATGAACAGCCCACCAATAAATTATAATCTTTGATTTTAAATATTTCAAACAGAAGAGCTTTAGTTCATGATTGTGTCAGCACTTTGAGCAGCTTTTGTAAGCTACATGTGTTAAATATGTTTAGCTCTCATGTCCATGCATTTAATGTACCACACTGTGTGGTGATTATGTCGTTACCTGGATGTACTTTCCAATGAAAATATGACTTAGACTTAAGAAATCAGGGGTCAGGAGTTTAGATCAGGGCACAAAGTGAAACTTTTAGAACTATGTACAAAATTTACATATTTGATTTCACCTGCCGTCACATCTAACAGCAATAACAGGAAAAAGACAACTGCATGTATAAGATAAAAGTGTAATCACCAGAACTGTCCTTCCTACAGACCAGACTGTGTAGAACTTCACACTTTACACACTCTCTGCTTTAGACTCTGGGGAAAACTACATGACTGAAGTGGAGCTCCTCAAAGTGACGAGGAAGAGTCTTGGCTTTACAGAAGAACTGATGGAATCATCTAAGAGGACATGAAGCCCACTAGAAAACGCGTTAAAGTGTATGGTACACTAAATGCATGTGGGGTGGAGTATTTAATCTTTTTGGCAGGTAAGGTGCAAACAGATTCTATTTGTCAATTTCATTATAAAAGGAGAAGTAATAAAACATTGGGTTAACAGGTCAGATTTACTGTGGTGGGAGTTTTTGTGCGCTCGTCATTATGTGCATTAGATCAGCAGAAGTAGCGTTTTAAAGTGTCCTTTGTAAAAAAAAAACAAACATCAGGCTGGTGACGTTAATGGAGACCGTCCATATTAACAGATAAAGTCACTCCCTCATGAGGTTGTCTGTGTATGAATGATTGTATACATAAATGATTTATGTACAATTACAGTCCGAGTACTTCATATATAAGCAAAGCATTTTAGCTGAAGCTTTTAGTAACTGATAGTATACAGGGGTCTTATGTAAGGGTTATGTACAAAGTGCTGGTTGATTGACTTTATCGGCCTTTGCTGTAGCCCGGAAAGAACTGGTCAAGCAGAGTCTGAAGCGTCTGGTTTTGGGACATGTTATAGTCTTTCCCCAAATCATGACGACAAGCAGGACAAGTGTACACCTGCGCTCGAAACGATCGCTGCAGGCAGGCCTAGGGAGAGGCAGAGACATTCAGGTCAACAGTAAAGACTAGTGACAACCCACTGCTTCATACACACCTTACAGACGTTGTGTGAGCAGACTGTGGTGATGGGCTGGAAGGCCAACTCTTGACAGCACAAGCACATGAAGGACTGCTCCAGTTTACTCAGAAATTTCTAATTACAAACAAAGCAGACACAGTTATTTGTGTTTTAATGGACACTGTGACATTTAGTGCAGCAGTGAAGAACATACTGGTCCTTCTTTGAGATGCTCCATGGCTTCATCCCATAATCTTCTGTTGGCGACGTCATCCTGAATTAACCTTTTCTGCTGTTCAGACAGTTGGAACGCCTCTTCTACCTTCAGCTGTTTTGAAGGAGGCTCTTCTGATGAAGACAAATCTAATGTAATATAGGCATAAACGTCATTAAAGAACTGAACAAGAAACAGATGTGTATAAATTAACTATGAGTGATCCAACCGCCATCTTCTGCCTCCTGCTCATCTCCATTGCTTTGCAATTCATCATCATCCAAACATGCAATCAGCTGTTCCTCATCCTCTTCATCCTCATTCTCCTCTTTCTTCTTGAAGGAGCGTCGTCTCCTTCCCCGGCCTCTTCCAGAATAGCGTCTGTTGTTTTTCCCGCCCTGACCAGGTCTGGCAATGGCCTCTTTTCGGGTTTTATTAGCCATGGCTGCCTGGTATCCTGGTGGATACTGCTCAGGAGAACAAAACAATGTTTCTATTAAGCACAGATCAAAAAAATCAGTTGATAAATAAAAGCTTTCGATCGAACCTGCACCGTGAGCCCCAGTTTCTTGGTCCTCTCGAGACCTTCTGGTGTCCATGGGGCGGGCTCCTGGTCGTCACGTCTCAACAGGTACCGCCAGACCAGATAACCACATTTCCCAACTTCAGGCCAGTATTTTACCACCTGGTTAAAAATGTCACAGTATTAGTCCCTGTGGTTCAGTGTCGGAGGGGTTTCTACATCAGCAGTTACTCTGAGGAATATGGCAGTTTTGAAAATATTCTATAATCTAAATATTCAATAATGAAAGTCTTAAATGTCGTATCCAAAGCCATAACTGATTTGAGGAGCTGTTTATTCTGTATAGAAGCCTGTGGGTTTGTCATTGCCAGAGCGATACTTAAAAATGCAGCAGAAGAACAGTCGTGTTGTATTTTATGAGGCTTTTGGCTGGATATGGATGGTTATGGCGGCTGAAGCTGGGCCCCCCTGATCCCAGGGTTAGTCTTTGTTTACCTTATAAATGCCGTCATATCGGTTTCCTTCTTCAGGAGCGTACTGGCTGATGCGTCGACCCTTTGAGCTGCGGACAACTCGCACTGGTTTTCCAGCTCGCCAGTTCCTGGACTCTGCCCCGACTTTGTCATCCAAAGGAGCATCACAGTTTGAGGCCAGAGCCCTGCACACGAATAAAGGACAATTTACAATAAACACATTTTACAAAATATTTTATATTCTTTATTTTTGTTTGAAATATAATTAATTAACCACAGTGCCTCCCCTCTCTTACCCGACTGAAGGTCAAAGGTCAAACTTCCTCTCACAGACTCCAGGGGCTGGACTGACTGCTCTGGCTAAAAGTTTGTTTTAGGAACTTTTTTTCCTCCACATCAAATCTTATAGTACTAGTTATTTGAGTATCGATAATGGTGTCGATAACTGTGTGTCTTGGTGAATATTTGAGTAATGGCTGATTTATTATGACTTTTAATAAAACATAATGGATCAATAATGAAAATCATGAGATTCTGTCTGAAACAGACTCTGTCCCTGCTTCACTCCACCTTTAATTATGAACTTTCACATGTAAAACCTCAGCACTTTTGATTTGATTTGCATAAATTAAAAAACTAAACTTCAATAATACTGTCTGTTCTCATGTGGCTCAGTGACATATGGACAGAAATAATCTGGTGTCACTTTCATATTGAGTCGGTTCATTAACACTGTCCCCGTCAAATCAGTAATTAAATAAATAAATATTATTTTCTTTGCGCCGCTGGAAGTGCAAATAGATTTTACATATGTCCCCGTCCACACGTCCCCGCTCACACGTCCCCCCCCACACGTCCCCGCCCACACGTCCCCGTCCACACGTCCCCGCCCACACGTCCCCGCTCGCCCGTCCCCGCTCACACGTCCCCGCCCACACGTCCCCGCCCACACGTCCCCGCCCACACGTCCCCGCGCACACGTCCCCGTTCACACGTCCCCGCTCACACGTCCCCGCTCACACATACCTGTTCATATGAGTAAGCGTCTGGTCAAAAGAATGCTCCCCGATCCGCTTGTTTCCCGACAGGTCCCGACCGCCGCTGCCCGTGTACGTGAACTCGTCTCCTCGATCCTACAGCAGAAGAAAAGTGGTGACTCAATTAGATTTTACTACAGTAACAAAAGCATTTGTGTAAACCCCAGGGTAACAGAGATGAGTCATCTGAGAGAGAGCTTCCCTTAAATATCCTTTAAAAAACAAGCTTCCAAATAAACTTCCTGCCCACGTTTACTGTAACACTGCACTGCTTTCATCGATCTTGAAATGAGGTTGTAAAAATAACGCACACGTAATGTTATATAGTTTTAAAAAGCTTAATATCAAACAGATTTTTTTTTATATGACATAAACTCACCACTTCATCTTCAAAGCCTCCAGCCAGTACCAAAGAGTACGCTCCATCGTGAACACGCCCGTGGATCCCTCCGACGTGAGGTCTGTGAACACCAGCTTCACTTACCTGACAAACCACAGAAACAACAGCAACTGAGGCTTTTCTTTTCATTTCTAAAACACATTTATTTTTTACGCAGAGCTCGATATCAGCAGACCTGTACTCTGAACTTCCAGGTCGTTCCAACAGGAATTCCAGGCACAGGTCCATAGTGAGTTGGTGGAACAATAGTGCACTCCTTAGTTCGCCCCACACAAGCCATGCCCTGGAATAAAAACACACAGGATTCATATAGAGGAAAACAAATTAACGTTTTAAGTAACATCACAATTCAATGTAGTTAATGGCCATGAGTAAAAAATTTGCCTCACTAAAATATGACATTGTTACGGACGATTAGATCCGCAGCTTTAATGACCCTTTGCTTTTCCAAGAATTACCACCGTGTTTACTCTAAAACTACCTGGAACAATCTTGCAAAATTAAAAGAGCAGAGTTTCAGAGTTCACTCAACGACCCCACGAAAGCAGCACTGCGTTAAGACTCTGGTTTTATGTGATGCGTCTCACCTTCCCCCAGTCTCTTTGACTTTCTGTAGTCGCTGAAGGCATTTTTGCCCTCTTCTTGCTGGTTTTCAGTTTTTCCCCTGCTTTTACAACCTCATTTGTGTCGTTCTTACATGTGGGGCAGTACCTAGCACGAAAATACACAAAGAATCTTCTGAAGTTAAGTTGAGAGAACAATTACAGAAAAAAAAACATGCACGTTGTCTGCATTGTTCCCCGTTTAACAGTCTCTTACCAGTCCTCTTCATCAGGGATGGTGGACAGTGGGGGGTTTAAGCAGTAGATATGAAAGGCCATGTTGCACTCGTCACACAGTAGCTGCATGTGAGCGTCCTGCTTCCCACCACACACGCAGCAGGAGCAGAAGCGGCACTCGGCGTCAGGATCGGCCTTGCAGTGCTTACACTCCGGTCCACTTTTACCTTGAGTAAGAGGAAAAAATGACTAAAGAACATGAAGACTTCACATGAAACACTGCATCAGGATTAAACCTACGTTTAAACTGTCCATCTGCAGCCGAAAGGGCACGAGCGCCCGGCTTCTCCACTTGGTAGATTTCATCCAGGAAATGAATCTTGCAGTCCTCAACGACATCGCCCGGGCCTCTGACAAACCCCCCAACAAACAAGAGAGGGGCAAAACTGTTTATCGAGTTTAGGACGTGTGAATCGTGGGTGGGATGTTGTTTATTTCCACTTTAAAATAAAGATCTGGTCTGACCCAAAGTGTCTCACAATGTTTTCTCTGTTATGTTTATGGTAATTATAAATAAACATAATATTTTATTCAAAAACACTATTTATCCATCTTTATCTATTGAACCATCATCATTTCTTCCTGTATTTGTGGATTTACTAGTAAGGGTTATATTTAACGATTCAGTGTTGAGTAATAATGTGCCTGGTGTGACATTCACACCTTGTGTCTCTGATGTTTCCCTTCAGAGCAGAAGTCTGTGACGTCACAGGCTTCTTCAAATGTTCTGGCCGTTGGAGGCAGCACACACTCAGTTATTGACAGTTTAATGCTGCGTTCATGTGAACTCAGAAACTCAGAAGATCCGACCTGTGACTCCCGAGTTAAAATTCAAGCCTGTATTTCGAGTCGAACACTTCCATGCGAGTTTGGGATTGGACAGTATGAACACAACCTGAACCTCTGTTATACATTACACCGCAAATAAAACACATAAACCTGCATTTAACAATCTGCCAACAAAACACACGACTTTACTATCACGATAATGGTTTTTGATCTTTTTTTTTTTTTAAACATACTTTTCCGATGACTCAGCCAAGACGATGGCCCCATTTCACAAAAGAGGTTCAGTAAACCTCAGGTTTAAGAGTCGGGGTTAATCTCCCCTGAGACAGAACGCAGAGTTTTCTGTTTCATGAAGCAGGTTTGGAGCAGAGTTAGAAATAAAGACCTTAAACCTGAGTTTAGGGGACACAAGACTTTGTCAGTGATCTCAGAAAAGAGAATTCACCATGACAGTGAAGCAGAAGAGGAGTTCATCTCAGAGGGAGTCAACATTTAAAATTACAATTTAATATTTGATTTCAGATTTTAAATCAAATTACCATTAATGACATTTTTTCCTAATCTAAGATGTTGAGAGCTGTGTAGCTCAGGTAGTTTTTAAATATATTCTACATAAATCAGAATTTTAAAGTGAATATAAAGTGTGATCTCTGAATTTAAAAAAATTGCACTTCCTAAAACACTTAAGTGTATATGGTGATGACAGAAGTATTTTAGCAAAATGAGTCCAAATATAAATGAAAACAAGTCAAATCATTAAACTCTTAAGCCTTAAGTGCACCTGGTCCATCTGTAACTGTCCAATCAGAGCTGTCCTTCAGGAGCACTGTCCAATCAGAGCTCTCCTTCAGGAGCACCGTCCAATCAGAGCTGTCCTTCAGGAGCACTGTCCAATCAGAGCTGTCCTTCAGGAGCACTGTCCAATCAGAGCTGTCCTTCAGGAGCACTGTCCAATCAGAGCTGTCCTTCAGGACCACTGTCCAATGAGAGCTCTCCTTCAGGAGCACTGTCCAATCAGAGCTCTCCTTCAGGAGCACTGTCCAATCAAGGCTCTCCTTCAGGAACAGTGTCCAATCAGAGCTGTCCTTCAGGAGCAGAGACTAGTTAAACTCTGGGTTAGAGGAATAAAACCTGCTCTGGACCAGGTTAGGTTCACACAGTGAGTTACCACAGTGACTCAGGGTTTAGATTAACTCTCAGTGAAACTGAAAACTCTGAGCTCTTTTCAGGATAAATAAACTCTGAGTTTGGACTGAACCTGCTTCTGGACACAGGGCCAATTAAATTAATGTGCAAATGTATTTGTTAATTTGTAAATGTTATTGTTGCATGTGTCTTCTCTCATGAACGCTGCCATTTTAGGAAGACAGATGATTTTGTAGATATCTCAGAGTTTCACATGAACGCAGCATTAGACCACAACTCTGCAAATGAACCTGTTTGCACTACAACTGCAAAAAGTAGCAACAATACTAAAAAAAAAAGGTCCAATGATCCTGGACAATGTTTGACCAGCTGACCATGTTTAACCAGTTTGTTATGAAGGGGCTAAACACTATTTGAAAATACAATTTGATAAAATGATTAACTGTGAAAATGTGTGAAATGTTTGAGTGTATGCAACAGTAAAACACTTAGGTCTTCACCCAATAAGGATCTTGACTCGGAGTTCTTTGTTTGTTCGAGACGTTTGGTTGAGGGTCTGAATTTCCGCGTCAAACCAGAAGCCCCTCTCCTCTGGAGTCTCCATGTTGTAGTTGACCATCACAGTCATGCCTTCGTGAAGCTGATCCCATCGTAGTAAAGTCCGAGCACGAGGTCGCACATTGCACGGCAACATTTCAACCACACCATTTTCTGGGTAACTTGGGAAACGGAAATAAATGTTAAAAGCTGAACGGTCATTCACAAGCAAATATTTTACCCAAGTGAAACGGATTTTATAAATCCCTCCTGCACAAGGGTTACAGACAAAAAGTAGAAGACCAGTCGCATAAAACAAAAGAGAAAGTAAAATGAAGCCAACACAGTACCGGGCCTTTCACAAACAGCTGTGTCTCAACAGTGACACTTAAACAACTGACAAAACTCAAGGAGGAAGACAACAGCCATTCATCCCACTCCACACTGTAGTATCAGGTTTGCAAAGTCCTCCAGCCACCAACCACCAAGAGTAAATATACTTTATAAATGTCATTACATTTTAAATGATACTGAGCAGATACTTATAAAATATGAACCAAATTCACACAGCGGGAGCATCTGTAGTTTTTGTGTCCCATTCTCTCTTTGTCGGACTAAAATAAGTAACAGAATATCGTGTTGTGTCTAGTTACTTACTCGTCATATTTAATGTGGTAAATGACGTCCTGCCTGGCCTCTACGACTGGTGGGTCGTTCTGGGAGGTAGTGGCTCCATTGCTCTCCGTGTTCAAGCCATTGTTATTCCTATTAGAGTCAGTGCTTTGGCCTTGGCCGAGCTCAGCCTCCAGTTTTCCGTTAGTCCTTTTTGAGGGCCGGCCCACCTTTGGTTTGGCAGGAGCAAGTGTCACATTTTCAATACAAGCTTCAAACCAAGCGCCGATGCTGACGTCTCTGCAGTCCACCAGTTCATTAATCTGAGAAAACAAAAACATGGAGGGATAGTATGTAACCCACATGTTTAGTATTGCCTACAACGTCTGTGTGTCCCTCAGTCCAGGTCTCATCCAGAGTGAAAGAAAAATATAAATCTGTCAACGGGACAAAAAGTTGTGGGAGTGAAGACGTCTGGCTGCTCTTCTTCAGTTCTGGTCAGATTCCTCCTGGACACTGCCTTATATCTGCCTGAAGGAGGCGCTAATGACACTGAAACTCACACACCTGTTTGTTCACAGCTTCTGTTTGTTTGCTTAATGAGCTGCACTAAGTGTGAACAGTGCCTGAGTCATATTTAGCACCATAATCGCCAGTATGCTAATAGGTGTAAGACCATCTATTAAGGGCCTGAATGATTATGCTAAGTTTGACTCAGGCACAGTTCAAACTTAGTGCAGCTCATTAGACCGAGCCAACAAACAGAAACTGTAAACAGGTGTTAGCTTCAGTGTAGTTAGCTTCTCCCTTCAAATAGATATAAGGCCGTGTCCAGCAGGAGTCTGACCTTCACCTACAACTTTTTGTCCAGTTGACAGATTTGAATTTTTCTTTCACTACATCCAAAAACATTTTCATCCTACAACCCGACATCTTACCTTATAACATCCAATCCCTGCATTAATGAGCATGCAGCGGCTGGAAGAGGGCGGCTGCTGGTCCTGTGCCGGGTCACATTTAAGTCCATTTTTGGTACTTCCTTGCTCGCTCGTGTTTGGTTTGACCTCTCCATTGTTATTGTCCTCACTGGTTTTCAGAGCGATGGCACTGGCTGAGGCCGTGATGTCCCCCAGAGAGTTCTTGACATCAGGGCTGTCTGCAGTGTCAGACTGTGCCCGGATCAGGAGCTGGACGATGTCGTTTAGACCAACGTTGTAGTCAAACAATGTCTGGCCATCTTCCATCTAAAAGAAAGAACAAACGTTTATTACTGCACATGAGTCAACAGTTTAAGTGCACACCAGGCTGTTCTTTGGTTAAAAAGCTGATTAGAGTATTTTTATACTAACTGAACAGTGTTAGCAGCTTTCAAAGTAAGAGAAAGCCAACCTTATTTTTGCCCTTTCAGGACTATGACCCACATTTTGACATGTAGAAAGGTGCAGATTTGATCGTTTATCGTCATATCGTCGAGCCCTCATCACACAACATATCGACATGAGCATGTTCTTGACTGAAAAGGGTGAAGCTAAAAAAATATATTTGATTTAAACACAAAGACAAGCGTAGTGAAAGAAATGATCAGGTTACTATGGCAACCCAAAGACCCCCCCCTCTTCTTCTCAGTCCCTATAAACCACAAAAACCATAATCATCAATGCAACACATACAGCCGCAAACCACCGTGTAACACAAACAGCACTGTACCGCGGCAGTACACGGAAAAACACACCGACTCCTGATCGTTTTGCATTTGAAGCTGCCTCCAGCTCATTGTGCTGCGGATCCAAGTATGGCCACCGCTCACACTTCTCTAATTTGTTATTTGACAGCGGGAAGCAGAGCTGTTGAAGCTGTGCAGTGGTGGAGGAGCGGCGCAACTCACACAGAATAAAGAACAAATAACCAAAAAGCCATAGCACCATATTAATGCAACACGACCACCAGACAAAGCCTCGGGCGTCTTTACATAGTTAAACATTCATAAAGGACACGCAGTATATGATGAGGACGCAGCAGTCCAAGGGCCACAACACGAGGTACAATCAAACAGAGATACATCGAGGTAAAAGCACGATGACAGCAAAGTCGTAATGACACAGGCTGCTGCTAACTTGTTGAATATGTGCATCTTGCAGATAAAATAAAAATGGAATAAATCCTGTTTGTGTAAATTATTATGTGGATGTGCAACGTGAACACGAGAGACCGGGACATTTAAAATCAAACTTGAACATTAAAACAAATACCAAAAGCAGGATCACTGAATGAACATGCTTTTCTTACAGAGTCAAAAGGCGCAGCCAGAGGAAGAAATGAGACGCCATTTTGAAAAGGAATTTGCCTTACTCCTCCTAGTCTAAACTACAAGGCTGAGCGCACCATTACGTGCATAAGCGCACCACTTACTCAGCTTGTTTGCCACAGATTTAGTTTAAAGTGTTATTACAGAAATCCCACTAATAATCCAAAGATAAAACCGTGCGAAGGACATAGGATAAGAGCCAAGCAACTGCCCCAGGGGTCTGAGCACAATTTAACCGGCTGTAAGTTTAGAACACAACACTATGTGGAACAACAACAAGAAAAGGGGAAAAAGAAACTCAATCTATGGTGTTATAGTCGAGATCCTCTGATAAAAGCCACGTTATGCCTGAACACACTTTACCCACCCACTCCTGTTTCTCAGCCTGGACGCTCGTGCGTTCGAGACTTGAGTGAAAATGTCTGAAAACTGTTTTCACCAACTGCCCCCTCATCCCCTCCCCCTTCTCTGTACTTCGTTATCAAGGTTTAAAACATTCTGTCTCGGGGTCAGACATGTAGAGTTCAGAAAAGTCACGCAGACGTTATTTCAACATAAAAAAATCTGCTCGCTACAGTGAAATTCCAGCATGAACTCGGCCCCTTGAAAAAGCGAAACCTGTGTCTACTGCAATAAAAGGTCAACGCTAATAATGCTAATTCTATTGACCTTATTCGGCCCCGCCCACTTTTCCCCGTAAAAGCAGCTAAACCTTTCGCTTTCTTTGTAGCAGCACCTTCGCTAAAGTTTAATCCTCTTCCTTTTAACGGCGAGTTTGAGAAAAGTTTCGGCCTGAAAATATTGTATAAAGTCGGTTGGTTTGTGTCAAATGTTTTAGTGTAACAACAAGTCACCACTGCAACGATTCTCTGGGAGGCTTTAAAACGGCTCCGTCTCTATAAAACGTATTTGCTGTTAAGTCCAGCAGCTGCAAACAAAACAATTCAACCCAAATGACAATGGCGGCGACCACGGCAGCTTCCGGAATAAAGTGAATACCAACCACCAAAAACTTTTCCATTGTAAAAAAAGAAATGTTTTACCCTTAATGAATGAAATACAATATGTTTTAATTTAGGCTACTGATAATGGAGTGCAAATGGGTAAAGTGGTTTGATTACTAGCCACAGACGGTGTAAAGATGTGGACTGAGTGAGGGACGTCACCCACAGCGTTCGGCTCCAAATGAAGCTCATCGAGGCTGGAGCGGGCACAGCGGCTAATCTGGAGACGACTTCCTTATTTGCAATTCCGACCATGAGTATCATAGCAACCAAAGAGCCAATCCAGAGCGAGGCTGTTGAAGGTAACGCCGAAGGTATCGCCACCTCAGGTTTAGCAGGGAGCGGGCGCTTAGCAACGCTGTCAATCAAACCTGTTGCTAACGCTACAGGAGCGACGTCGGGGAAAGAAGGACCTGATGTGTCTGTTGTTAATGTTCATATTTTGATTTACAGACACAGACGTGAAATAAAAACCCCAGGATCATGTAGAGAGTTAATACAAACATTTAAGACCAAAATGACGATTTGGAGTCGATGGAGCAGGAAGTGCGAACATGATCGCTTCCTGTTTGGAACGCAGCAGCTAGCAGATTAGTCCATTTATATAAACAGTCTATGTTAGTAGCACATTTACAGACAAAAAGCTATAATATAAATATATCACCATTAACCTTTTGTTCTGTGTGAATAGATTATTTGTCTAAAATGGCGCAGAACTGCAGTCAGAACAGCAACCAATACAGATATCAGCTGTAAGAAAAAAGAAACTAAGGTATTTTGACCACATCATCAGGGTCCAACATTTGTATATCCATATTCTGGAAGTGTACAAGAGGCAGACATAAAGAGAATGCACCAAAACATCTACGAGAACATGCACAGCTTTGGCAACAGAGTCTGTAGAAGAAGCAGGTCCAATGATGCCCAAAGCTCCCAAATTAAATGGGAAAACACAAGCAAGCAGCGCTTTTATTGTTGAAAATGGCTGTGAGACAATATGTATGATCCTGAGTCTTAGTTTTTCATGTAATTCCGTGTAAGTACAGGGGGCGTGGGTGGGGATTGGGGGTCTGAGCGCTCAAGCCTCAAATGTAGAGCAATGCAAGATTACTCAAAAATGAATCTATTAACATACAACTTTGAGGAAGCTACTGATGAGGGAGCACATGTCTCCTTTCATCCTTGTGGCCTGCAGTCAACATCAATCTTTAATGAAATCTGTAACGTTCTCCTTTATTGTGGGTATCTGTCTTAGCCTAGTTAATAAATGTGTCAAGATTTAGGAGCAGACACAAACTGTTAGTTAGACCAAATATCTTGCCCACTTCCCTTATTTCAAATGGCAAAAGATGAAGTTTAAATCTGTCACTGGACAAATCGTTGTAGGAGTAAAGACGTTTCGCTGCTCGTCCAAAACGCTTCTTCAGTTCTGGTCAGATTCCTGCTGGACACGGCCTTACATCTGCCTGAAGGGAGGAGCTATTGTCTCCAGTTTCAACCTTTAATGGCCCTACTATTGTTCTCTTTTGTTTCTTTTGTTTGCTTAGGGTCTGGAGGATGGAGTCATAGTATCATAAATCTGTGAGAGATGACGTCTAAGGGTTCATTCCTGTTTAAGGAAGGATTATGTCTTTCCTAACAAAAATAGAAAAAAAAAAATCTTTACCTCCCCTCTCGAACCATTTCTTTTTTCTGGCTTAGATCTGTACCTCACTATCTTCAAAGGAGTGGTTAGATCAGACATGGGCAAACTACGGCCCTTTGACCTTATTAATCCGGCCGAACGTGACCAAATTATATTAAAATAAGTAAGGGTAAACTTTGTTCAATTTACCTTTCCGCTGTAATGCCAACGTTTCCCCAAAAGATGGCGCACTTCAGCTACATCAACCTTGTTCGTGTGTATTACTCTTATTCTCTTATTCTCACTGAAGTCTGATCAAAAGCTGTATGTCTGATACGCCGAGAAACTGTCGCGGTTTTCAAAGAGAACAAATATCAGCCGTCACTTTGCTACGAAACAGGCCAACGATCAACGCAGGACCGAGCGGCTGCGGCTCAGAGGTTGGCAGCCACTTTACAGATTTAATTAATGCATTTCGAAAACAATTTGTACATATATCCTGGCCCGGCTGCTCTGTCAAATTTAAGAACCCGCTGTGGCCCGTGTGTCAAAACGTTTGCCCACCTAGAGTTTTTGAGATGGAGGTGTACAGCAGACTGGGGTCCTGAGCTGCTCTTGCGACAGTGTTGGGACATTCTCTTTCGGGGACCCTCTCTTTCGGGGGCGCTCTCTTTCGGGGACGCTCTCTTTCAGGGACGCTCTCTTTCAGGGACGCTCTCTTTCAGGGACGCTCTCTTTCAGGGACGCTCTCTTTCGGGACCTTCTCTTTCGGGGACCTTCTCTTTCGGGGACCTTCTCTTTCGGGGACCCTCTCTTTCGAGACGCTCTCTTTCGAGACCCTCTCTTTCGGGGACCTTCTCTTTCGGGGGGGCGCTCTCTTTCGGGGAGCTCTCTTTCAGGGACGCTCTCTTTCGAGACGCTCTCTTTCGAGGACCCTCTCTTTCGGGGACCTCTCTTTCGGGGACGCTCTCTTTCGGGGACGCTCTCTTTCGGGGACGCTCTCTTTCGGGGACGCTCTCTTTCGGGGACCCTCTCTTTCCGGGAAACTCTCTTTCCGGGAAACTCTCTTTCCGGGAAACTCTCTTTCCGGGAAACTCTCTTTCGGGACCCTCTCTTTCGGGGATGCTCTCTTTCGGGACCTTCTCTTTCGGGGACGCTCTCTTTCGGGGACCCTCTCTTTCAGGGACGCTCTCTTTCGGGGACGCTCTCTTTCGGGGACCCTCTCTTTCGGGGACGCTCTCTTTCGGGGACGCTCTCTTTCGGGGACGCTCTCTTTCGGGACCTTCTCTTTCAGGGACGCTCTCTTTGGGGGACGCTCTCTTTCGGGGACGCTCTCTTTCGGGGACCCTCTCTCTTTCCGGGAAACTCTCTTTCCGGGAAACTCTCTTTCGGGACCCTCTCTTTCGGGGATGCTCTCTTTCGGGGACCTCTCTTTCAGGGGACGCTCTCTTTCGGGGACGCTCTCTTTCGGGGACGCTCTCTTTCGGGACCTTCTCTTTCAGGACCTTCTCTTATTTCAGATGTTTTCATTTATCAAGACACGTGGAGTTCATCCTTCATTTTAGACTATCATAACATGTCAATACAACAACAGGCTGAAATATCTCCACACCAGGCTGCAGCTTAGACCAGAGGAACAGATTTAGAGTGAGTAAGAAGGAGCTGGGACAAAGGAAACAGTGGGATTTGTGTGAAGTGAGTGTGATTAAAGCTGTGGCCTGCAGTCCTCCTCTCTCTTAATGTAAACAAACATATGACGCAGTAACTTGTTGCACAGCCTTCAGACACAGCTCCATCCTCTTAAATACATGGATCCTGAGCTCTCATCTGTCCAAACTGTGGTGCATTTCTCTCTGGAGCAGTCCGGGCTCTTGCGCAACAACCATTTGAGAATTCCTTTGAAAACAGGAAGCTCGCGCGGGTCAAACGGTGGAAACATCAGACTCTGTGTTTTTCTGCTCAAACTCTGTCACAGGGTCAGACTGAGGCACAGTCAAAGAACACGGGTCTTACCTGTTTGCCCCGGTAGAACAGACGCTGTTGATGCGGAGACACATTGAAGATATCCTGAATTTTTAACCGTAACAACTCAATTTTGGTCAATCGAGAAAGATCCTCCACGGTCCGCGTCTCTTTTCCGTCTATTGTCCGAACCTGGATCCACATAATGGCGCGAATTCAGCTCAAAAATGAAGATCAGGACCGTGATTAAATGCACGCAGTTTGTGGTTTTCAGAGGTGCACAAATAAACACAAATATTCACACATCCATTTGGCTTTCTCTGCAGAGCTGCTGCCTCTCGTCCATGAGGTCGCGGCGCCAACCAAGTCTCGCGATATTACAGTGAAAGACAGTGTGCTGTGGGCAGGGGGCTGCTGAGGGAGGCTGTATCCCCAGGACAACAATAACACGACACCATAACAACTATAAAAAAACGTATCAGATGAATAAATAACACACACAAAAAAAAAAAAAAAAAAAAACAAGTACAGGTCTAACAGTTTTTCATAAAGATACAGACCAGAGGTGTCCAAGCTGTGGCCCCGGGCCCAAATGAGAAAAAAAAAAATAATGCATTACATTTTATAGGCAAGGCAAGTTTGTTTGTACAGCACAATTCGCACACAAGGTAATTCAAAGTGCTTTACAGAATAAGAAAGACACTGAAATCATACAAATCAAACATGAATAATCACAAATAATCATCATAAAGTTAACATTAAAACAAAAGAGGCAGAATAAAAACCTTTCAGTCATATGCACAGATAAACAGAACAGTTTTGAGCCTGGATTTAAACATTGTCAAAGTCGAGGCCTGTCTCACATCTTCAGGAAGAATGTTCCAGGTTTTAACTGCACAAAACTGAAACTCTGATTCTCCAGGTTTAGTCGTGACTCTGGACCAGCAGGAGGCCGGTCCCTGAAGTCCTCAGAGTGTGAGATGGTTCAATATGGTTTATATAGCACCTTTCAAGAAACCCAAAGTGATCCTAGGCCGTAATATTATTGCAAAAGTACTTATACCACTGTGAGCCCATTAACATCACACTGCACTGTGATAAAGACATAAAAATGTATGTTCCAGTCTTATTAAATTTATGGCACAACGCTCTGTCAAAAGTAGCATAAATGCACCATCTGAATGATCCACTGTACTGGCCCCTGGTGTTTGGCCCTCGGCTTTGAACATGTTTCAACTTGATTTTCTTTGGTGAAAGTTTGGACACTCCTGGACCTTTCAGATCCCATCTAGTTTACATGAGCATTTTATACAATTATCTGTTCTAATTGTTGTTTTTTTTGTGTAGGCTGCTGTTGGGTCATGACGTTAAATGTGTTACAGGGGCCAACAGGGCCCCACAGCTTCAATGTTTCACAAGAGTGAAGTGGTTTTAATGAGGCTAATATCTCTGCTGTGGTGCCTTTCTAGGCTACATGCAGAAAAGGAAAAAATGAAGAGTAGCTACTGTCTGAATGAGAACACAGAGAACACAAAAAACATGGCATCTAATCACCGTAAAAAGCAGGTTTATAAAATGAATGTATCACTTTGCTGCATAAATGTGAATGAAAAACCAAACATAATGCTATGCTATTACTGTTGTTGAGGGCTGTAATGTTCCACAGTATTTTGGCATTTAAACTATCTTGCATTTATCAGGTGCTTTGGTAAAGACATGAATTCTTGCTGTGAGTTGTCATACTGTGGAACATTGCTGGTACAAGGTGGCCTCATGCACCAGAAAAGTAACAAAGTGCACCTTTAAACTTAAAGTCTAGGGTCCACAGCTCACTCACGATAGGGGGCGCTGTATAGTCTCGTCTGTACAGTACCAGCGCGCCCCCTTGTGGCACATTAACATAAACAATACACAGGTCCAAACAGGTTAACTGAAGGCCTGTCCTAAATGCAGCTGTGTAGGTTGCTTCATTGTGTTTTTTTTATGTCAGACTGCTGTTTTTTCGAAGGTTTTCAACTTGAAAATACAGGAACACTACAATGAAAAAAAGTTACAAAGGAGAAAGCGAAAGAACCGGGAAAAAAGGAACAGGGAGAAAAATAAAATTCCCCCATTTGGAGACATCATGGCGCATGCGCAGCTCGGTCCTGTCGAAACATGGAGACGTCACGGCGCATGCGCAGCTCGGTCCTGTCTATAGAGACGTCACGGCGCATGCGCAGCTCGGTTCTGTCTGAATAATGTCTGGGCTTTAAGAACAAACCTCTATGTCAAGGAAATGAACACTGCTTCACACTGTTGGCACCAAATAAAACAGTCAAAGTAAAACTTGTCTTGTTTGCGGCAGTTAACGTGGCTGTGTTGAAGCTAACTGTTAGCCGCACAATGCCTCGGACGCTCATTCACTCTTCTTCTGTTTTTCTCTCAAATCTTTGCCCAGATGAGATTTCTGCGCAGGATTTTGTCTGCTGGACTTGGACCTTTTGCTGCCACATTTTATTCGCCATGGCAGTGTCCCGGGGCCCCAGACCCACACAATAGCATGCTAACACGGCTAGCTAGCTGTTGTGGATGCTAATCTGCTAAAGAACTGGATACAGTCCAAAGAAGCAGACAACAACAACAGCAACAAGGTGAGAAGATGTAAACTAAACTGTCCCTCTGTCAAACTATCAAACTGTCCCCCTGTCAAACTGTCCCTCTGTCAAACTGCTAAACTGTCCCTCTGTCAAACTGTCCCCCTGTCAAACTGTCCCTCTGTCAAACTGTCCCTCTGTCTGTCAAACTGTCCCTCTGTCAAAACTGTCCCTCTGTTAAAACTGTCCCTCTGTCAAACTGTCCCCCTGTCAAACTGTCCCCCTGTCAAACTGTCCCTCTGTTAAACTGTCCCCCTGTCAAACTGTCCCTCTGTCAAACTGTCCCTCTGTCAAACTGTCCCCCTGTCAAACTGTCCCCCTGTCAAACTGTCCCTCTGTCAGACTGTCCCTCTGTCAGATTGTCCTTCTGTCAGACTATCCCTCTGTCAAACTGTCCCTCTATCAAACTGTCCCCCTGTTAAACTGTCCCCCTGTCAGACTGTCCCCCTGTCAGCCTGTCCCTCTGTTAAACTGTCCCCCTGTCAAACTGTCCCCCTGTCAAACTGTCCCTCTATCAAACTGTCCCTCTATCAAACTGTCCCTCTATCAAACTGTCCCTCTGTCAAACTGTCCCTCTATCAAACTGTCCCTCTATCAAACTGTCCCTCTATCAAACTGTCCCCCTGTCAAACTGTCCCCCTGTCAGACTGTCCCCCTGTCAAACTGTCCCTCTGTTAAACTGTCCCTCTGTCAGACTGTCCCTCTGTCAAACTGTCCCCCTGTCAAACTGTCCTTCTGTCAAACTGTCCCCCTGTCAGACTGTCCCTGTCAGCCTGTCCCTCTGTTAAAACTGTCCCTCTGTCAAACTGTCCCCTGTATCAAACTGTCCCTCTGTCAAACTGTCCCTCTGTCAAACTGTCCCTCTATCAAACTGTCCCCTCTGTCAAACTGTCCCCCTGTCAAACTGTCCCCCTGTCAAACTGTCCCCCTGTCAAACTGTCCCCTGTCAGACTGTCCCCCTGTCAACTGTCAAACTGTCCAGACTGTCCCTCTGTCAGACTGTCCCTCTGTCACTGTCAGATTGTCCTTCTGTCAGACTATCCCTCTGTCAAACTGTCCCTCTATCAAACTGTCCCCCCTGTTAAACTGTCCCCCTGTCAGACTGTCCCCCTGTCAGCCTGTCCCTCTGTTAAACTGTCCCCCTGTCAAACTGTCCCCCTGTCAAACTGTCCCCCTGTCAAACTGTCCCTCTATCAAACTGTCCCTCTGTCAAACTGTCCCCTATCAAACTGTCCCTCTATCAAACTGTCCCTCTATCAAACTGTCCCCTGTCAAACTGTCCCCCTGTCAAACTGTCCCCCTGTCAAACTGTCCCCCTGTCAAACTGTCCCCCTGTCAGACTGTCCCTCTGTTAAACTGTCCCCCTGTCAAACTGTCCCTCTGTCAGACTGTCCCTCTGTCAGACTGTCCCCCTGTCAGACTGTCCCGCTGTCAGACTGTCCCGCTGTCAAACTGTCCCTCTGTCAAACTGTCCCTCTGTCAAACTGTCCCTCTGTCAAACTGTCCCTCTGTCAAACTGTCCCCTCTGTTAAACTGTCCCTCTGTCAGTGAGACTATACCGTATGATATTCTGATACTGTTAAATTGACTAAATATAACGTGATGTTTTTTTTTATCTTAAATTTAAAGTTAACAGATTTTTCATTTAGAGAAAACCTTGCACTTGTTCCATCTTCATATATTTTTTTTCAACTTTCAAAGTGTGACGTGAACTCGGTGTTTAATATGAATTATACCAGTCTGTCACACTAAAATAAAACTGATTAAAGGTCTCTGCTTCTTCAGGTGCCTAAAACATGGATCAATCAGTGACAGATGAAACATCCGCTGACAGAACTGACCGAGCTCAAACTCTGGACATCTCAAACCCCAAATGGACCAGGACTGTCCTCCCTGAAGATCACAGTGAGACTTTACTCTGTCACGACGACTCTGGAGGTGTTTTTACCGAGGATGACCACTTTGCACTCAGCAACGACGGCATGTCCGAGTTCTCAAACAGTGACATCTCTCTGCCAGAAGTCTGTATTTCCTCAAACACCGATTCTGTTAAAGAAGAAGTGAACTATGAGGTGCAGCAGGCGCATAGAATATTCAGCGAATTCCTCACAGAGAAACACAAAGTCATAACCAGCCCGTTCTGGACTCCAGCAGTAAATCAGGAGCAGGAAACGCAGTACGTCTCAGGAGAGGTTTGTCCCAGGTCCCCGGCTCGTGTCAGACCGTCCATGAGCTTACACAGAATGGAAGAAAAGTTTATCCATCAGGAATATGAGACCATAACCGAGTTTGTCGCGGACTTCAGACTGAATGCTGGAGAACTGTTATCGCTACCACGGCGTTGATCATTGGTTGTCGAAACAAGCGCAGAAATTGGAAATAATTCTAGAGCAAAAGTTAACACTACTCTCCAGGTCAGTAATAATCAGTTGTATTTTAGTGTTTGTTAATGTAAAATAATCTGGCTTGTACAGAACATTGTTGATGTAAATAAAAGCACCATCATAATCAAAATAATCTCTTAAAACGATGGTAGATTAATTATATCTAATGGAAAACATACAAAATCTTTATTCTAATGTTGTGATTTATATTGTGGAATCGTACTTTTTTAATGCTCAGGAAATTGCGTGAAAAAACAACTCTTGCTGTGACATCAAAAGGACGGTTTGGTGTTGGAGAGGAACCAGCTTCCTCATCGTCCACGAGGCGGAGACACACTCGGAGTGTAAAAACTCTGACTGTCGGAGGACACGAGTCTGTTATGGTGCAAACTCTGAGGGTGGAAGAGCAGCAAAGGGCCCGGGAAGAGAAAAAGTGGGTCATTACTGCAAATATATATTTTGTGAGCGTAATCTTGCATTACTAGAAAATGAATGTATATTTCCCTCTTCACAGACAGCGTGAACTTGAGAAGAAAGAGGCAGAAGAAATATCAGCCAAAGAGATGGATGAGTGGGAGCAGAACTTGTTGTCTCAGGCTTTTCCTCACAATGTGGAGACACTTTGGGAGCTGCCAGCGATAGGACACTTTCTCTGTTTGGCTCAGAGTGCTCTTAACCTCCCGGAGATCGTCTTTTTTGAGCTGGAGCGGTGTCTCCTGATGCCTCGCTGCAGCATTCTCTTGTCCAAAATTATGTCTTCCTTGCTTTGTCCACCACAGAGGAGGTCCACTTTGCACCGTCGCCCCGTTCTGCCGTACAGACGCTGGGAGTCTGAGCTCAGGCAAAGGGTTAAGACTTGGTTTCGGTCTGTGGGCTCGTCTCATGATCAGACGGCTCGCGCTGAGCAGCTTGGTTTGTGCCACCAGTTTTTTAGTGTCCTTGGAAAAAGCAGTCCTTTGGAGGCAAAAGCCTTTCACATGCTGCCCTTTTACCAGCGTGTGTGGCTTCTCAAGGGCTTGTGTGACCATGTGTATGAAACGCAGAGGGATGTTCAAATGGCCGTTCTGGCCCAGCCCATTCATGAATGTAGGGAGTCCATTCTGGGTTATGACAGCAGAGAGAATGCTTATATTCACTTTCCACACTTTTGTGGAGCCGATCTGAGGATTTACTGTCAAAGTCCCAGCGCGGCCCCAAACTTTCCCTTTCCTTCAGTTTTGGTGGAAAAGGTTGAATTACTGCACAGATTAGAGGAAGAGATGCCTTCTGTCACTAAAAGCACTAGTGACGTTTATAGGGACAATTTTGATGATAAAACAGTTAAA
This sequence comes from Periophthalmus modestus, assembly GCA_019594935.1. Taxonomy (NCBI): domain Eukaryota; kingdom Metazoa; phylum Chordata; class Actinopteri; order Gobiiformes; family Gobiidae; genus Periophthalmus; species Periophthalmus modestus. The sequence continues at coordinate 43,683,832 of JAIEZT010000054.1, forward strand.
GAGGAACTGCACAAAACATATAAAGTAGAAACTAATGAAACAGAGGTGGACAGGTGCCATTCTTGGCGAGCAAAACCAGGGGAGCACATTCAAATATCCAACGATGAAGACTCTGGTGATGAATGTAAAGTGGAGCCACACACTAACTCCTCACCAATTAAAGCACTTATAAGGAAACACGTTTTAACAGAGGAAAAATCTGAGTTTGATCTTAAATCTAAAAGACTAAAAAATGAAATGGGCAGTTTGTGTCCATTACAAAGAAACGAGCCCATGCACAAGCTCTGCGTTAGTGATGAGGAGCACTGCTATACAGGAAGGTCCCCGACAGGCTCCTTAACTGGGTCCCCGTTACAAAAATTAAAGATTGAAACAAGTGCTGTACTAGGAGACCAAAAACAACGTTGCTGTAAAAACAAAAACAGTCCTGTTAAGCTTGAGCCGTGTCAAAGCTGCTGTGACTCGTCAGAGCTCCTCAGAACGCACATGTCCACAGAACACACTCGAACGCTTGACAAAATCTCTACTAGGAACAAAAAGTGGAGAAAAAAGAAGGGAAGAGAACTGCTTTCACATGTTAAACCTGAGCAGAAGCAGCCAGCAGACAGGAGGCGCTGTCGAGCTAAAACTCCGAAGCCTTCAGAGTCAAACGCTGCCATCAAGAGGAAAAACAAGAAGAGAAAACACGCAGAAAGTGGGTGAAGCATGTTGTTGTAGTTGTTTGAATTTGATTATTTCATTGTGTAACATTTTGTGGCAGGTAAAGCTCCCAGTCTCTCCAAGAAAATACACGAGCCACATGCTGGACCATCTTTTAAGGTAAACCATTATTAAAAGATCATAGAAATGCGCATATTGGTTTAACTATATTTTATTTGTCCATTTGTAGTTGATATGCTCCAATCTCGATGATTTACGACAGTTAATTAATAAGACCGAGGATGAGCTTGACGATCTAGAGAGCACAAAGAGGAAAATGGTAGTTTTTTTGGGGTTTTTTTCCTTCAAAAGCATGTAAGTATCATGTAACGAGTAAAGTCACAGCTGTATTTTACTGTCGTTCGCAGAGTCTGTGGTACGGCAGACGAGAAGCAGTCAAAGATCTTCACAGCACATTGATCAGATTACTGAATGAGCTCACTCCCTGGGAACCGAAACTAATCAAAGCATATCAACGAAATCGGTATTAAAATAATGCCATTTATAGATCGTTTTGTGTATCCAGTATCCACTGATTGAGATACTTTGTTATTTACTTCAGACTGCGTTTAAAGAAGGAATTTGAGGTCTTCAGAAGTCATCCAGATTATAGCAACTTTGTGCGTGAGGAGTCTATTTCTTCTTCTTCATCATCATCGTCGTCATCAGATTATGAAGAAGGAGAACTGGGTTTGCTGTTTGAACAATCAGGACATGTCGATCCAGAACACATACTTCCCCGGGGACTTGGAGGTAACACTGATACTGTTACAACAAAAGGCTTGGGACCAAAGACACATACACATTATATTAAATGTTTGGCTCATGGGACTCAAACTGTCTTTTTTATTAAGTATTATTTAATTAATTTATTCACATCACTCTAGAGAGACATGCTTCCTTCATGGGGGTCAAAAGTTCAGTCCCCATGAGGTAAATCCTTTAATATCAGGAAGCAGTTGTGGTTAAGGTTAAGATCAGGCTCCAGAAAATCAGTGTAATGTCCCAAAAGCACCGAAACCCAACAGCGTGTCTGTGTAAATTAATGGAACTAATTTGATTTGAGAATGTGGACCATGTATTTGAGGACAGAAATGAACAATTCTAATGTATTTCTTATAATATAAACTTTCTTACACATATTTCCTTTTTAAAATCTTCTTTTGATTCTCCTGAACAAACATAAAAAATTGATTTGAGTTGAATTATCAAATCTTTTCACTCTTTTTCAGGAACTGTAAAGGATTTGTCCACTGAGCTGTCTGCAGAGATTCCTGTGACTCACAAAAGTCATAATTGCCAAAAGCAGCTTCTGTCTGTCAACTTGGATCAGTCCCTTAAGAATACACATAAATCTGAGCCAAATCAATCCAGTGATTCCCACTCTTCTCAGAAACAAACCATTCCATTGTCAAAACCAAGCGTCCTCCATACTGCGAGTGGACAGCCCAAAAGCTACACTCCTATCCCGACCCTTCTGGCCAAAAGCGTCGGGAACAAAGTGACTTTAATGAAACAGCCGGCTGATCATCTAGAAGTCGACAGTAAAGGAACCGTGGTCTCCACTGGGGACACCAATCTGTTCAAGTTCAACTGTTCATCTGGTTCTCCGCAGAATTCTGCACAAAAACATGTTTCTTACACTGTTCATAAAGAACAGAATCCTCATGTTGGCACCTCCAGCTCAAATCTGAAATGTAAGGAAATGGAACCCCAGCAAGTTGTATTTCTGAATCCAAATATCCTCCACAACACAGATAAAGAAGTGACTTTACCACAGCAGCAGTCTAAAGATGACACGTTATGCACATCTACCAATGTGGCTGGTTTTACCATTCCTGAAAGTGGAAACCTTGTTCAGCAAGTGCCTCCCCCCAAAAATACTGGACTGACAGAGACCAGTGTTTGTTCCAGTAATATTCCCAGTTTCTTCAGGTCACAACCGAGTGCAATTAGTAACACAAGGTCCAAAGGGACACAGCATTGTGATGTTCAGACCAGCACACCTCAATGTTCACCTCATAATGTCACTGCTCCTCTGAGTCTTTCAAAGTCGACAGACTCTAAACAAGAACTGAAGACTGTGTGCATCAGAGAATCACAGTCAATCCTTGTTACAACCAGAGGAGGAAACACAGGGATTGTCAAAGTACAAAAATCTACAGATCAAACTGTTGGTTTTTCCAAAGGTCCAATCATAACAATTTCACCTCAGTTCCAAGCCTTACTTGTTTCCAAAACTTCCTCTGTTTTTTCTCCTAATACTGGTCAGTCTGGCTCAATATCAACATTAAGTACTGTCCCAACAGTCCAAACAGGTTCTGAAACACCCAGCGTCTCCCTCGATCAAGAGTGAGCAAGTATTTAAGTACTACAAAGACTCCAGGACTCACTGGTTCAAGTGTCTCAACATCAACATCAAATCGTGGCAAAGCTGCAGTGTCTTGTCCTCTGACTGTGGTGAAAAATGCAGCACTCAGTAACTTTATTACTCCCCCAAATCTGACAGCAGCAGACCTCGTCAACCAACCTCGTCTCAGTCAAGCAAATGCAGATAATGGATCACATATTGCCAAATTCATTTTAATCAGCCCCCCTTCTTCCCAGGATCTCAATGTTTCTTGCACCCAAACACTTCCTACTTCGTCTATGTTTCTAAACCAGCAAACCACTACAGCAAAGTCATCTTTGATTCCTATACAATGTGCCAACACGAAGCAGGCTACGATAGGAACTCTACAAGCGATGGCTTCATCCACTTCATCCACTTCATCCACTCCACTGGGTATCCAGACGAGCTCCGTCAACTCTGTCTCCGTCCCCAAGGACAAGGGGATTTTTGTATTTTCAGGTGTGTATTTTTTATTTCATTTCCTTTTGTACATTTTAATATGAAATAGTCATAAAAACTACAAATTCATAGCATTAAAAATGCATGTAACATTTCTTATATTTAATTCTACAGGAACCTCTACAGATCCTATCAAGTTCCCATGCATGATCACCACCACCGTCCCACAGAACACATCATCAACCAAATGCTGCGATACAGAACAAACAGTAACCACTACAGCACAAACTGTCTTCACAAACTCAAACGGAGTTTCAGCTGCTCCTGCCGCTTCACTTTCAAGTTTAAAGCACCTGGGCATTTCTTCCATAACTATGAATTCTCAACCAGGAACTGCAACTTGTCCTAGCACCAAGTCTTTGTCAGCAGATATTCCTAAGAACATAATGTGGTCCAGCAACTCAAAAGTTCATCCAGCAACATCGCAAAGCTCAGCAAATCCAACCTCAGCTCTGAGCCTAAAACACAAGCCTCTAAAAAACCTGTTTGTGTCAAATGCAAGTGGGCATTTTGACAAAACCTCTTTATCACCACCACTTTCCTTCACTAGACCTGAAGATTCTTCTGACACGCACAGATCGACTGAAGTCCCTGATCTTGCCAAGGGTTTATTAACTAAACCTACAGTTACGTCATCAACATCTCTTACAAGCTCAGTCCAGAAGCAAATAGTTATCAACACTTCAACACGCCTCGCAGGCGGGACACGTATTGTTCTGAATAATGCTCATTTTGTGGTCCCACCCCAAGGTTTAGGGCCAGGCAGCCACGTTCTTGTCATTTCAGGTCATGCACCACAAGTGCCTGGTTCAAGTGTTACAACAGAAGAGACTGTACCATTTCAAGGGGTGAACAAAGGCCAGGTGCTGCTCCAGCCCTCAGCGAGGCTGCCTGGTTTACCAGCTATTAGATCTTCTTATGTAGCATGCACACCAGCTGTTTCCTGCGCCGTACAAGCTCCTAGTCCCATAATCACAGCACCCACAATAAACAGCCCAAACAGTGCAGTGGTAGTTAATCAAATTGACTCGGCAGCAAATTCTCCATTTTTGCAGACTGCTAAAACTGGAAGACAAACAGAAGGAGCCTCCATAGTGTCGACTTTTCCCAGTCTACTGCCGGTGGTCTCCTCTGTGTTGACCAGTGCATCGAACATTGGCTCATCCTTCAGATCTGAATGCTTGACTGCCACTACAGCTTCAGTAGGTCTCTCTTTGCCCAATTTGCCACCACCAGTATTATCATCTGCTGTTTTCATCCAGCCAATTAAAACTGATCCTGCACATCTGCTAAAAGTAGCATCCACTCCGTGCTCACAGGGTTTGCCGTCTCCCGCTCAGATGACTAAAGGTCTATCAGTGAAATCCCCAACTTCACAAGTCCCATCCCAGCATCAAACCATAAGAGTTGCCTCCATTTCCAGTTCTACATCGACTGCTTTAATGCACATGGGACTCGGCAGTTTATCAGTTAAAAAACAAGAACATACAGCGGTACATCCCGTCTCAACGATTGCACAAACTCACAGTGTCCCACCAGCTGTGAGTCCAGGGACATGGACACTGTCCTGTTCTGGGGGGATTGTGAAAGCTGCTGAATCCAACAGCGGCACATGTGACTCTGCAGCTCGCTCACTCCCTCACAGAAAAAGTCCCACTCATTGTCCTGTCATTGTGACCAACCCAGCGATGGAAAAGCACTTACAGCAGACTTCATTCTTAGAGATGCATAGTCCTGTAACGTCAGAGCTGCTTATTAGCCCTGATGGCTCTGTTCTGAGTTCAGGTCAGTGCAAGGCCACGTCCACTTTGCCAGAAACGCCATCTGGACTCTTGGGTTCAACTGCTGCACTTCAGACTGAGGATTTACCATCACAGCCTTCACAGATGGACTCTAAATTTGACAATTAAATTAACTGCTGATGCACCTTATGCTTACCAGGAGTGCCATGCTTTCTGCTTTCAATTTTTATAGGTCAACAAAGTACAAACGTCAGTGGACTGTGAATGATGGCGGACTGGAGACTGTTTTATACTGCTTTGATGTAGCTTTTGGAATTGAATGTTGAGACTTTTTTGCATTTGTTTTAAGGCCACAATCCCTGTACCTTTTAATCATTATCAACCACACACTGTCCTTTGTGGTCCTTAATCGTAGATAAGACGCTGCTTCAGATTTGTAGATCTTCTAACGAACAATGTTCCTCTATTTACTGTGAGACACTTCATAGATTGAAACAGTCAGGTCAGTTTGTACTACAATGCAATGAAAATGGTTTTCCTTTATTTATTTTATTATATGTATTTTAGGAATATTTGGTACATTTTCATTAGACAAATGCGAAATGGAAATGTGCATCAAAATAAAACACTGCTACTGTCTCTAAAGGTGGAACCGGTTTTTGTTATTTATAGAACAACAATGAACACGTTCCTGGGCTTAGTGGCATGCTGGCTCTATTTGTTCAACTTTTAATTGTGCTGACAACTAATTAATGCAGTCTTTTCAAAATGTCCTTAAGCAAGAAGTGGTTCAAGGCGAGTACGGAGGAGGCAATGGTCCAGAGGAGATCTTTTCATACGCAGGAGGAGCATTTGGAACCTGGAGAAAAGTCAGAAGCACATTTGTGTTAATAGAAGTCTTGAAGTTGAATAGAATATCGTTTTTTTCTATTCAGGAGCAATCAGCAACTTATTCAAAAGAGCACTGAGTTTCTATAAAAGCATAACCTTAGGCTGCTTAAATCCGTATTATACTTTAAAAAATGATTTAATTTGTCTGGATGGCTGAGGAATTGCACTGAATTATAAAATACAATCATAGAAAGAATTTTATTGAAAGAAAAGCAGAGATGATTTACTGAAATTACGTGATGGTCTTGATCTTTTTGCTACAGTCCAGTGTCTTACAACGGGCCAGTCCTGTTTTGAACCTGGCTTGACTGCTGACAATAAGCTCTTTTATTACATCACGCTCACATGCCTGTGCTGTGTTGCAGAGCCTTAGGCCTGTGCCAACGATTATAAAATGAATGGAGTTTAAGTGAAGATATTTGACCAGATCTCACCACATTTCTGAAGCTCCCAAAGTCAGTGAGGCCCATCTTGTTTTCCCCAGACGCTCCTGGTTCTGAGTAAGCTCTGGTAAAGCCTGATCCTGATCTCGTGCTCTGTTACAGAAGAAGTTTAATGATAACCACAAACAGTAAAGCATCGTAAATCTGTTCAGTAATAAATGCAATCTTACTCCAAGCATTTTGTAGCCGTTCCTCTTTTTAAAGTACCAGCATCCCAGAATAAGAAGAGCCGCCAAGATGATGACCAGCAGAGCAATGCCTATCGCCCTGAAGAGCACAATGTGAGAAAATCAGAAGAAAATCAGAACGACAGACAGACCTACATCGACTCAGGAGAATAAAACACACATACTCCTCAGCCCGGACATATCCTCCTCTGCCACTGGCAAAATAGATGTTGAAATCTCCACGAGGCATCCCAGCCGTACGGTTACACCTCATCAAGTCTGAAAAAGTAAAGTACAACATTACTGCACCTTTCAGATCATTCAGTCCTGCTCGTTGTTGGTGAGGTTGAAAGAATAAAGTGAAATTGAGTGAAACTGTCACAGCAGCTCAGGCATCTTTTCCCTCTGCACCTCCACGAACAACAGGAGGCTTCCAAACTGCACAGGACTAGAATTTGACAAAATATAACCAACTATGGGCCTATAAAATCAAAGGTAAGCAGTGAATTTAATAAAGTCAGTAATGTATTTGCAGCTCAGTCTAATCACAGCAGGCTTAAATAAGATTAAATCCAGGCTCAAACGGGTCTTTTTAGCTGGACATGTGACTGAAAGAGTTTTATTCTGCACTTTTCTCCTTTAATGTTCATTTTCTGATGATTATTTATGTTTTGATTTGCTGTATTGTGATTTTAATGTCTTTTTTATTCTGTAAAAAACACTTTTTGAACCTTGTGGACCAATTGGGCTGCACAAATAAACTTTCCTGCACAAATAGATTAGTTATAGTGAGTTTAGCAGATCTGTTTGTAATACGCAGTTTGTTTTTTTTATCTGAAAGTTGCCCCACACTGTAACTCTGCAACTTCACAGATCAAAGATTTAGTCCCGTCTGCAGCTTTGAAACACCTGATTTTTATGTTTGTGTACAGCAGTAATACAGTAGTCCACTTAAAAGCTTCACATTTGAACAAAAATAAAGGACTTACCAGCAGAAAGCTCGTTCACAGAGATGCTGAGAGCTGGTGCAGCAGACTCAGGTCCAGGGCGCACTGTGCAGGTCCACTGTTCCTCTGGAGAATGGGCGCACACTCCTCATGACCGTCACGGGTTTGGGGCTCATGGTTAAACCCATTGAAGCAGTGTAATGAGCGTGAAGCCCCGGGGCCCTGGACCCAGAGCCGAGGGCCACACGTGGGTCTGCGGGGGTCAGCTGCTCCTGCTCCATATGAAAGTGGACTGTCATTTACAACAGATCAATAATCTTATCGAAATGTGTACTTAAGTTGAGTCATTTTTGCATTGATTTTCCAGGCCCTGCGGAATCAGAAATTAAACATATAGGTTACTTTAGTTATATAATAATTTGGACAATTTTCCTCATTATTGTTTGTAACTTGTGCCATATTTCTTCTTCTAAATAGATTTAGATTTTTATTTCTCCAACATTTCTAGGAGAGAACAGCTTTTCATTTACAATATAATACTGTTTAAATTTCAATATACTTTCCCCAGTCAAACATGCTCAAGTCCACAGACATAATGCCCCATTTTACGAAGACAAAATGTGGGAAAAAAAACAAAATAATTCAAGGTATTAGGCAAGACAAGTTTATTTGTACAGCACAATGTGTTCACAAAGTCATTCAAAGAGTTTTACAGAATAAGAAAGACACATTAAAAGAGAAGAGGCAGAATGAAAACCTTTCAGTCACAAGCAGCGAAACAGAACAGAGCCTGGATTTAAAAATCGTCAAAGTCAAGGCCTGTCTCAGGTTTAAACTGCACAAAACTCAAACGATAATTCCCCATGATTAGTCCTGGATTAGTCCTGGTTTAGTCCTGGATTAGTCCTGGTTTAGTCTTGGTTTAGTCCTGGATTAGTCCTGGTTTAGTCTTGGTTTAGTCCTGGATTAGTCCTGGATTAGTTCTGGTTTAGTCCTGGTTTAGTCTTGGTTTAGTCCTGGATTAGTCCTGGTTTAGTCCTTGTTTAGTCCTTGTTTAGTCCTGGTTTAGTCCTGGTTTAGTCCTGGTTTAGTCCTGGTTTAGTGCCGGTTTAGTACCGGTTTAGTCCTTGTTTAGTCCCGGTTTAGTCCCGGTTTAGTTCCGGTTTAGTCCTGATTTAGTCCTGGATTAGTTCTGGTTTAGTCCTGGTTTAGTCCTGGTTTAGTCTTGGTTCAGTCCTGGATTAGTCCTGGATTAGTCCTGGTTTAGTCCTGGTTTAGTCCTGGTTTAGTCCTGGTTTAGTCCTGGTTTAGTCCTGGTTTAGTGCCAGGTGTCGGAGATGTACTTTGGAGAAATATTAGACAAAAACCTCACTAATTCCAAAACACTGAAAACACTACAACACAGATGTCTCGACTCATATAAACCTACGGGATATGTAGGAAGTTTTAAAAAAAAAATGTAGACAGAGTTTTAATTAACTTAAATCCATCAGTGAGCTCATTCCAAAGTCCTCAGACAGACACATCTTTGCCTCACGTTAGCTCTTATTTTACTAGATTCAAACTGAAGTAAACCTCTTAAGTTAAAGCGACTACTTCTTAAGTTAAAGACGGACTGAATTTCTACAGGAATGTCCTCGTTCACAAAACAGAACTGTCAAAATTTTAACTTAACCATGTGCGTAAATTTTAATATATTCGATTTTATAAATAGTCCATTAGTGGGATCACTGAATCCTGCTTTATTAACTCTTCTTATTGCCCTTTTCTGTAGTTTAATTATAGGATCTATGTTTGTTTTACAGCATTTCCCCAAATTTCCAAGCAGTAAGACAGACAGGGAAGCAGGTTTTATAAAGTATAATAAGAGTTTTTGATATTTTACTCCTGATGTGTATGTGGTTTCCAATAGATCTGAGGATAAAACCAAATAAAACTGAGATGTTGTTTTGCAGGACGCCCACTAGAGGGAAGCCTTATCTTCTGTGTAGTCTGTGGCACCAAACACAGACCTATAATAAGAGAAAAAAGGCTGTTTTATTCTCCCCTGGTACCACAGCTCACGGCTCCAACGCAGCAAAAAGTCTGTGTGAAAGAAGAACAGGAAATGTGCATTTAATGGGTGTTGACAAATGCGTCATGCTCAAAGTGTGTGGGACTGGGTTCGTAGATTCAGGTTGTAACAATGGAGCTATACTCATAACTTATTATTATCTTTATTATACCTGAATGACTGTAACTCACGTGTTGTAAATGCACTAGAATAAAATCTAGACAACAGTGACACCAAACCAACCAAACCAATGCCTCCAGAATGATGTGGATTTAAAGGAATACGTTTAATACGTTTGTCAATCACAACCTGGAACTTTTCAGAAAAAAACAGTTAGCAAATCCCAAATGTGGGCTGCTAGTGTACAACTCCCACTGTAACGTCCACTCAGACAGTGGATTTAAAAGGTTTGACAACAAGAGGATCAAATGATGGGTTTTTGTTTAGTTTTAGTCGAAAAATATAACGTACTTCTAAGTAGGACTGCAGAACAATGAGCGAACTGTTATTGATTCTAATCAGGCTTTTTAATGGATCCTCAGTGTGGGAAGTTCTCATCCAGACGGAGTCAGGCTGCCCTACAACGTAAGGTTCTGTTTTTTCTGTATTTTGCAGTTGTTGTTTTGTTTTTTAGGTAGGCTGTAGGATCTTGGAACCTTTTTGGCTCAGTATCACTTTGCTGTGGACTAGGAGTAAGCCAAAATAACATAAAAAATCCCCTCCTCGAACCGCCACCTTAACGTGGTGGAGGGGTTTGATCACCCGAATGATCCTGGGAGCGATGTTGTCGGGGTCCTCATGTCCCTCGTAGGGTCACCCAGGGTAAACAGGTCCAGGGTGACCAAGAGTGGTTCAGAAGCCTTCCATGATGAGTTTAAGAACAAGGCCAGCTATGTCGCCCGGATTGGCGTTACCGGGGCCCCACCCTGGAGCCAGGCCTGGGGTGGGTGCTCGGCAGCAAGCTCCTGGTGGCCGGGCCTTTCCCCACGGGGCCCGGTCGGGCTCAGCCCGAAGAAGCGACGCGGGGACGTCCTCCCATGGACCCACCACCTGTGGGAGGATCCATGAGAGAGCGGCAGTCGAAGGCGGGGGCCTCGACGACTGGATTTCTGGATATGGAGACTGGCTCTGGGGACATGAAATGTCACCTCGCTGGGGGAAAGGAGCCTGAGCTTGCGAGCTAGATATAGTCGGCCTCACCTCCAGCACAGCTTGGGCTCTGAACCCAACTCACCAGAGCCCCACAGCTCAGCCGCCACGTGTTGGAGTTCACCCCAATGAACGCCTTTGGTCGGGGACAGGTCCCTCACTGTTGTGTCGGCCTATGGGTCAAATAGCAGTGCAGAGTACCCGGCCTTCTTGGAGTCACTGGGAGGGATACTAGACAGTGCACCCAAAAGGGACTCCGTTGTTCTCTGGGGGACTTCAATGCCCATTTGGGCAACCACAGTGACACCTGGAGAGGCATGATTGGGAAGAATGGAGGTCAATGATCGACTTTGTTGTCGTGTCATATGACCTCCGGCCATGTGTCTTGGACACTCGGGTGAAGAGAGGGGCAGAGCTGTAGAGCACCACCTGGTTGTGAGTTGGATCCGCTGGCGGAGGAGGAAGCCAGACAGACCCGGCAGGCCCAAGCGTATCGTGAGGGTCTGCTGGGAACGTCTGGCGGAGCCTTCTGTCAGGAGGGTCTTCAACTCACACCTCCGGGAGAACTTCTCACAGATCCCGGGGGAGGCTGGTGACATGGACTCTGAGTGGGCCATGTTCTCTGCCTCTATTGTCGATCTGGCTGCTCGTAGTTGTGATCGTAAAGTCTGCGGTCCCGAACAAGGTGGTGGACACCAGAACTAAGGGATCCTGTCAGACTGAGTCCTATTGAGCCTTATTGTCTCGTGGTTACTTTGAGGATCTCCTCAATCTCACTGTAATGTCAAAATGCCTAAACCGAGCCCATGGTTCTCGACCGGAAAAAGCTGGCTTGTCCTCTCCGGGTGGGTGGGGAGTCTCTGCCTCAAGTAGACGTTCCTGCCCTCACCTATGGTCATAAACTCTGGGTAATGATCGAAAGGACAAGATCGCGGATACAAGCGGCCAAAATGAATTTCCTCCGCAGGGTGGCCGGGCGCTCCCTTAGAGACAGGGTGAGGAGCTCGGTCGCATGGGAGGAGCTCGGAGTAGAGCCGCTGCTCCTCCACATGGAGAGGAGCAGCGGAGGAGACTCTGGCATCTGCTCAGGATGCCTCCTGGACACCTGTTGCGGGCATGTCCCACTGGGAGGAGGCCCCGGGGAAGACCCAGGACACGCTGGAGGGACTATGTCTCTCTGGCCTGAGAACACCTTGGGGTCCCAACGGAGGAGCTGGAGGAAGTGTCTGGGGTGAGAGAAGTCTGGAGTCCCCGCTCAGACTGCTGTCCCCACGAAAATGGATGGATGAACATCAAAAATAATAACATATAATATCCACTATTCATTATTTTGTTGTTTTGCTGTATTTTGTTGTATCTGTAAAACCGTATATCCCACCAAATTGTTGATTTGGGTATTTATCTTGTTAATGTTACGAAAAATAAATGTGAAATTAACTGATACCTGGAAATAACTGCTTAATAAACCAAAATAACAAAAGTATTTGTATATATATATATATATATATATATATATATACACATTATATAAAATAAAAATTTTATAAAACTGTATATCCCATCAAATGGTTGATTTTGTCTATTTACCTTTTTAATTAAAATGTGAAGTTAAACCATAGCTAGAAATAACTGCTTAGTAAGACAAAATAACATACAAATAAATAAATAAAAATAAACAAGTAAATAAATAATATATAAATAAACCTGTATATCCCACAAAATGGTTGATTTTGTCTATTCATCTAGTTAATTTTACTAAAATTAAATGAGAAATTTTAAAATACCTGGAAACACCTGCTTAATAAGCCAAAATAACATCAAAAATTATAATAATATATATAAGTAAAATCGTACATTCCACAAAATTGTAGATTTTATGTATTTATCTTGTTAATTTTACTAAAATTAAATGTGAAACTGAAAAAAATATCTGGAAATAACTGCTTAGTAAGCCCAAATAACATTTAAAAAATGAATAATAATATATATAAATAAAACCGTATAGCCCACCAAATGGTTGATTTTATGTATTTATCTTGTTAGTTTTACTCAACTTAAATGAAAATACCTGTAAATCTCCGCTGTGTCCCTTGCGTGTGTCCTGTTTTGGTCCAGGGGCTAGACCCGGTGCGTAAAAGTCCCTGTGAGTAAAGTGCCAAAGCTCAAAGTGTCTCAGTCCTGTCTCAGTCCTGTCTCTGTCTCTCAGTCCTGTCTCTGTCTCTCAGTCCTGTCTCTTGTGTCAGGGGCCAGTCTCTGTCTTGTTTCGGGGACCAGTCTCTGTGCGTAAAGAGCCAAACCTCTTTGTATGTTTCTCCTGGACTGAGGGACGAGGAGGGAGCTCTTCTTCTCCTCCTTCTTCTTCTTTCTCTTCTTCTCCTTCTTGTTCTTCTTCTTCAGCTGCCATCCCACTCCCGCTCCTCCCCCTCTCCTCCTCCTCTCCTCCTCCAGAGCTCCACTTCTCTTTCTCATCACATCCCGAGGTAAATAGCTCACATTCAGCCAGAACACTCGCGTTTAGTTTGGATGCTTTTTCCGCAGACAGACGCGGTTCTGTGCTGTTTATCGGTGCGTTTTGGAGGCGGTGGAGGCTTGATCCGGGGCGATAACAGCTCAGTGTGCTCAGTGTGCGGGTCTGTGATGGGCTGTGGGCTTTGTACCCCTGCTCTCTCCTCTCCTGCTCCTCTCCTGCTCTCCTCCTGCTCCTCTCCTGCTCCTCTCCTGTCGGGGTTACGCTTCCTTAGGCAAGTCCGTGGATCACTTTGTCAGATAAAGAAACGTAACAGAGCCGAGGTGGATGCAAACTTACAATCCAGCTCAGTATTTTCCGTGTGTGTTCAGGAGAAGCGGCTGTATTTAGCTGTAAACGTCTGTGTTTGGTTCAGTTGCAGTGATGCTAGCTAACAACTTAAACACACAGCTAGCCTGTTAGCATAGCCTCATCTCCAGTTGTTGCTAGCCGGCTAACAACGAACTGATGCTGCTTTTCTTCACTAAAACACACATTTTACGCCCTGGTTGTGTCTTTAGTGTTGGTAAACTAGTAATACCTTAGTAATACTGTGTTATAATCGTTGCTATGTTGGGGAAATACATTGATAAAGTGTCGAAACAGTAATTACAGTTAGTGATAGCCAAAGCATTGATTGTGATGTTGTTGTCCTGTGTGTGCGCTCTCAGGGGCTGCTCTCATCTCTTTATCCTTCATATTTCACTAAAAGAGCAGCTGTGCAAGTGGGGTTTAGTGTGGAAAACAGATCACTTTAGCACAAATATGGGAAACTGTGATTTAGCCTGGTTAATGTTGTTGTTAAAGCCACAAAAAGCAGCGTTAGCTTCTTATAACTGAAGATTGCACTGGTTTAAAAAGGTTAAAAAATAATTTTCACCTCTGCATATGCATATATTATAGAAATCATTATTTTGCATGGACATAAAACATTCATGTGTCATTTATATTATTTAAAAACTGAATTACTTATGTCCCAGGTCCTGTTTTTTTTTTTTGTCTTGATGTCTTATAAGCAGACATGACCTGATTTTGCTCTTTTAAATGGTAAATGTTTTGTTTGTTTGCAGGATTCCGGAGATGTGAGGAATAGGAAGAGTGTTATTGAACAGCTTAGCTTCTGACACTGTCTCTTGACCTCATATTCAGCATGAATGGTGATATGCCTCATGTTCCCATAACTACTCTTGCTGGAATTGCGAGCTTGACAGACTGTAAGTTACTTTTAGTTTATTAGGCATTAGAAATATCTTAAAAAATACCAATCACCAGCTCTGATTATTACTTCCATGTATTTTTCTCTCCTGATAGTGTTGAACCAGCTCCCGTTGCCTTCTCCACTGCCTGCTACGACAGCTAAAGGTCTCCTCTACAGCAGTAGGATCTCTGAAGAGGTCAACAATTTACTGGTCTGTCGGGATGAAAATCTGGTGACTCAGCTGGTCCACAGTCTTAACCAGGTCTCTACTGAACATATGTAAGTCAAGTTATTATTTATTTATGGAACCCTGTGCGTTGCTCAAGAATCTAATAATCAGAGGCATTTTTCTTTTAGTGAATTGAAGGACAATCTTGGCAACGATGAACCAGAAGGGGACATGCCTTTGCTGTTGCAAACCTTGTTGTCAAGGAACCCCAAAATCTTCAGGGATAAAAGTATGCCTTCCCAGAACGAGGTTTGGGGTGGTAAGGAGGAGATCTCAAGTTGTTGCCCTGCTACTAAGCATGTTCAGTTGTCTATTACTGACATGGGCTTGGGGATGGTTTAAAATGGATACTGATTAAATGTTTTATTTATATACGTTTTGAAAGTGCTTTCCTTGTATCTGCCAGAGTGCAATGGATTAATCATCAGATATTACAAGCACTACTGAACAATTATTACAAGTGAAATTAAACAATAATGTAACTGTATTAAATCTACTCACATTCCTTTCCTTTGGTTTATTTTATGCTGAGTAACAGTTGCATGAATGTGACAAGTACTTTAGTACTTTGTTACTGCAAAAAAAGAGTGGCAGTTTGATTTGCCTCAGGATCAGATTTATCCAGATAACCTGTTTTATTTTTCTCTGTTAAGGTGTTAGGCAGCCATCTTTGATTCAGCAGTATAAAGTGACTCAGAATCAAGTTCATGGCAGTCCTGCATCTAACTATCAGCAAACCTCTGTTCCCCCAAGTCCTTCTGGGTAAGAACGCAACATCATCACAATTAATACTGATTAGGAATGAGACGCATATTTCCAGCTGTTTATAAAGACCTTCTCATTTATCTTTTTCAGATGTTTTACTCCTCAGCAGTCTGGATCCGGTGCAAGATTTATAACCAAACAGAACAGTCCCATATCCAGCCCCTACACCCCACAGAGTCCTGACGACTATTTGCAATACAATCCACCTAGTTATTCTCAACACCAACAAGCTCAGCAAGGTGAGTTACAACTTTTGTTTAGCACACGTCATAACTGGGATAGTTATGGTAACAATACACAGGTCATGACTAGTTCTAAGTAGTCCCAACTTGATTTTATCTTGTGTAAAAAACAATCCAACGTTTTGTAATATCTGTTTTCATAGCTGCCGGGATGAGAAATATCCATGACAACAAAGTCTCTGGACAGCTATCAAATAACTCAAATCACAATGCACGAGTTGGTTCCAATGATACCTACATGAACATGACACAGAGATTGGGAAATGAGGTAAATTAGAAAACTTTGCACCTTATTCAGACCTCAGCTTACAATTACTTCTAATAAAAACCTGAAATATATCTTGTATTCGTCAGGCAAATGGCTCCTCTGCGAAAGGTGCTGCATTTTCTGTGGGATCTCCAAATTCTTCATGTTCTCCTGCGGCACACGAAGAGACCACAAAACGTAAATGTGCAATTAAACCAGTATTGTAACTGTACGATTAATGGCAATTCTCTGAAGTTATACATTTGATCCAATTTGTATTTCTACAGGCTCAAGGGTCATCATACAGTCACCCAATGATCTACCCGACAAACGTGTAACTTCAGTGGAGTACAAAAAGAAACATAAAGAAAGGAACAAAGAGGAATATGAACAAATTGACAAAAATGCTTTGTATGACATTGTAAGCTCACCAATGAAGGACTCCTCAAGGCTGACTTTAAAACTGACTAGAGTACGATCTTCTGACACGGATCACTCTGGAGACATGCCCGCTGTAGAAAATGCCAATCACGTGGATACTAGTGTAATGAAGGATGCTCCGTCGTCAAGGACAACCCAAGAGTCTTCACAGAAGTCAGAAACTGAGGAGCAGGCAAACTGTCATCTGCCTGTTGTCCAACACAATGCAAAGGACACTGGTGATGAAGCTGAGACAGATGCACTTTCAGAGTCTGAGAGAGTAGAACATGAGTCATCATTCGAGAAAGAACGCTGGAATAAGGATGTTCAGGACAAAGGTGAAGACATGCCTTTTCTCTACTTTTTAAATTGTTGTGTTAATATTGCTAACTAAATGTCATTATTTCCTTGTAGACAAACCGCTGAAGAAACGAAAACAGGACTCATATCCTCAGAAACCTGGAGTTGGAGGCCTTTCTGAAGCAGGGGATGGACAGAAGGGCAACCGTAGCAGCAAGATGACACCCAGAAAGACTGTCGCAACAAATAACGGTACAGGTCGACCGGCTTTGATGGTCAGTATAGATCTTGAACAAGCTGGCCTAGGAAAAGCACATCCTGTAGTGGTCTTGGAACCTCGAGAGATTTGTGAAGATCACCTTAAACGCCTCAAATCGAAGTCAGAAGATAAGGGAAAAGTTGTTGAAAACCAAGCCTGCATAAAACAACATACAGATAACTCCAGAAAGTTTGATACTCATAAAAACCACCAGGAAACCCAGAAGGAATCTAAACCGCAAAATGTCCCAAACGACACCAGTGCAGAACACGACGAGATGGACACACTACGTCAGAAACATAAACCTAATTTAGAAACAACTTTGAAAGAAGACAGAAACAACAGCAGCCATCACTGCAACGCCCGGATACCTGATAGTAAAAAAATCAGTAATAGCACAAAAATTAATACCTCCCCTGAAACGGAAAAGAACAGACACAAGGAAAAAGACAAAGATCGGAGCAAAAGCATGGAAAAAATTAAAGAGAGCAATAAGGACAAACTCAGAAACAAGGAACCAAGCAAAGATAGAAGAGACCAGAATCCAAGTGATGAGCGGAGTAAAACTAGAGAAGACAAGGAAAGGAGTCTTAACAAGGACAGAGAACGAGGCAGGGGTCAGCCTCAAGAAAAAGACCAAGGCGTCATTAAAGACCGGAGTCGAAACAGGGCGAAAGAACTGGACGCGGATAAGGTCCAGAAAAAAGATCAAGACTTGGACAAAGACCCAAAGCAGAAACGGGGTAAAGAAACTGAGCGGGACAAAAGGCAAGAGAAGCAGCAAGATGTCGAAAAAAATAGAAATCGAAACAAGGACCAAGAACGAGAAAAGGCCAAAGTCCAAGAAAAAACCCAGGAGCCAGTTAAAGATCACAGCAAGGATAAGGAGAAGACCAAGGATAAAACCCAAACACAGGACCAAACTCAAGAAAAAGATCCCAGGAACATTAAGGGCAAAGAGCGAACGAAGGACAAAACACAAGAGAAGGAGCCAGATCATAAAAAAGACCGACATCGCAACAGGGAAAGAGAACGGGAAACTGAACGGATTCAAGAAAGAAATAAAGAGCCAGAGAAAGACCGCAGACGCAGTAAGGACAAAGAGAGGGATCAAGATCAAGACAAAACTCGAGAAAAAGACAGAGATCGCTGCAGAGGTCGTGGAGATGAACGTGAGCGAGACGGGGAAAAGAAGCAGAGACTGGCGCAATCTGAGGAAAACTATAACAGACAAAGTGGTGACCAGCCCGCTAAACCAGATTGCCCAAAAGCGAAGCACGATGGGAGTAAAAGATCCGCTGAGATCAACAGACGACCAAAGACAGAAAGTACGTCTGCTGCTAACAAGGAAGACCGAAAGAGTAGTGGTCAGACTGCAGACAAACAGACTGTGGAACCCAAGGCCAGTGAGTTTCCCTCGTACCTCCTGGGGGGCACAGGATCAAATTTGAAAAACTTTGTAATTCCTAAACTGAAGCGAGATGCAACTTCTAAATATGTTGATGGGCTGATTGAACCTAGAGTCGTGCTGGACAGAGTGTCACTGGTTAAGAATCTCGCTAAATCAGCCAAACCTGTAATTGTGCTTAAGAGACTCAGTATTGACGAAGTAAAACGAATAATCAGGGACAGTAGGAATGTCCGTTCATCCAAATCAGGTAAGTTAAATATAAGCAACACGATTGATTTGAAATATTCTTCCTCAACGTCTTTTGTCTTTCCAGAAATGTTATCAAACAAGCGTAGACACAGCGTAGTCAGTAAGAAACCCAAGTATGTTATCTCTGACTCCGACGAAGACAGCGAAAAGTCTCAAGACTCTGGCTCTGATGACGAGGGTAAGAATTAGGAATGAGGCATTTTATATAATAGAATTGCCAACAAAGATAATCCCCATTTTATCTCCAGAATGTGCAGAAAAGACTTACTTCTCCATGATGCCTCTAGATCGTAGTGGTTTTCACTTTAGACATAGCACAGTACTGTAACAGCTGTTTAAATATGGAACCTGTTCATGATATTAAAAGTAGGGAGGGATTACACAAACATATTCATATACAGAACATTTTAAACTGTCAGCAGCTTTCATAATTATCCTGATAAAATGATAATGATAATCGTGACACCAAATTTCAATATCGTCCCTGCCTAGTAAGAATTGTTTAATGATATGAAATATAATTTGCCAATGTAAATGTAAGTTGCAGGTTGTAATGTTGCTTTTTTCATAGTTGTGAGAAAAAAATCCAAGAAAGACAATGACAAGTCTTGGAAATGTGATGAGAAAAGAGGTCGTTCTTCAAGTGGCCGCCATCGCGATCGAAGTTCAGACGATTCAGATGAAAGTCCTCCACCGCCGAGCCTCACTGCTGGTACCTTCACTCTTCATTATACATTCATTTGGCTCCTAGATTGAATGACTCTGTTATTCACAAAATCAATGTTTGCTCTTAATAAGTTGCAAGAAAACTAAGCAAAAAGGAGAGGCAGAAAAATAGAAAGTCATATGAGCCGAAGCAGACGGTTGAAGGTAACAAGCGTTCCTTTTGTTAAATATACACTTTTCTCTTTTTTTTTCGATCAATAAAATGCCTGTTCTGTATTTAACAGAAATGATGGATTCATCCACATTCAAGAGGTTCACAGCCACCCTGGACAGTATCCTCGAGAACCTGGAAGACGCAGATTTTACAGCCACAGGTAAAAGACACATTTTTAACAAAAAAAATTACAAGAAACTAACACTTTTTTATGCAGATGATGATGAAATACCTCAGGAACTCTTGCTGGGACAGCTTCAGTTGAGTGAGCTCAGCAGTGACTCTGCTAAGATTAAAGCTATGGGTATTTTCAATAAGGTAAGAAAATAATAGGCCTGTTCAGTTTTCAAAGTTTCATCAAATGGAGATAAAGAGAACTTCATTCATTTGACAGATTCCCTCTGAAAGACTGGTCAAAATTTTGAATATTCTGGAGAAGAATATTCAGGACAGTGTCAAACTTTCAACATTAATGCATTACGTAAGTAATGAACAGTTGTAATTGTGTGATTGTGTTGTTAGAAACCGTTTGTCAGGAGTGTAATGTTATGTGTTTTAGGATAATGATTCAATGGATGAAGAGAAACTGTGGCGTGACCTCATCATGGAGCGAGTGGTCAGATCTGCAGACGCCTGTTTGACCGCCCTCAACATCATGACCTCTCCGCACATGCCCAAAGCGGTTTACATCGAGGATGTGATTGAGAGAGTGCTGCAGTACACCAAGTTCCACCTCCTGAACACTCTGTACCCTCAGTATGACCCCGTCTACAGGGTGGATCCTCATGGAGGTCAGCATTATCTTTAAACAAACACATTATCTCGTTGAATATCATAGCCACATTGTGTTTTTTTCTTTCCTTTATCGGACGTAGGTGGTGTCCACAGTTCAAAATCCAGAAGAGCCAAGTGTTCCAGCTCTAAACAGAAGGTGGTGGTAAAACTCTACAATAAAGTGTGTGACGTTGTGGGCAGTATGTCCGAGCTCCTGGAGATTCAGCTCCTCACTGACACCACGATCCTCCAGGTAGAGTTTTATATTTGATTTCACCTAAAAAAAAAAAAAAAGAAAAAAAGAAACATGTTTGATCTTTGCTCTGATCAGGTCTCTACTCTGGGCATTACTCCGTTCTTTGTGGAGAATGTGAGTGAGCTGCAGTTGTGTGCGATCACACTCGTGACAGCGGTATGTAAGGACTTTATGTGATGGTTTTTTTTCTAGACCTTGTGCCTTTTTGTGTTATTATGTAATACTGACATATCTTTTATTAATCTTTTCATTATTGTAATGTTCTATGTTTTATTTAGGTGTTTTCACGATATGAGAAACACAGACAGTTAATTCTTGAAGAGATTTTCACCTCTTTGGCCAGACTGCCCACCAGTAAACGCAGCCTCAGGAACTTTAGGTGATTTATGATTTAAAAAGGTTTCATTTTAATGTAAACAAATGTTTATGAGACATATTCTGCTTTTAGGTTAAGCAGTGACTCAGACGGTGAATACGTTTACATCCAGATGGTCTCTGCCTTGGTCCTTCAGCTGATCCAGTGTGTGGTTCAGTTACCGTCTGAAAGAGACGGAGAGGAAGAACACCATAAGAAGGTACGCTACAAAATCTGCATTTTGTCTTTTTGTTGTTACCATGTTATTAAAATGTGTTTTACCATGTTATTAAAATGTGTTTTACCATGTTATTAAAATGTGTTTTACCATGTCATTAAAATGAGTTTTTTGCTCCAGGTCGATAAGGACGTCCTCATCACAAACGCTTATGAAACATCCATGAGGACGGCTCAGAATTTTCTGTCAGTTTTTCTTAAAAAGTGAGTGGGCTTCTATTGAAACATCGTAAACAGTTGTATGTTTAAAAAGTTGCTGTAATTGTCCACGTGTTTCAGGTGTGGGAGTAAACAGGGTGAGGAGGACTACAGGCCTCTGTTTGAGAACTTTGTCCATGACCTTCTGTCCACTGTGAACAGGCCCGAGTGGCCTGCAGCTGAACTGCTGCTCAGTTTACTGGGGAGGCTGTTGGTCAGTACCATGTTTTTTTATGTTTTGTGTTGGGTTTTTTCACCAAAATCTTAACAAATGTAACAAAACTAACTCTCATCTTCTGCCTCTTTAACACCAGGTTCACCAGTTCAGTAACAAACAAACCGAAATGGCCCTCCGGGTGGCGTCACTGGACTATCTGGGCACTGTGGCCTCTCGTCTTCGCAAAGACGCCGTCACGAGCAAAATGGATCAAAAAGTCATTGACCGAATCCTGAAGGAGGTAAACTCAAATCATTTAATCGGTGCGGAATAAGGTGTTAGGTTAATTTAATGTTAAATTATATTGACTGATTGGATTTCTCCAGACACCAGGGAACGATGAGGTGCAGCAGCTTCAAAAGGCCTTACTCGATTATATTGATGACAATGTGGAGACAGACACGTCTTTACTGGTGAGTTTATGTCATGAAACATAGTTCAACACATGGACTTCATGTGTGTTTCTAAGAACCTTTCATACTGTTGCTGTTTGTTACAGTTTGCCAGGAACTTTTACATTGCTCAGTGGTATAGAGACGTCACAAGTGAGGTGGATAAGGCCATGAAGTCTCAAAACGAGAGGGACGAGGACTCAAAGTACTATTCCAAGGAGGTTGAATCAACCGGGGACATAATGCACAAAGCAGAGACAAGGAAGAAGTTTCTCCGTAAAGTTATAAAGACGTCACCATCTCAGTTTAGTTCTTTAAAGTAAGTAAAAACCCAAACACCTGTGGAGCAAAAACTTTAAATGACACATGTCGTAATTATGTTCTGTATTTTTTAGGATGAATTCAGACGTAGTGGACTATGAAGACTGCAATCTCATTGTCAGATATCTGGCCTCCATGAGGCCTTTTGCACAGAGCTTTGATATATATTTATCACAGGTAATTTAACAAACACACTGACGAGCAAAGACAACGTTTTACTGCCAACTGAGTGTAAATACATCACTGTCAGGTTTTAACCAAAGATCACATGATTCTTTCATACGAGCCAAGGTTTAACACTTTTTTCAGGATGAACCAAACTCCATAAAGAAATCCTCAGTTGGCAGTGACACATTTTCATACGATTTTGAGTAATTTTGTGATACTTTTCTGATAGATTTTACGGGTGTTGGGCGAGAGTGCGATAGCAGTCCGAACAAAAGCTATGAAATGTCTTTCTGAAGTGGTGGCTGTCGATCCGAGTATTTTGGGCCGAGTATGTTCACAGTATCACGACATGGACACGGTTTGTTTCATGGATGTAATAAACTCTCATGTCTGTTTCATAGACGGATATGCAACGCGGGGTCCACTGTCGTCTTATGGACAACTCCACCAGCGTGCGAGAGGCGGCGGTGGAGCTGCTTGGCCGCTTTGTGCTCAGCCGCCCCGAGCTCATTGAGCAGTACTACGACATGCTCATTGAGAGAATACTGGTAATTTTCTTTGATTCTTTTGTAAATGTCTTGGTCCCAAATATTTGACTGAAGCGTGGCCAAAGTCTGAGGCTCGCTGTGTGCCACTTCCAAATGACTTCACAATGACTAATTTGGCACTAAAAAGTTCACTCAAAGTTCAGAAGTTCAACTGAGGTTACATTACTTTGCTATCTGCACTGCCACCTACGGGCCGGATAATGTATTACAACTGTAAAGAAGTATTTTGACCAGCTTCATATTAATTTAAACTGATTCAAATGTTTAAACTATTCTTACTTTTGAACAGGATACAGGCATAAGTGTCCGAAAGCGAGTTATAAAAATCCTGAGAGACATTTGCCTTGAGCTGCCAGACTTCCACAAGATCACTGAGATGTGTGTGAAGATGATCCGCAGAGTGAACGATGAAGAGGGCATCAAGGTTTTTATTTGTATTTTATGCTGATATTTATTTGAGCATTTCTGATTTTGTCTTTCTAATGCAAACTCAATGTTCTGAACAGAAACTAGTCAATGAAACATTTCAGAAACTGTGGTTTACTCCAACACCGAATCATGATAAAGAAGCAATGACCCGGAAGATTCTCAACATTACAGACGTGGTAAGTATATATCTTTAGTATTTATACATGCTTTCTGTTCTAAATAATTAAATAACAATACTTGATTTCAGGTCTTGGCTTGTAAAGACACTGGTTATGACTGGTTTGAGCAACTTCTTCAGAATGTAAGCTTTGTGTCGTGTTATGTTGTGCCCTGTTTTGTGCCAAATCTCCTGATGAAATATGTATTTTTATGTAGCTGCTAAAGTCAGAAGAAAATGCCTCGTACAAACCTGCCAAAAAGGCGTGTATTCAGCTGGTGGACAGTCTCGTCGAGCACATCCTGACCTACGAGGAGTCTCTCGCAGGTAGATTTTTTGTGTGATATTTTCTGACAAAAACTCGCAGCTTCTTTGTTAATGGAATGGATGTTTTTTTTTTGTTTTTTTCAGAGGACAAAGGCGTCAGCTCCGGCCGCCTGGTTTCATGTATAACCACACTCTACCTGTTCAGCAAGATCAGGCCACAGTTAATGGTTAAACACGCCATGACCATGCAGCCGTACTTGACGACAAAGTGCAACGTCAGTACTAACTCAAACAGTTTAGTGATGATTGTGATACTGACGTTTTTAACCGAAACGTGACTGTTGTTGTTTTAGACTCAGAATGATTTCATGGTCATTTGTAACGTGGCCAAAATCCTGGAGCTCGTGGTGCCTCTGATGGAGCACCCCAGCGAGGGCTTCCTCACAACACTCGAGGAAGACTTGATGAAGCTTATCATTAAATATGGCATGACGGTGAGTTAGATTCACTCGTGGGCTCTCCTTCATTTAGATATTCTGCGTCTCATTTGCGTTCGTGCTCACCAGGTCGTCCAACACTGCGTGAGCTGTCTCGGTGCTGTGGTGAACAAGGTCACACACAACTACAAGTTTGTCTGGGCTTGTTTTAATCGCTACTATGGTAAGACAGGAACTTTTCTTCAACAGAAAACATATAGAAATACATTAATTTTGTACCTTCCTGCAGGGGCTTTGGCAAAACTGAAAACTCAACATCAGGAGGACCCCACGAGTCCGACTCTGGTCAACAACAAGCCCACACTCCTGCGCTCGCTGTTCACTGTGGGGGCTCTCTGTCGACACTTTGACTTTGACGTGGAAGAGTTCAAAGGAGCCACTAAGGTAAAAGTTCAGTGTTTTCTAATAGTGTTTGTGGTCAGTGTCTAATTGCCGTTTTTAATTTCACACACAGATCGTGATCAAAGACAAGGTTCTGGAGCTGCTGATGTACTTCACCACTCACCAGGATGAGGAAGTGCAGATTAAGGCGCTCATCGGACTGGGTAGAGATTCAAACACATTGGCGAAGATTTAAATATGAAAAAAATCCCTCTACATTCATTCATGTTTCTTATTATTTGAAGGCTTCCAGTTCATCATGTACCCAGAGCTGATGTTTGTGCAGGATGTGAAGGTCTTGTACAACAACAATCTGTCCGATGAAAGCGTGTCGGTCAGTTTAAAGATACAAGTGTTGAAGAACCTCCAGACGTATCTTCAGGAGGAGGACTCTCGGATGCAGGAGGCTGATCGCGAATGTGAGTTTTACACGTTTTTGTATTTCCACTTGTAAAACATCTCTAACTGGATCAATCTGACGGCATATCCAGGGAAGAAGACGGCGAAACAGGAGGATCTGAAGGAAATGGGGGATGTCTCGTCAGGCATGAGCAGCTCGATCATGCAGATTTACTTAAAGCAGGTGTTGGAGTCCTTCTTTCACACTCAGTCGACTGTGCGCCATTATGCCCTTAATGTGATCACACTAACTCTGGGTCAGGGGCTTATACACCCTGTACAGGTAAATCACGTGGACCCATGTCTATTTTTCTTAAACCTTCAGCTGCTAATAGACTCTGTGTTTCAGTGTGTGCCGTACTTGATTGCTATGGGAACAGATCCTGAACCAACCATGAAAAACAAGGCAGACAACCAGTTGGTGGAGATCGACAAGAAATACTCAGGTTTTATCCATGTAAGTGACAATTTCCAAGACAAGTTTATCTGTACAGCACAATTCATGCACAAAGCAGTTCAAAGGGCTTTATGGAATAAGAAAGACATTAAAATCACACAAATCAAAGCATAAATAATCATCATAAAATTAACATTCAAAGAGAAGAAGCAGAATAAAAACCTTTCTGTCACATGTAGCTAAACAGAACAGAGCCTGGATTTAAACATCGTCAAAGTCGAGTCTGTCTCACATCTTCAGGAAGAATGTTCCAGGTTTAAACTGCACAAAACTGAAACGTAGATTCCCCATGTTTGGTACCGGTTTTGTCCTGGTTTTGTCCCAGTTTAGTCCTGATTTAGTCCTGGATTAGACCTGGTTTACTCCTGGTTTAGACCTGATTCAGTCCTGCTTTAGTCTTGATCTAGTCCTGTTTTAGTCCCGATTCAGTCCCGGTTTAGTCCTGGTTTAGTCATAGTTTAGTCCTGATTTTGTCCTGGTTTAGCCCCGATTTATTCCTGATTTAGTCCTGATTTAGTCCTGATTTAGTCCTTCTTTAGTCCTAGTTTAGTCCTGGTTTAGTCCGGGTTTTGTCCTGGTTTTGTCCTGGTTTTGTCTCGATTTAGTCTCGATTTAGTCTCGCTTTAGTCCTGCTTTAGTCCTGCTTTAGTCCTGCTTTAGTCCTGCTTTAGTCCTGGTTTAGTCCTGGTTTAGTCCTGGTTTAGTCCTGGTTTAGTCCTGGTTTAGTCCTGGTTTAGTCCTGGTTTAGTCCTGGTTCAGTCCTGGTTCAGTCCTGACTCTGGGCACTAGCAGGTGGCCAGTCCTTCCATAAAAAAACTTTTCTAGCTCTATAAACATTTCAAAACCAAACCCTGAATTTCTTGTCTGTTTCCCTCCAGATGAAAGCTGTTGCCGGTTTGAAGATGTCGTATCAAGTGCAACAGGCCATACACGGATCCAAAACTGCTGTGGTCCGAGGTTTTCGTCCTGATGACAGAGACGCCGCCCTCTGCTCTCACCTCTACACGATGGTCCGTGGAAACCGCCAGCACAGACGAGCTTTCCTCATATCACTGCTCAACTTGTTTGACGACAGCACTGTAAGTTTTGTACTATTTTGAAAGTTAAAAGTTTTCTTCTTACAGAGTTTAAATGAATCAATGTTTGTCTTGAACAGAAAACAGAAGTCAACATGGTGCTGTTTGTAGCAGACAACTTGGCCTGCTTTCCGTACCAGACACAAGATGAGCCACTGTTTATAATGCACCATATTGATATTACTCTATCTGTGTCTGGTAGCAATCTTCTCCAGTCTTTTAAAGAGGTAAGACAAACCTTATTTTGCAATTTAGCAAGTAAAATTGGATACTTATGTGTGAATTATTTGGGCAGTCTTTACGAAAGGAACCAGTGCCCCGAAAGAAAACTGCAAAGAAAAAAGAGAAGAAGAAAAAGAAACACAAAAAGAGAAAGTACAACTCTGAAGATGAAGAGGACAGCAGCGAGGAAAGCAGCAGCAGCAGCAGCTCCAGCAGCAGCAGTGAGGAAGAGGAGGAGGTAGTGGTCCGAAAGAAAACCAAGTCTGCGGATTCAGACTCGGATTTGGACGATGAGGATGCTGTTTTAGACCGTCTGCCTGACAACCCCGGGCCTCTGCTGGACTTTGCCAGTGCCTCGCAAGGTGTACTGCTACTGCTAATGCTAAAACAACACTTAAAGAATCTCTACGGCTTCTCTGACAGGTAAAAACTACAACAAACTTACCTTTTTATCTTCTATCATGTCATTTATAATTAATGTTAATGTTCTGTTTTTTGTCATTGCAGCAAAATCCAGAAGTATTCCCCAACAGAGTCAGCCAAAGTCTATGACAAGGCAGTGAACAGAAAGTCCAGTGTGCATTTTAACCCACGACAAACACTGGATTTCCTAAAGACCGATCTCGCTAACACGAATCTCAACTACGAATCCAAGCGAAATATTGTGAAGCAGTTCTTAGATGTAAGTATCACAAGATTTGGAAATGTTTCAGTGTGATGTGTGGTATTTGTGTTATATTAATGTTAAGTAACGCACACCTCAGTGAAAATGCTGTGACTGATTATCGTGTTTTCTAGTTCAAGTTACTGATGGAGCATTTGGATCGTGAAGAGGAGGAGGAGGACGGTGAAGCTAACGCCAATGCCAAAAACAAAGTCATTACTTCCCTGCTTAAAGGTCCAAAAATACAAAGCAACAACCATCACACTGAAGCTGCTCCAGTGGAGACAAGCGACGAAGAAAGTGACGATGAGAGTCCTCCAGCGGTAAAATTATGCTTTTTTAATATATATATATATATATATATCAGTTTTTGTTTCTTTTAGATGGAGCTGTTACATTTTTCATTTTACTTCACAGAGGAAATCCAGAAAAGGTGGTGATTCAGCTGAGGATTCAGGTCAAAAGAATGAACCTGTGGAGGTCATGGACATCATCGCCACCTTCTGTCCTAAATACAAAGACCGGCCACAGATCGCCAGGGTTGTTGAGAAGAACAGAAAAGGCTACAGTATACACTGGATGACAGGAACTTACTCTGGGCCTTGGTCAGTCGCAAAGAAAAAGGACGGTCGCAAAAAGGTGCCTTGGGTCGACACTGTCAAAGAATCGGACATAATTTACAAGAAAATAAATCTGACAAGTGGACAGAAGCTCTCAAACAAAGTAGTACACACACTCCGGGCGCTTTATGCTACCAAGGATGCATCAAAGAAATAAATTACTCCCACGATGTTAACTATGCTGTAGAGAAAACATAAGAGGCAGTGGCAGTATGTTAACATTGACCTTTTTGAAAACAAGACTGATGTAAATGTTAAAGATGCATACCATAAGAAGGAAATGTTTAGGAAAACATTGTATGGGAGTTCCTTCGCTGTTGTGCAGCAACTCTGTTTTTGATTTTTACTCCCACTGTATAATAGTTTAAAACATGTTTATATCTGAACATAATTCTGTAAAAAATAAGTGAATGTTGGAAGTTAGTGTATTCATGCTGTTCTTAATAAAGTGTTTTTTGGAGTTTAAACTAGCATCAGATCTTTTATTTACAAGAGTCTGAAATAACCATTTTTCTGTTTTTGTTTCTGGATTTATAGTTGCAACACAGCAACATGTAAATGTGTCCTTGTTTTTAAACCAAGCAGTATGTGCCAATATACAGGGGAATTTGACGTTTTTTAATGTATATTTTGATGTTATATAAAAAAGTGCTGAAAAGATTTCCCCCTGTATCTTTGAAGTCAATACTGCAATAAATCATCCCTCTGCCTTTGTTATTTGTGGATTATTAAATCACTTTCATGATTTTCCCAGACGTTCTATTGTTGTTATTTATGAATGTGACCAGATGGTGGCAGCACGTGAGCGCGTCACTGCTGCGCTAAAATAAAACCACGAAGAAGAGCGAACCCGGAAGTGTCTCAGCTGCATGAGGTTGGCGGGCAACTGAATAAAGTGTTTTCCAACTTTTATTTTTTCTGGAACGACCAACAAAACTTCACATAGACACAGTTCACGAGACGTCTTTCACAGGGTAATTTATACATACAATTAACTAGACAAAATAGTAATTTACTCATAAAGATTCTATATTAGACAAAAGAGCCTGTTAGCATTTAGTTAGCTTCTGTTTTAAGCAACTACAACCAACTATTCTGCTGCAGAAGCTCTGAAAAAACGGCACAAACCTTTAATATCCTGTTTATGTTTGATTTAACTCCTAAAAGCACCTGGTCCTTACATCGTCTGTGTCTTCTGTTGTCCTCTGTGCATGTTGTCCTCTGTTTATGCATGTTGTCTTCTGTTTAGGCTGTCTTCTGTGCAAGTTGTTCTTTGTTCATGTCCTATCTTCATGTTGTCCTCTGTTCATTCTGTCCTCTGTGTATGTTGTCTTCTTTTCTTGTCCTGTGTTCATGTTGTCTCATGTTCATGTTGTCCTCTGTTCACGTTGTCCTCTATTCATGCTGTCCTCTGTTTGATGTTGTCTGCTCACGTTGTCCTCTGTTTCACACTGTCCTGTTTCACATTGTCCTCTGCTACGTTGTCCTCTATTCATGCTGGGCTCTGTTTCATGTTGTCCTCTGGTCACGTCGTCCTCTGGTCACGTCGTCCTCTGGTCACGTCGTCCTCTGTTTCACACTGTCCTCTGCTCACGTCGTCCTCTGCTCACATTGTCCTCTGTTCACTCCGTCCTCTGTTCACTCCGTCCTCTGTTCACTCCGTCCTCTGTTCCACACTGTCCTCTGTTCCACACTGTCCTCTGTTCCACACTGTCCTCTGTTCCACACTGTCCTCTGCTCACGTCGTCCTCTGCTCACGTCGTCCTCTGCTCACGTTGTCCTCTGCTGATGTTGCTCAGAGAGAAATCACCGGTTCCTGAGCCATGCCGTCCAGCGTCGGACCCAGCAGCCCCACCGCGGCCATCGCTGAAGCTCTGGAGAACTCCGCCCGACTGATCGACAGACACCTGCAGGATGACCGCTGCTTCCCGGACTTATCCGAGCTCCTGAGCGTCCCCTCGCACAGTACGTAAATACACCCGAAAGACAATATGTGAACACAGCTGCAGAACATCATGCCTCCTGTGACAGTTCGTTGGGAAACACATGTCTGTCCAGTTACTCACCAGTTTATCATTAATGTGATGTGTGTCATTAATTATCTGAATGTTGTTGAAAGTCTGAAGTGTTGTCTCTCTGTTGTAGACATGGCCTCTCTGTCCGGTGTGTCAGACATGGACTATCCTCTACAGGGGCAGGGTTTGCTGAGTGTCCCGAACCTGCCGGAGCTCAGTGCTGTGCGGCGCATTCCACTTCCTCCAGAACTGGTGGAGCAGTTCAGCCGTATCCTTTGTATTTATTCATCATTTAATTATATCATCATGCAAAGAGTTCTGTTCTTAACTTCTTCAAAGATATGCAGTGTAACTGTATGATGGGTGTTTTTCCTGAAATTTCCAGAGCGTGGCTCACGATTGACAATGACATCTTTATGTGGAATTATGAAGATGGGTAAATTGATTATATTATTTACAAAGAGACACTGATCTGACAGAGGCTAGAGGTCTCTCTAAATAATCTGCTACATTCAATCTCAAACTTCTTTTTCAGAGGAGATGTTGCTTATTTTGATGGTCTTATTGAAACAATTTTAGCTGTGGGCCTCGTAAAACCAAAGCCAGGTGTGTACAGACTCAGCATTATGAACGCAGAGTTTCACTCATAACGTCCTGCTTCTGTTTTCCTCTCAGGGATTCTACAGCCTCACATTCACTATCTGTTAGTGTTGGCCACGTCTGTTGATGTCGTTATCCTGGGGCTCAGTTTTCCCAAAAGTCAGGGCGGTAAGTAATGATCAAGAGCGGTCCATGGTACCAAAGGTGCAAATCGGGCATCTGGATGATGTTTTTACATTTGTTAATCTAGATTTAATATGTAATATGTGTGTCTTGTCGCTTAAATTGCTGTGTTTTAACCTGTAACCAGCCTGTTTGTCCTTTTGGTCTCAGGTTTGAACGACAGCATGTCGGGAGGAATGCAGCTGCTTCCAGATCCACTCTTTTCAATTCCCACCGACAACATCTACATGCTCTCTATCACATCCACTGACTTGGGACGCATCTTTATGGCAGGAAAAGATGGCTGCCTTTATGAGATAGCGTACCAAGCAGAGGCAGGGTGGCTGACCCAGCGCTGTAGAAAAATAAACCATTCAAAGAGCACACTGTCCTTTCTCGTTCCCTCAGTGCTGCAGTTCTCCTTTTCTGAAGATGGTATGAAAAAAAATAGATGTTCCTCTATTCTATACATATTCTAGTTTGGCTTTTAAAATGTTTTTTGTTTGTTTTCTCCTACAGATCCTATCGTACAGATTGCAATTGACAATTCTCGAAATGTCCTTTTTACTCGGTCTGAGAAAGGGGTTTTGCAGGTACGTTTTAGTCACTGTTTTTGTTCCAGTCTCATAAATTTACTTCACTGTTTCTGATTGATTCAGGTGTATGACCTTGGTGCTGATGGACAAGGCATGAGTCGTGTGGCCACTATGTCCCAGAATGCCATTGTAGCAGCAGCAGGGAATATCGCCAGGTATGTTTCTTTATCTTTGAAATAATTTTATATTCACTTTGAAAGTCTCATTTCATCAATTCATGAATTAGTATAATATGCATCAGGCTCTAACAACAGCCTGGGATAAACTAAAGTTAAGGCATCGATTAATTTATGTTAAGTTGTTATGGTTAAAGTTAGAATCAATCCCAAGGAAATGAATGTAAATGTATGTAAAGTCCTCCTGGAAAAATAACTTGTGTGTGTTTGTTTTTGCTCACAGAACAATTGATCGCTCCGTCTTTAAGCCGATTGTTCAGATTTCTGTAATAACCAGATCTGAGTCGTCAGACTGCCATCTGCTGGCCGTCACACATGCAGGTAATTCTACTCATTACAGCTGGTCTGTCTTATAATCTTTATAAGATATAATCTATTTTATAAAGATCATTCAATCTGCAAACTGTTTTTTACTGTCCAGTTTGATTTTACAAAACCTCCCGGTGCACAGTGTGACGGTGCAGTCATTTTGAGCCTGATAAAGTTAAAATAATTCAGTAAAATAGAACATTGATGGTCAAGATGGAGTTTTTCCAAAGTTGCCAGTCTCACCAGAAATAAAGCCCTGAGAAGAAACCTGTTCTAGTTTAATTCATTTTTAAATGTCATTTTGGTTTTGTAGGCGTTCGTCTGTATTTCACTACAGCCCCGTTCGCCCCTGCGCTCCAAAAACACCTTCCAGTTCGGCCCAGTTTACTGTCTCTGGTCCATGTCCGACTCCCACCAGGATTTTCTGCTTCTTCAACACTTCAGAAGCCCTCGAAGGTTCACAAAGCTCTCCACAGCAAAGGTAACAGAACATGGCAGATAGTGGTTAAAGTAAGACTCTTTATATCACTCGTTCCATTGTTCTTTTGGTTTTTTTTTGCAGGCGTTTTGCTTATGGCTGCTTCTGAAACAGAGGACAGTGATATTTTGTGGTGCATCAACCACGACTCATTTCCTTTCAAAAAGCCACTTATGGAGACTCAGGTTGGTGTTGGTCTTTTTTATTTTGTTCTTGGATGGCTCAGTTTTTACACTAATTCAACTGTTCCCATGTGCTGCAGATGATGTCTAATGTCGATGGTCATTCCTGGGCTCTCTGTGCTTTAAATGAAGAAAAACCAACCAGGATTTCTACTCCTCTAAACAAAGATCAAATCCCCATAACCGACGCTCCTGTGGTTGTTCAGCAGCACAATGTCCCACCTCAGAAATTTGTCCTCCTTTCAGCCAAGGTCTAACCTCTTAACGCCAACGATCTCTTTACTTTACTGTTTTTCAGTTTTACTCATTTCTGTCTTTTTTCTTTTTGTAGGGAAGTCACATTTTTCAGAAACTACGTCCCGTGGATCAGCTGCGCCACCTGCTGGTTAGCTGTGCTGGAGGAGAAAGTGAAGACATCGAGAGGTTCTTTAAGCTTCACAGGGTAAGACTTTTTGGCTCATTACAAATTTAAGTTTCATTTACTGGGGAAATGTCTCATACACAAAACGTTTTCAGGAAGAACAGGCCTGTGCCACGTCTCTGATTCTGTCCTGCTCCACCGCTGCTTGTGATCGAGAGGTTTCACAGTGGGCAACCAGAGCGTTCTTCAGGTTAGAGCAGTTCCGATCTACTTAAATGGACCATTATGTAGATAAATAAATAAATCTTTTCAATTTCCACAATCAGATACGGAGGAGAGGCACAGATGAGGTTCCCTGCAGCTATGACCAGCCCCAGCACCGTCGGGCCTCTCATGAGCTCGCCAGCACCAGGTGAGTCTCAAAACTCCTTTAAGACTTTACCTCATTTTACTAATAGAATCTTTTTTCTCTCAGGTATTGTTCCTCCACTGTTGGCTACTCCGTTCACACCTATGCCATCAGGCACTGCCCCAATGACCCCGATGTCGGCTGGACCAGAGGTGATATTCTCAGGGAAACATAACGGCATCTGCATCTATTTCGCTCGTATTCTCGGGTTGGTGATGATTGATTCTACAGATTTTTTTCTAAGTTCTGATTTCAAAGTTTTAACCAAATGTATGTTTTTGATTTAACAGAAACATATGGGATGGAAGCCTTGCTGTTGAGAAAACGATAAGTAAAGGAAGCCAGAATGTGACTATTGTAAGCACTTGCACTTGTACTTGTAGTTGTACTTTTACTCATACTCATCCTCGTTTGTATAATGATGGCGATGGGCCTGGATCACTGCTAATGACCTGTTCTGGTTTCAGTTGGAGAGCAGTGTCAGTTCCTTCGATCTGGAGGCGGTGCTTCTCGAGCTCTGTGGCCTGCGAGAATTTCTGGACAGAAACTCCCAGTTTAATCCATCCTCTCTTGATGCCGTGAGGTAAGAGGAAAACTGCTCAGATTTGAGAAATGTTGATAAGTTTGCAGTGTTTTCTTCTGAGCCACTGAGACTGTTGTACAAATGTTTTCAGTTTGGTGAACTGTGTGAGGCTGAGAAAGTCTGCATCCTAAACACTGAATAATTTAGAATCCAGCCCTTAATGAACATCTGTTTTCCTTGTCACTTTTAGCTCCCCAGCCAATTTACAGCAGAGGCTGCTGGGATTCATGCGACCTGATGGTGCCAACACTCAGCAGGTTCAGCAAGAGCTGCAGAGAAAATACCACAGTGAGTTACTGCTGCACTCTTATCACTTTTAATACATTAGTTTTATCATATTTTAGGTCACATTAAAGCCTGTGACGTGTTTTTGTCTTGTAGCCAAGGCTCAGCTCTATGAGAAGGTTTCTCTTCAGGGCATCCAACAGTTAGTGCATCGCTCCCATCAGACACTGGCTCTGTGGAAGCTTCTGTGTGACCATCAGTTTAGCCTCATTATGTCTGAGCTGCCCAAGGTAACGCAGCATTTCAACCACAGGTCTGACTTCCTTTGGAGTTTTTATTCATTTTCCAACTTATGACTTTTAGGATATTCAGGAGCAGATGAAGGGAGTGAGTTTTAAAGATGTGGTGATTCGAGGGAGAGGGCTGTCCGGAGCCCTCATCACTGCTCTCATTAACGTCTACATTAAAGATAATGCCTCTGTGGATGCTGTTAGCACTCACCTGCGTGACCTCTGCCCTCTGCTGTACAGCAGTGATGACAGTATATGCTCCAAGGTACAATATGCGAAACTTCTCTCTAAATTTTATGTTGCCATCGTTGAAAGTGTTTAGTGTTTTTTGATTATATTTACTTTTGTCTCAGGCAAATGAGCTGCTACAGAGTTCAAAGCAGATTCAGAGTAAAGCAGAAAAGGAGAGAACCCTCAGGGAGTCTCTGCGGCTCTACCAGCAGATCAGCCAACACACAGACCTGTCTTTAGTCTGCTCCCAGTATCGACACGGTACTCCACTCCCCGCCTCCTCGGTTTACCCATGCGCTCCATACCACATTCTCTGCTAACTCCGTTTGTTTTAATGTCAGTTCGTTTCTATGAGGGTGTCCTGGAGTTGTGCCTCACAGCTGCAGATAAGAAAGATCCACAAAGACTTGGTCCTCACTTCTATAAAAATGGGGAGCCAGACGACGACAAAGTGGGCCAACAAGCGTTTCAGGAGAGGTAAACCACACAAACGCACACAAACACACACACAAACACACAAACGAGGAAGAATCTGAGCTAGTGATAAAACTGCGGCTCAATTTTGAATCTTTCCTTAGACTTTTATGCTACAAGTGCATCACAGACACAATGCAAGAGCTCGTGAACCAGAGCAAAGCAGCCCCACAGTCTCCCAGTGTGCCCAAGCAACCAGGACCCCCCGTCATGACCTCTGACCCCAACATGCTTAGTAATGAAGAGGCTACAGCACATGTGAGTAACCAGGGCATTTGAGTTTTCTGCAGAAACTTAGAACAGTGTGAAGATGTGAGACAGACCTGTGCATGTGGCTGAAAGGGTTTTATTCTGCACTCGGCTCTTTTAATGTTCATTTTATGGTGATTATTCATGTTTTCATCTGTTGTATTGTGATTTTAATGTCTTTCTTATTCTGTGAAGCACTTTGAGTTACTTGCTACTTGCCTAGAATATTTTAAACCGATTATATTTCTTCTTTTTTAGTTTGAACAAATGCTGGGACTGGCACAGAGGTCTCAAGATGAATTATTTCACATTGCTCTGTACAACTGGCTGATTCAGGCTGATCTGACGGACAAACTGCTCGAGGTACTTCGACTTAAAAACCTGAACTGCATCAAACGGAGAAAATGCTGCTGTGTCTTTGTCTGATTCGTGTTTATTGTCTTGGCTGTGCAGGTGAACTCTCCGCACCTGGAGGAGCACCTGATGCACATGATTAAGCAGGACCAGAGTAAAGTCCACAATATGGACCTCTTATGGCGCTATTATGAAAAGAACCGGAATTTTGGCAAAGCTGCTCATGTCCTGGCTCGCCTCGCGGAAATGCACAGGTGCAGTACAACACTACACATCTTCTGACTCTACTTTAACTCTTTCAAACCTTTTTTTTTTTTTTTTTCAAAAGTAAAATCTGTCAACTAGACAAAAAGTTGTAGGAGTGAAGACGTTTCGCTGCTCATCCAAGCCGCCTCTTCAGTTCTTTAGTTCACTCCTATAACTTTTTGTCCAGTTGACTTTTGACCTGGACGACTGAGGATTACACAGACTTTTTCATTTCTTTATTTATTTTTGCAGTACCGAGATCTCTCTGAAACAGCGTCTGGAGTATATCGCTCGAGCCATTCTATCTGCCAAGAGCGCCTCCTGCATCTCCGCCCAAGCAGCCGACGGGGAGTTCCTTCACGAGCTGGAGGAGAAGATGGAGGTGTGTGTGGGTGATGCAGCTGACTTTATGCAAATGATTTGAACTGGTTTTTAGCAAAGCCTTTCTTGCAGCTTGTGCGTATTCAAGTTCAGATTCAAGAAACCCTCATGAGACAGTACTCCCACCACCCCTCAGTGAAGACGGTCATCTCTCAGCTGGACTCGGAGCTTATGGATATTACCAAGGTAACAGAGAAATATGCATGAGATCCCACTGGTTTTAGAGCTTTACTTGTAGCTTAACATCACCAGCTTCTTGTGAATGAATAACACGATGCAAATCACCTCGAGTGTCCACAGTGCATCATTTTTTCTCTCCACACAAGCGCTTTACTGCACATATTAATACTGGGGATCAAACATCAAGTTCACATGGGAAGAGGCTAAGGAGAACAAACCGGTCTTCTTAGATTGTGCAGTAACTATAGGAGAGGACCGGTATCTCCAGGTAGAAGTCTTCTACTCTGGCCAATACCTGCTGTTTGATTCACACCATCCACTGCAGCACAAACTTGGAGGGAAAAGTGAAGGAGGAGCAGCACGTGGAGAAAGTCCTCTCTGCTTGTGGAGATCCAAAATGAGCCTTCAATAGATCTAAGAGCAAAAAAACAGGACAACAGGGAATCTGAACCTAGAAAGAAAGGTGTTGCCATTCTTTAAACAGTTGGTGTGTCTGAAAAACAGAATATTTTCAGACAGTTTGAGATTTCGATCTATTTAAAACCTACAAACACAGAAACTGGTTCAACCAAAGGACAAAACCCCGAGCCACAAACAAAGTAATGTGTCTTTTCCATTCAGTGTAGTGAAGAGTGAGCGTCACACTGGAGAAACTAAACAGACACCAACATTGTCAAGAGAGCAGCTCAGGACCCCAGTCTGCCGTACATCTCAAAGACACTAACCACTCCAGAGAAAAGAAATGGTGTGAGAGGAGAGTTAAATCATCCTCAAACAGGAATAGAGTCTGAGACATAATCTCACAGAACTATGAGACCCAAAACAAACAGGAACAAAGAGAACAATCGGCAATCCAGCAGTAATCTGACTAAAACTTGGATGAGCAGCGAAACGTCTTCACTCCTACAACGATTTGTCCAGTGACAGATTTAAATTTTGTCTTTTTGCTCTGGATCAGACGTGGACGACTGAGGGACACAGACGACTCATTTTTAGACCTGAATTTCTGATTGAGCACTATGATGTTATGAAATGTTTTAAAAGTCATATATTGAGTGCTTATTCTAAATGTCTGCAGCTCTATGGGGAGTTTGCCGACCTCTACAAACTGTCCGAGTGCAAACTGGCCCTTATTCACTGCGCGGGACATTCTGACCCCATCCTGGTTCAGTCACTGTGGCTGGAAATCATGGAGAAAGGTCGGTGCAGAGAATTGTTTTCATTTATCTCAGAGTTTAATAGCCACACCTTTGATTTATGATGTTTCTCCTTCAGAACTGGCAGACTCCGTGGCCATGAGCCCTGCAGATCGAATGAGGTCTCTCAGTTTGAAGCTGATCTCACTGGGAAGGATGTATGCGGGAACGCCAAGATACTTTCCATTAGGTGAGAACTTGGCTGTTTTGATTTTGTTGAGCCATTTCATCATAAAAGTACACAGCGTCTGTTTTATAAATGTACAGAGGTGGAGTTATCTTCGAATAACTGTCTTTTCCCAGAGTTCCTAGTGAAGTATTTGGAGCAGGAAGTGTGTCGTCTTAACTGGGATGTTGGTTTTGTCACGTCGACCATGCTGGAGATCGGGGTACAGCTGCCACGCCTCCTCGAAGTTTATGACCAGCTCTTCAAAACACGGGCATGTGCATTCATCTGTTTCTTGTTGATTGGAAAAGGCAGAAGAGCCGCACTAAATGTTGTGTGTAACTTGTGCGTCTTTAGGATCCCTGTTGGCAGCGTCTGAAAAAGCCGCTTCATTTGGTCGAGTGTATTCACGTCCTTCTGTCTGGATATGTGGACGACCCGAGCAAAGTGCCGACTTATGACCGGTAAGCACTGCAGCTGACGTAGCTAACATGCTAGCATAGACTGTATATGTAAATGGACATGGCTAACCTGCTAGCGCCGAGTTCCAAACAGGAAGGGAGTTATTTTGAGGGGTTTTTTTTTTATATATATATATATATATATATATAAGTTCATTTTTATTTATTTTTTATCTTGAGCTAACCTTTTATTTTTTTTGGGGGGGGGGGGGGGGGGGGAAGTTTTTTTTGTATTAATATTTTTAGTTCATTCATTATTTTTTTTTTTTTTTTTTTTTTGGGTTATTTTGAGTAATTGTTTTTTTTTTTTTTTTTTCTTTTGTTTTTGATGTTGAGGTTTTGTTTATTTAAAATTTTTGTTCTCTTGATTTTATTTATTTTTTTGTTATTTTGAGGATTTTTTTTTTGTTTTGTTTTTTTTTGAAAAACCATCCCTCCTCTCTCTGTCCCTGCTGCTTCAGACTCATGTTGGTCTTAAATGTTCGTATTAACCCTCTACATGATCCTGGGGTTTTTATTTCACGTCTGTGTCTGTAAATCAACATATGAACATTAATATCAGACACATCAGGTCCTTCTGTCCCCGACGTCGCTCCTGTTAGCGTTAGCAACAGGTTTGATTGACAGCGTTGCTAAGCGCCCGCTCCCTGTTAAACCAGGGCTGTGTGGGCGGTAAGGGGCGTTACTTTCAACAACCTTGCTCTTGATTGGCTCTTTGGTTGCTATGATACTCAGAATTCCAACTATAGAACTCGGCTCCAAATTAGCCGCTGTAACTGCTCTGGCCTCGATGAGCTTCATGTGACTGGAGCTGACACTTATAATCATTTTGACGACTTCTTTTTGTATTTTCAGACGAAGGTTTACCAACGTGTGTCTGGACAACATCTGCGGATATTTAGTGGAGCTACAATCTCTCAGCCCCAACTCAGCCCTTCAGCACATCATCAGTAATTTCAAAGCTTTGCAGGCCAAGCTGGAGAAACTGCACTGACAGGTGACCCCGACTCCGACAGGTGACCCCGACTCCGACAGGTGACCCCGACTCCGACAGGTGACCCCGGTCCTGTCAGGTGACCCCGACTCCGACAGGTGACCCCGGTCCTGTCAGGTGACCCCGGCCCTGTCAGGTGACCCCGGCCCTGTCAGGTGACCCCGGCCCTGTCACGTGACCCCGGTCCTGTCACGTGACCCCGGCCCTGTCACAGTCGACCTCCATTAAACAAATGCACCTGTAAATTCTCCCTGTCGTCTGATCTGCAGATACGTCACTTTCCCAGACACAGACTATGGGATTTGTCAACAGTTTTCTAACTTATTTAATACAGTTTGAAGGGGGTATATTTGTATTATCTGCTAAATGATGCAAACCATGATAATTGTGTCTTGAACATAAAACGCCGTGTGTGTTTTCCAGTTTTCAGTGACTGTCTCTCACATAAGACCCACATGGAGCAGTGTTGAAATTATGTACAAAATGTGGCCAAAACTCTATTCGAAACACGATTTTGTGTCTTTTTATTTAGCTTTTTTCCTTAACATTTTTAGAACTCAACACTTGTCCCTCATAAAAACACTTTTATAAAGAAATGAAGTTGTCCCTGCTTTTGTATATTTATGCTTTGAAAAAACTATAAAACGTTTACAAAATCATTTACAGTGGCTTAAATAAACGACATGCTGTGACGTCTCACTGATTTAATGCTTCTTTCCATAATTACGGTTAATTGCCTTTAATTACGATCCACGCTCATGGTTTCTTTGTTATTCAGACTAATTGCTTAAGGTTGTTTTTTCCTAATTAGTTCTACACAATAGTCGGCAATTATGTGTAATTTTATTTGTGCTGTGTGCAGATTTTCAGTCACTGCTGTTCTCTGCAGCGACTGTAAACGGAGAAATAAATCCTCAGATATTAGATCTTTGGATGTAAACTGTAAACATTTAGTTCAACATTTGTCATGAAAACCGTTTGTAGACTGTTCCATGATGCTGGGCCTTTTTAGTTACATGAATAAAGGACAAACTTGTACAATACCATACTTTTACATACACACAAAAGGATTATAGTAAGTTTACAAATATGCAAAGTGTTGGAGGCATGAATTTGTTCAGATTAGTTTAGTTTAGTGGTTTATTTTAACAGGGACCAAACACATTAAACTTCTAAAAGCTGAAGCTCGTTTCTATCTGCAGATTACAAACAATTAAAATACATCTAAGAGTCCATCCATTTACAATCAAACCTGCAAATAAACCTCCCGTTCTTTATTTAAAAACGTCACACTCCACATTTAAAATGACTCAAATATTATGGCAAAAATGACCAGATAAACTCCACAAATCAGTGTCGACGGAGCTGATTCTAAAACGGCGTCAGACTCAAATTCACACAGGCCAAAATTTAAAACTGACTCAGCCGTGGGCCAAACTAAATATTGATAAATTTCAACAACATCTGCATGTTTTTCAGAAGGGCTGGATTAAATTTGAGTGAGGCGACAGGAGCAGATGCTGATAAGTGTCGACAGAAGATGCTCATAGTATTAAAGGTGCATGAGCTGTACAGGAGAGACGGACGACGGACGACGGGCAGCTCGAATATCTGATGTGATGAGGCTGAGCCGCATCTGAGGAATCTGCAGGGACTGATCTGTGGACCTGGATGTTCTGACGGTCTGGATGGATGAAACAAAGTCTAAACCGGGACGAGACCAGGACTAAACCAGGACTAAACCAGGACTAAACCAGGACTAAACCAGGACTAAATCAGGACTAATCCAGGACTAATCCAGGACTAAACCAGGATTAAACAAGGACAAAACAAGGACAAAACAAGGACAAAACCAGAACTAAACCAGGACTTAACCAGGACTTAACCAGGACTTAACCAGGACGAAACAAGGACTAAACAGGGACTAAACCGGTACTTAACCAGGATTTAACCAGGATAAAACCAGGATTAAACAAGGACGAAACGGGGACTAAACCAGGACTGAACCAGGACTTAACCAGGACTAAATCAGGATTAAACAAGGACGAAACAGGGACTAAACCAGGACTGAACCTGTTGAATCAGTGTTTCAGTTTTGTTCAGTTTAAATCTGTCTCACTGAAGATGTGACACAGACTCGACTCTGACTATGTTTAAATCCAGGCTGGTTCTGTTTAGCTGCTGTGACTGAACGAGTTTTATAAAGGTTATTCTGCCTCTTCAAATCTAAGCAACTTATTCAAAATTATGAATAATGCAGCTCCACCTACATAGAAAGAAATGTATTTCATTTTATTGTGTTTTCCTGCTAATATTAATGATGAACTGAGTCTTATATTGTAATTGTAAAGAAATGTGTGTTTAAATGTTCAGAGTCTGCACATGGGAAGCAGCAGCGGCTGAATCTGGTACAAATCATCGTTTCTTTTGTAAGATTAATGAATTTGTGCAGGTCTCTGACAAAGTGCAAAGAAAGAGAAAGAAAGAATTGTTTTTTCAATCTCTTTCTACGAGTGGCATGAGCAGGAGAGCTTCTTCACTCCAGACAGGAAAATGTAGGGAATAATGCAGGTGTACGAGGCAGCGAGGTAACTGGCGACTTCCACCACGATCGGAGACATGTGGAAGTTATTGGTGATGCGCAAAAGCATGTGAGTCAACCAACAAACCAAGAACACACTGGCCACAGCCACCACACTTTTCGCTGCCCTCACTTGGATCTTCGAGCCCGACTTCACTGACATCTGAGGAGGCTTTGGAAGAGCGTCCGGTGGACCAGCTCGGCTTGGAGCCTGTGTTTTGGACGATGGTCCTTGAGGAACAGCATCAACCCCGATCCTGTTCTCATCACTCCTCGTTGCATCTTTCTTCTTGGAGAGTTCAGTTTCGTGACCTTTGATGCGCCTGTGGTTTTGCAGGAGGGTGATCACAATCTGGACACTGATGGTTACGATCCCAGCGAGTGGAAGAGCGTTCGCCAAGGTCAAGTAAATAATTTCATACGTTTGTCCCGCTATGGCGTCTGGAAAGTAATCCACGCAGTCAGCCGCACTCTCGTTGCTTCCTTCTACCTTGACAAAGAAGAAGTGTGGAATGCTGAACACCACGGCCACTGTCCAGCTTCCAGCCAGCAGACACGCCACCAAACGCAGACTGTCCATCTGCACGGGACCCCCGCCTCTTTTAAGGGACCCAACCAACTTCTGGTGCCAGAAAATGCTGATGAAGAAAGTGGTGAAAATGCTGCTGGTTTCAGACAAGTCGGCACTGAAGCGGAACACGCCACAGTAAGTCTCTCCTAAGAACCATCTGCCAGCGAAGTCGGCCATAGTGTCCGGGAGGTCCACCAGGTAGTTGGTGATGAGGTTGGAGATGGCCAGGTTGATGAAGAGGATCTCGTTGGTGCGTAATGTGGATAAGGCTTTTGGAAAGGAGCGCACAGCCAGCCAGTTGTTTCCTAAAACCCCAGCGATGAACATGAGAGCTCTGACGAGGGATTCGATCAGTTCCTCTGCTTCCATTGCGTTCGAGTCAACACCAACGACGCAGCTGTGGAGATGTGATGAGACGTTTATATCCAATGGAACAAGTCCTGCCCACTCCTTTCCGTGTGGGACTTCCACTGGGACACGGGGGCAGTTAGGTCTCGTTATGTTATTTATGTTCCCCTGTGTCGTAAATTCATTAAAGTAAAACACTGGAGAGCTGCTCTGGTAATTTGATTGGTTTTGTTGTTGTTTTACAGAATTCATTTTCAGAAAACAAGATCAATGTTTGTAAGGTTAAGTAGCCAACCCGACCTTAAAGACGCTCTGCACACGACCTCACAAAAAGTGGAGTTTTGTGGAGTTTTGTGGGGAACAGGGAGCCCAAATCCAAGATGACGACATAAACTCAGCGGTGTCTTATGCATCGAGTCACTTCACATCCTGGTGAAGTATTTTAAAGTCACATAAAGTGTTGGCTGGTCATGTGATTGAGGAATACAGGTGTCCATTAAGTCTCTTAATTTAAAAACATCTATTCCAAAGGCAGTTGATGAGATCTCACTCAGACCTGTTCTGTTGGACTCTGGTTTCCAAAGTTTTGACCTCATTTAATCCGCCTCTACACGAGCCTCATGAGTCACACGAAGCATCGAGACGAGACTGGATTTCTTGTGGTTCCCTGTAGCAGAGCCTCATCACTGGTTCAGTTTCGTCTGTATCTTTGGTTTTACTTCAGAAATGTCCCGTATTTCTGTCCGATTCACAGCATCTTTATCACAGCCTCAGAACCGTGACACACACTGTGCTTCTCTGGAGGAGGGGTTCATTCTAAAGTCGCCTCTTTAATCAACAGGATGCTTGAAAAACAAAACCGCAAAGTGATTAAAAACTTTTATTTCCACTGAGGACAATAGAACAAATCTATTGAATCTCTATTAACAGAGTGATTTCAGTGTTTTGTGGTTATTTCCTTCTGTTTGCATGTCACTTTTTTTGTTTTTTAGAGAATTCTTCTGGATAATCACATTTCTTGTTGCTTATTTACCAAAATGTCGTCCACGAGGTGTAGCTGGGGTAATTGTTTGGGTGGATGGTGGTTATTTGCGTGTGTGTGTGTGTGTGGATTACTGGAGCGACAGTGGCTCAGTTGGTAGAGCATTTTGTCCAGTGGTCTGAAGGTTGGTGGTTCGAGTCCCACTTTCAACATAAACATCATTGGTTGAGTGGTCAGACTGAGTTTTTATCCCTGAAGGGGGAAAAGTTCTTTTTGAGCCTCTGCGTGGTTTCCCAGAGGGCCGTGCAGTTCGCAGGTGCTGATTATTCTGATTATCGGTGGTGTTTCTG
The DNA here is from genome assembly GCA_019594935.1 of Periophthalmus modestus. Lineage (NCBI taxonomy): Eukaryota > Metazoa > Chordata > Actinopteri > Gobiiformes > Gobiidae > Periophthalmus > Periophthalmus modestus. The sequence continues at coordinate 43,728,265 of JAIEZT010000054.1, forward strand.
TTGGAGACTCAGCTGGAGACAGTGGGACCTGGAGATGTCTTCAGGGACATTCTGGGGTCTTTTTCTGTCCAAATCTCCCTTGAGAACAGAGCGTTCTCAGATCAACAGGCTTCTGTCCAGGCCGGTCACAATAACAAGTGACAGGGCTTTCGGCTCTTTCATGGGATCCGAATCTTTTGGGTCTGTTCGTTTCAAAGAGCCATTCAAAAGACTGGCTCTTTATTTAATTATCTGACGATGATCGAGTGTCGGATGTGCCTGAACTCAAGCAAAGACTCGGTTCTTGTGCAGAGTGAGAGACTGTGGCACTTTTTCCATCTGTTAGAAAACTGTAGCTCTATGTGTCTGTTAGTCCAGCACATGTCTGATTCTCTGATTCTTCTCTGATTCTCTGATTCTTCTCTGATTCTCTGATTCTTCTCTGATTCCTGCACATGTCTGATTCTTTTCTGATTATTTGACTCCTGCACATGTCTGATTCTTCTGATTCTTTGACTCCTGCACATATCTGATTCTTCTCTGATTCTTCTGATTCTTCTCTGATTCCTGCACATGTCTGATTCTTCTCTGATTCCTCTCTGATTCTCTGATTCCTGCACATGTCTGATTCCTCTCTGATTCCTCTGATTCCTGCACATGTCTGATTCTTCTCTGATTCCTCTCTGATTCTCTGATTCCTGCACATGTCTGATTCCTCTCTGATTCCTGCACATGTCTGATTCTTCTCTGATTCCTCTGATTCCTGCACATGTCTGATTCTTCTCTGATTCTCTGATTCTTCTCTGATTCTCTGATTCTTCTCTGATTCCTGCACATGTCTGATTCTTTTCTGATTATTTGACTCCTGCACATGTCTGATTCTTCTGATTCTTTGACTCCTGCACATATCTGATTCTTCTCTGATTCTTCTCTGATTCTTCTCTGATTCCTGCACATGTCTGATTCTTCTCTGATTCCTCTCTGATTCTCTGATTCCTGCACATGTCTGATTCCTCTCTGATTCCTCTGATTCCTGCACATGTCTGATTCTTCTCTGATTCCTCTGATTCCTGCACATGTCTGATTCTTCTCTGATTCCTGCACATGTCTGATTCTTCTCTGATTCCTCTCTGATTCTCTGATTCCTGCACATGTCTGATTCTTCTCTGATTCCTCTGATTCCTCTGATTCCTGCACATGTCTGATTCTTCTCTGATTCCTCTCTGATTCTCTGATTCCTGCACATGTCTGATTCCTCTCTGATTCCTCTGATTCCTGCACATCTCTGATTCTCTGATTCCTGCACATGTCTGATTCTTCTCTGATTCCTCTCTGATTCCTGCACATGTCTGATTCTTCTCTGATTCCTCTCTGATTCTCTGATTCCTGCACATGTCTGATTCTTCTCTGATTCTCTGATTCCTGCACATGTCTGATTCTTCTCTGATTCCTCTCTGATTCCTCTGATTCCTGCACATGTCTGATTCTTCTCTAATTCCTCTGATTCTCTGATTCCTGCACATGTCTGATTCTTCTCTGATTCCTCTGATTCCTGCACATGTCTGATTCCTCTCTGATTCTCTGATTCCTGCACATGTCTGATTCTTCTCTGATTCCTCTCTGATTCCTCTGATTCCTGCACATCTCTGATTCTCTGATTCCTGCACATGTCTGATTCTTCTCTGATTCCTCTGATTCCTCTGATTCCTGCACATGTCTGGTGCGCCTCTCTGCGCCTGTGCGCCGCTGCGGCTGCGCGCTCTGACGCGCAGCTGCGCCACACGCAGGAGCTGGAGCTCGGGGCCGGTGAGGGGCTGGAGGATGAGCTGCTGCTGCTGCGGACACAGTCTGAGCTCAGCGGGGCGCAGCTGGTGCCTCACAGGAGCCGTTTTCGTAAATCTTGTGGTGTTTTTGTTCCGTGCGGCTCAGAGACAGAACATGGCTCTGTCAAGGACACTCTCCCTCCTCAGGACACCGGAGTTGAAGTGTCGCGCATGAGGACAACATGCCCACCAGTGGCGCAGACCTGCTCAAACCCAGCGCCTTCCTCCCGGTGTGCACCGCTGCAGGTCTGCTGTTCGGATCCACGTCCCTCTTCTTTGTCTTTACGTGAGTAACACAAACTGCTCCTTTTACCCACTCAATATGGCTGCTTCTTATAAGTTCAGCGGGTTTTTAAACACTGACTTTGACATACTTCAGCTTTAAATCTAACCTGCCTATTTCACACGGACTAAAGCCCTACACTACTGCTGGACTAAAGCCCTACTCTACTGCTGGACTAAAGCCCTACTCTACTGCTGGACTAAAGCCCTACACTACTGCTGGACTAAAGCCCTACTCTACTGCTGGACTAAAGCCCTACTCTACTGCTGGACTAAAGCCCTACACTACTGCTGGACTAAAGCCCTACTCTACTGCAGGACTAAAGCCCTACACTACTGCTGGACTAAAGCCCTACTCTACTGAGGACTAAAGCCCTACTCTACTGCAGGACTAAAGCCCTACTCTACTGAGGACTAAAGCCCTACACTACTGCTGATGGTGGTGAGAGGCTCCACACTCAGGCTCCACACTACTGTGGGCTCCACACTCAGGCTCCACAGGCTCCACACTGTGGCTCTTCAGGCTCCATACTCAGGCTCCTCAGGCTCCACAGGCTCCACACTGTGGCTCTTCAGGCTCCACACTGTGGCTCCTCAGGCTCCACACTGTGGCTCCACAGGCTCCACACCCTCCTGACCTTATTGCTCCCTGCCCGGCGCCCTGCCCGGCGCCCTGCCCGCTCACATACTCACAGATGAGGGGATAAGCCTCTTGTAATCAAAACACACAGGCTCATGTCTCACTGCAGCTGGACACACACCTGTCACACTCAGAATGTCACACGGACAAAGCCTCGTTTTAAATAATGAACCATGTTAGTCTCAGTGAAACTGTGTTTTAAGTGTTAGAAGTACAGAACAGAGACTGTACCTCATCAGCTCAGTGTGATTGTGTTGAACTTTGACCCCTGCAGCCATATCTGCCCTACTTTCATGTATTGTATTGTATGTATGTGTGTTCCACTGGAACATGACACCAGATTGAGAGGATGGGATTAAGATCCTCTGGACGGTGCGTGATCATCTGTGTCTGGGAGAACAGTATATGTACACTGTATACTGTTATATATGGTATACTATACTATATATACTGTATACTATATGTTATATACACTATACTGTACATACTGTATACTATACAGTACATACTGCACATACTGTATACTATGTTATATATGGTATACTATACTGTAAATACTGTACATACTGAAGACTGTATACTGTATGTTATATACGGTATACTATAATGTACATACTGTATATACTGTATACTGTATACTATACTGTATATACTGTACACTGTATACTATACTGTACATACTGTACATACTGTATACTATACTGTATATACTGGACATACTGTATACTATACTGTATATACTGTACACTGTATACTATATGTTATATACGGTATACTATACTGTATATACTGTACATACTGTATTCTGTACACTGTATACTATACTGTATATACTGTACATACTGTATACTGTACACTGTATACTATACTGTATATACTGTATATACTGTACACTGTATACTGTACTGTATATACTGTATTCTGTACACTGTATACTATACTGTACATACTGTATTCTGTACACTGTATACTATACTGTATATACTGTATATACTGTATATACTGTACACACTGTATATACTGTACACTGTATACTATACTGTATATACTGTACATACTGTATACTGTACTGTATATACTGTACATACTGTATATACTGTACACTGTGTACTATACTGTACATACTGTATTCTGTACACTGTATACTATACTGTATATACTGTATATACTGTACACACTGTATATACTGTACACTGTATACTATACTGTATATACTGTACATACTGTATACTATACTGTATATACTGTACATACTGTATACTGTACTGTATATACTGTATATACTGTACATACTGTATACTATACTGTATATACTGTACATACTGTATATACTGTACACTGTGTACTATACTGTACATACTGTGTACCATGTACTATACAGTGGACAGTATTTCCACTGCACATAGACTTTGTCTTTAAGGGACACTTAAATTCCTGCTTCAGGGCTGAAGTCGGATGAGTCTCTGTTGTGGCTCAGACGACGTGACTCAGAAACAGCAGAACCAGAGAAATGGGTTAAACATAAATGAAGGAGTTTCTCCTGGAGCCTCTGGACCGACCCGTTAACCTAAAAACAAAACACAAAACTCTACAGCAGCATAGCTCCACTTAACACGAGGAAAACCACAAAATGTCAGTTTTTATCTGAATGTGAGGAAGACGAGACGGAGTTGAACAGAAACAGTAGAAACACGTCTGTTCTGCTCGTTCAGGGCTCAGCTGCTCTGATGTTTCTCCCATTTCCTCTTTGACCTCTGACCTTTATTGTTTCGATATGAAAAGGGAAACGCCCAAACATTCTGTCGACCTGGCGTCAGTGACTCTGATGTGAGTCTCTCTGCTTTTACCACAGACACATATTTAAAATTGAAAGTTTTTTTTGGTTAAATAAATGCTGCATATGAGACTCACACTTATCATTATGTTAGTTTATGTTTCACTTTTGAGTCTCACTGAGGCGATGCTGTTTTGTGATATTCTCCGAGATGCTGTGACCTTTGACCTGCGCTCTGTCTGTTGCACTACTGACCCAGTGCGGAGCGATGCTGGAGGCAGGTCTCGGAGCAGATTACTGTGTTCAGCTCTAACACAGATCCGCCCGAGCTTTTCATCGTGAGGCAGCAACAAAACTGCAGCTTCCCACGAGCCTCTGCTGTAAATATAGATTCGTCTTTGTGTTTGAGTGAAACTGTCCTGCACATATGAGACGGTCCATACGACGGACGGTTCATTGGGTTGTGAAATTCTCCTTGAAATTGGAAAGTGACCTCCTGACTTTAGATGGATGAGGTGAACCCAGCTAAAGAACTTTCAGTATTTGTCCTCATATTGTCAGCTCAAACTTTCTGTGGTATTTTCATATTAAAACCGAGGCTCCGTGATCACTGTGGGTCTTTTTGTGCGAGGTTTGCATGTTTCTCTCTGAGTCTGGGAGGGTTTTCCTCGTGCACGACTGGTCACATCCTCAGCTAAAGTCGTCCTGACCAAACCCAGCTCAGTCTGTGGAGGTGAAGGATCTGAATAAACTCGACCTTGTTTCTTTAACTCTCACAATAAGTCGCTATAATTATAAATGAAGATGTATCAGATCGAGACCCTGACGATCCCAGTTTAGTCTTTAATGTAACCGATCGTCTGTAACAGTTTAAACATGTTCAGAAGGAACTTAAACACAAATCCTCAGGGTGGATCATGTTTTCTCCTTAATCTCTGTGTAGGATCACTGAGTTTTCCTCAAGTCCATGGATGAAATCTCTGCGTTTCGTTCCTTCGCGTGATGAGCTCAAACTCATGAAAATGCCGGTTTTGTGCTGGAATGTTTAGTCCTGGCTCTTTTAGTATCTCATGTGAAGATTCAATGGGCCCGGGACTGTCAGAAATAGTCTGTAATCCAGAGTTCATAATCCAGGGATTACTGGGTTTGCATCTGGCATCATCAGGGGGCCCCTCCCCCACGGCATAAACCCAGTCAGGTCTGGGGATTGGAGCTCCACAGATGAAGGCCTCTTAATGGAGACAGTGGGTCAGCAGGTGATGGACGTTTGTTTGATTTAATATTATTTCTGAAACACGTCCAGACTCTCCTCAGACTCGTGTTTTAAAGTGAAACGTGGTCGTTCTGTTTATGTAGGTTACACATGTGCTTCAATCAAACACGGGTAATATAATCCAGGATCTTTCCCTCAGCACAACCTGATTAAACTGCAAATCTGTGACAGTAAAGCGTCTTTATTAACTACAGCACTTTAAAATAAACTATATGTCGATGCAGAAAGCACAGGTCAGATATCAGACGAGGAGGAGGTGGAGAAACGACAAAAAACTGTTTAAAATGTTTTATTAGTCTCTATAAAATACAAAACTCTGCCTCTTATTCTCTGCTCTGTGTTAATCTGCAAAACTAACATGACACTGTAGATGTTTTTTCTCCTTTTGCAGAAGCAGCTCACTGGAGAAAACGTTTCCTCGTGTTACAGACTTTGCTCCTGTGACACTCGTCTGTTTCATCCATATTTCAGGGCCGTTTGATCATTGATGTTTGATTTCTTGTGATGACTTATGCTCTCACAGCCTGGTTCAGTTAAAGGGGCGTCCAGGCCGTACATAAAGTCTGTTTGAGCTCAGCGGGGCCCCCCTGTGGCTAAACCCTCGTGTGACACACTAATCTGTAACAGCAAACACTGACTTTTGAGAGAATGAAGGATTCTTCTGGGGGTGGATTCTTCTGATGATCTCGTGAGGATCACTTCATAATTTTAAGTCTAAATAATGAAACATGTGTTTGTTTTTTTGTGTGTGAAGATGCCCGTGGCTGGCGGTGACCATCTCTCCGGCGGTCCCACCATGCTGCGCTGTCGTCTTCCTGTTTGTGCTCGCCAATTTCACCATGGTAACGTTCATGGACGCCGGGATTCTCCCTGTAGGTACGTGCCCAAAGAGGAGATGCAGCTCAAATAGTAGATTTTATAGAATTCCAAGCTGAAGTTTTGTCTTTTTCCAGCGAACGAGGATGAGGACAAGGAGGAGGAGTTCCGTGCCCCACTTTACAAAAACGTGGATGTGAATGGCGTCCAGGTTCGGATGAAGTGGTGCGGCTCGTGTCATTTCTATCGACCTCCACGATGCTCCCACTGCAGCGTCTGTGATCACTGTGTGGAGGTGAGTGTCACAGAGCTGCTCACGTGAGAATGTCTCTCCTGTTTATCTCAAATAAAACATAAAGCTTTCGGGTTCAAAACAAGACCACCATTTTGAATTAGATCCAATGACCCTGATACTGTAAAGTGTAAAAATAAACTCAACATAACAAAAAAAAAAAAAAAAAAAACTCAAAATAACAAAAAAAAAATAATTATAAAACAAAAAAAAAAAAAAAAAAAAACAACCTCAAAATAACAAAAAAATAAAATGTATTAATTAAAAAAGAAACTCAAAATAACAAAAAAAAAAAAAAAATGAACCCCAGGATCATGTAGAGGGTTAATACAAACATTTAAGACCAAAATGAGTCTGCAGGGACAGAGAGAGAGAAGAGAGTTTTTACACAGAAAGTGAATTGGAGCCAGGGTCGTTGGAGCGGAAGCACTTCCTACTTGCATGTTACCTGTGTCCATTTATACAGGAAAACAGCTAACATGGGGACTCTCTGGCTCTTTGTTGAGCGGCTCTGGCTCTTAGTTGAGCGGCTCTGGCTCTTAGTTGAGCGGCTCTGGCTCTTCTCTCTGTAAATAGATGCACATTAGCCCCGGACACATCTGCAGCTGTCCGTTCGTGGGAGTGAATCTCTCCTTCACTGTGCTTCTCCTCCAGGTTTCTTTTTTTCCCACTGGGTTTTTGAGTTTTTCTTTGCCGAGAAGGAGGGTCTGAGGACAGGGGGCGCTGTGGGACAGTGCAGGAGGAGGGTCTGAGGACAGGGGGCGCTCTGGGACAGTGCAGGAGGAGGGTCTGAGGACAGGGGGCGCTGTGGGACAGTGCAGGAGGAGGGTCTGAGGACAGGGGGCGCTGTGGGACAGTGCTGGAGGAGGTTTGAGGACAGGGGGCGCTGTGGGACAGTGCAGGAGGAGGGTCTGAGGACAGGGGGCGCTCTGGGACAGTGCAGGAGGAGAGTCTGAGGACAGGGGGCGCTCTGGCTGGGACAGTGCAGGAGGAGGGTCTGAGGATAGGGGGCGCTGTGGGACAGTGCAGGAGGAGGTTCTGAGGACACGGGGCGCTGTGGGACAGTGCAGGAGGAGGGTCTGAGGACAGGGGGCGCTGTGGGACAGTGCAGGAGGAGGGTCTGAGGACAGGGGGGCGCTGTGGGACAGTGCAGGAGGAGGGTCTGAGGACAGGGGGCGCTCTGGGACAGTGCTGGAGGAGGGTTTGAGGACAGGGGGCGCTGTGGGACAGTGCAGGAGGAGGGTCTGAGGACAGGGGGCGCTCTGGGACAGTGCAGGAGGAGAGTCTGAGGACAGGGGGCGCTCTGGCTCTGGGACAGTGCAGGAGGAGGGTCTGAGGATAGGGGCGCTGTGGGACAGTGCAGGAGGAGGTTCTGAGGACACGGGGCGCTGTGGGACAGTGCAGGAGGAGGGTCTGAGGACAGGGGGCGCTGTGGGACAGTGCAGGAGGAGGGTCTGAGGACAGGGGGCGCTGTGGGACAGTGCAGGAGGAGGGTCTGAGGACAGGGGGCGCTGTGGGACAGTGCTGGAGGAGGGTTTGAGGACAGGGGGCGCTGTGGACAGTGCAGGAGGAGGGTCTGAGGACAGGGGGCGCTCTGGGACAGTGCAGGAGGAGAGTCTGAGGACAGGGGGCGCTCTGGCTCTGGGACAGTGCAGGAGGAGGGTCTGAGGATAGGGGGCGCTGTGGGACAGTGCAGGAGGAGGTTCTGAGGACACGGGGCGCTGTGGGACAGTGCAGGAGGAGGGTCTGAGGACAGGGGGGCGCTGTGGGACAGTGCAGGAGGAGGGTCTGAGGACAGGGGGCGCTGTGGGACAGTGCAGGAGGAGGGTCTGAGGACAGGGGGCGCTGTGGGACAGTGCAGGAGGAGGGTCTGAGGACAGGGGGCGCTGTGGGACAGTGCAGGAGGAGGGTCTGAGGACAGGGGGCGCTGTGGGACAGTGCAGGAGGAGGGTCTGAGGACAGGGGGCGCTGTGGGACAGTGCTGGAGGAGGGTTTGAGGACAGGGGGCGCTGTGGGACAGTGCAGGAGGAGGGGTCTGAGGACAGGGGGCGCTCTGGGACAGTGCAGGAGGAGGGTCTGAGGACAGGGGGCGCTCTGGGACACTGCAGGAGGAGGGTCTGAGGACAGGGGGCGCTCTGGGACACTTTTGCTTGCATGTTTCTGTTTCATTGTTGATTCTCTAACTTTCTGTCGGTTAAATTAAAAAGAGGCGACACTTCTGTGATTTTGGCTTCACATAAATAATTTGACTTGAACACACAGTCTGATTATAACTTTGACCTTTAGCTTTTGTTGCCGACACTTGACCTGCTGTTGGTTATTTCCGCAGGACTTTGACCATCACTGTCCCTGGGTGAATAACTGCATCGGGAGGAGGAACTATCGATACTTCTTCCTGTTCCTGCTGTCGTTGACTCTTCACATGGTCGCCGTGGTGACGTTCGGTCTCATTTACATCCTGAACCACTCGGACGAGCTGTGGGAGCTGCACTGCACCGTCACGTATCCTTTCAGCCCCGTGTTTTCACCCGTCCTCAGGTCACATCCTCATTTTCCTTAGCCGCGCTCACAGTTTGGTGGTGGTGAGTGTTTCAGGACTGTTCATGATCCCCGTCTTGGGACTCTCTGGGTTTCACTTGTACTTAGTGTCTCGAGGACGCACCACCAACGAACAGGTTAGATTACACTCTCATTTTGGGGCAACAAACCTCAAAATAACTCAAAAAAATGAAGAAAATAAACTAAAAACATGAATAAATAAACTCAAAATAACAAAAAAAAAAAAAAAAAAAACCTCGAAATAACAAAACATAAATGAATTCAAAACTAACAATAAATAAATAAACTCAAGATAGCAAAAATTAAATAGATAAATTCAGAATAACTTAAACAACCACAAAAACTCAAAATAACTAAAACAAAATAAAAAATTAGCTCAAAATAACAAAAATTTAAATTAACTTTTTTTTTGTTAACAAAAAAAACCAAAAAAAAAACCCATACCTCAAAATAACTCAAAATATAAGAAAATAAACTAAAACCATTAATACATAAACTCAAAATGAGTACAAAAAAAAACACCAAAAAAACCCCAACTCAAACTAACAAAAAAATAACTCAAGATAACAAAAAATTTAAATGAATAAATTCAAAATAACAAAAAAAAAACCCCAACAAAAACTCAAAATAACAATTAAAAAAAGAATTAAAAACAACTCAAGAAAGTTTTTTTTTTTTTTATCTCAAAATAACTAAAAAAAAAAGAAAGAAAGAAAGAACCTAGGATCAAAATAAACTAAAAAAAAAACACAAAAAAAACCAACAACAAATAAATAAATAAATAAACTCAAAATAACAAAAAAAAATTGTAATAAAATAAAAAAAAATAAAAAACAACAAAAACCCAAAATCTCAAAATAAAAGAAAACAAAAAAAACAAAACTCAAAATAACAAATAAATAGAGAATTTAATAAAATGAACCCCAGGATCATGTAGAGGGTTAATACGAACATTTAAGACCAACATGAGTCTGACAACAGCAGAGACAGACAGAGAGACACAGTTTTTACACAGAAAGTGAAGTAGGAAGTGCGTCCATGATCACTTCCTGCCTGTAGCGCGGCGGCTAACAGGTTAGCTACGTCCATTTACATAAACAGTCTGATTTACATCTCCGCAGGTAACAGGGAAGTTTCAAGGCGGAGTAAATCCTTTCACCAGAGGCTGTTGTAAAAACCTGGAGTATCTGGTTTGCAGCCCCATCTCTCCAAAGTAAGTGATAATAAACATTTCCTGAGCTTTGGAACGACTTTTTCTAACACAACCGTCTGTCTTAGATTCACTGGACGACCTTTTAAGAAAACCACAGTCCAGGTTCATCCGCCGTTCCTACGACCGGGGACCGAGCGGCCTCTGCCTGTGAAACCCAAGGACAACGGGATCCAAGACGGCCAGAACAATGTACGGGTCCTCAATCCTGCTTTAGTCCTGGTTTAGTCCCGGTTTAGTTCTGGTTTAGTCCTGGTTTAGTCCTGGTTTAGTCCTGGTTTAATCCGGGTTTAGTCCTGGTTTAGTCCCTGTTTAGTCCCGGTTTAGTCCCGGTTTAGACCCGCTTTAGTCCTTGTTTAGTCCTGGTTTAGTCTCGGTTTGGTCCCGGTTTGGTCCCGGTTTATTCCCGGTTTAGTCCCGGTTTGGTCCTGCTTTAGTCCCGGTTTAGTCCCGGTTTGGTCCTGGTTTAGTCCCGGTTTGGTCCTGGTTTAGTCCGGTTTGGTCCTGCTTTAGTCTTGGTTTGGTCCCGGTTTAGTCCCGGTTTAGTCCTGCTTTAGTCCCGGTCTGGTCCTGCTTTGGTCCTGGTTTGGTCCTGGTTTGGTCCTGGTTTGGTCCTGGTTTGGTCCCAGTTTAGTCCCAGTCTAGTCCCGGTTTTGTCCTGCTTTAGTCCCGGTTTGGTCCTGCTTTAGTCTCGGTTTAGTCCTGGTTTGGTCCTGCTTTAGTCCCGGTTTGGTCCTGCTTTAGTCCCGGTTTGGTCCTGCTTTAGTCCCGGTTTGGTCCCGGTTTAGTCCTGGTTTGGTCCTGCTTTAGTCCCGGTTTGGTCCTGGTTTAGTCCCGGTCTGGTCCTGCTTTAGTCCCGGTTTGGTCCTGCTTTAGTCCTGGTTTGGTCCTGCTTTGGTCCTGCTTTAGTCCTGGTTTGGTCCTGGTTTAGTCCCGGTCTGGTCCTGCTTTAGTCCTGGTTTGGTCCTGCTTTAGTCCCGGTTAGGTCCTGGTTTAGTCCCGGTTTGGTCCTGCTTTAGTCCCGGTTTAGTCCTGGTTTGGTCCCAGTTTAGTCCTGGTTTGGTCCTGGTTTAGTCCCGGTTTAGTCCCGGTTTGGTCCTGCCTTATTCCTGCTTTAGTCCTGCTTTAGTCCCGGTTTGGTCCTGGTTTAGTTCCAGTTTAGTCCTGCTTTAGTCCTGGTTTGGTCCTGGTTTAGTCCCGGTCTGGTCCTGCTTTAGTCCCGGTTTCGTCCTGCTTTAGTCTCGGTTTAGTCCCGGTTTGGTCCTGCTTTAGTCCCGGTTTGGTCCTGCCTTAGTCCTGCTTTAGTCCCGGTCTGGTCCTGCTTTAGTCCTGCTTTAGTCCTGGTTTGGTCCCAGTTGAGTCAGTTTATCGGTTTAATTACTGTTTTGAACGTCCCCAAACATCGCTGCGTGGCTCACTCAGGTGAACTCGTGTCTCTGTGGTCTTGTTGTTTTTTCCAGTGTTCATCATCTGGAGCTGTTGAGCTGACGGACCTAAAACAAATGAAACCTCCGCCTCCTCTTCCTCCCAAACCCGAGCACGGCCTCCTCAAGAGCCACTTGGCAGCTTTAGACAGTACGCTCCTATTTTTATTTATCTGTGTAAATATCACACATTAGTCATTTCCTGCTTTAACATTCTGACTGTTTTTAGAGATGGGACACCACACAAAGACCATTATTCCTGTGTCCATCCCCACCGTCCCACAGCTACGCCCGGTTCTGGAGGCTATTTCCAGAGGATCCTCCCCGATTCCCCCAGAACAGGTAAAAATCTACTGTAGGAGCTGATCGATAAATGACTTTAAATGTGACAGATGCAGTGTTTTAATGGTATAAGTTTATTTGTACAGCACAAGTCATAGACAAGGTCAGTGTTTTACAGAGTAATAAAGACGTTAAAGTCACAATACGACAAATAAAAACATAAATAATCATCAGAAAAGTAAAGTAAAAGTAACACTGAAAGAGAAAAGTGCAGAATTAAACTTTCTCAGTCACACAGAGCCTGGATTTAAACATCGTCAAAGTCGAGTCTGTCTCACATCTTCAGGAAGAATGTTCCAGGTTTAAACTGAACAAAACTCAAACACTGATTCAACTGGTTTAGTCCTGGTTTAGACCTGGTTTAGACCTGGTTTAGTCCTGGTTTAGACCTGGTTTAGTCCTGGTTTAGTCCTGGTTTAGTCCTGGTTTAGTCCTGGTTTAGACCTGGTTTAGTCCTGGTTTTGACCTGGTTTAGTCCCAGTTTAGTCCCGGTTTAGTCCCGGTTTAGTCTCGGTTTAGTCCCGGTTTAGTCTCGGTTTAGTCCCGGTTTAGTTCCGGTTTAGTCCCGGTTTAGTCCCGGTTTACTCCCGGTTTAGTCTCGGTTTAGTCCTGGTTTAGGCCTGGTTTAGTCCTTGCTTAGTCCCGGTTTAGTCCCGCTTTAGTCCCGGTTTAGTCCCGGTTTAGTCTCGGTTTAGTCCCGGTTTAGTCCCGGTTTAGTCCTGGTTTAGGCCTGGTTTAGTCCTTGCTTAGTCCCGGTTCAGTCCCGGTTTAGTTCTGGTTTAGTCCTGCTTTAGTCCCGCTTTAGTCCCGGTTTAGTCCTGGTTTAGTCCTGGTTTTGACCTGGTTTAGTCCCGCTTTAGTCCCGGTTTAGTCCCGGTTTAGTCCTGGTTTAGTCGCGGTTTAGTCGCGGTTTAGTCCCGGTTTAGTCCTGGTTCAGTCCTGGTTTAGTCCTGGTTTAGTCCTGGTTTAGTCCTGGTTTAGTCCTGGTTTAGTCCTGGTTTTGACCTGGTTTAGTCCCGGTTTAGTCTCGGTTTAGTCCTGGTTTAGGCCTGGTTTAGTCCTTGCTTAGTCCCGGTTTTAGTCCCGCTTTAGTCCCGGTTTTAGTCCCGGTTTAGTCTCGGTTTAGTCCCGGTTTAGTCCCGGTTTAGTCCTGGTTTAGGCCTGGTTTAGTCCTTGCTTAGTCCCGGTTCAGTCCCGGTTTAGTTCTGGTTTAGTCCTGCTTTAGTTCCGCTTTAGTCCCGGTTTAGTCCTGGTTTAGTCCTGGTTTTGACCTGGTTTAGTCCCGCTTTAGTCCCGGTTTAGTCCCGGTTTAGTCCTGGTTTAGTCGCGGTTTAGTCGCGGTTTAGTCCCGGTTTAGTCCTGGTTCAGTCCTGGTTTAGTCCTGGTTTAGTCCTGGTTTAGTCCTGGTTTAGTCCTGGTTTTGACCTGGTTTAGTCCCGGTTTAGTCCTGGTTTAGTCCCGGTTTAGTCCCGGTTTAGTCCTGGTTCAGTCCTGGTTTCTGGTTCACTATGTTGTTGCTTTGCCTGGAATGTTCCACAGTATGACATTAAAACTATCTGCCTGATGATGATGAGCAGGTGACACAGTTAGTCAGTTACAGGTCAGATCTGTGGAGAGGCGTTCCTGCTCACAGTAAGGATGCATTTCTTTCCATGTGCGTGGAAACAGCAGGTCGTTATTAGGTGTGATATATAGGTGTGATTAAAAGGTGAAGTACAGTTGTTACGTCGTGTTTTAGTTTGAAAATTGTTTTATTTCTCGTAGTTGCTGAAGGCGCCTGAGCATCAGACAAACGGCCGAAGTCCTGAAAGGTCCAGGGAAAGTCCGGTGAGATCTGCACAGCCCGGCCACATCACGCTGTCCCAGAGCAGCCTGCACACGAGCACGATGCCGCCGTCGCTCCCTCTCAGCTCGCTCACGCTCAACTCGCGCTCGCTCACTCTCAAACACAACAGTCGCCATGGAAACAAATCCCAGCTGCCCGGTTTCGACGCTCTGGGCTCAAACCCACAACCGGGCCTCATGTCGTCGTCCAGTTTCTTCCCCAGCCACAGCAGCCTCTCCTACGACAACATCATGACCTCCCCCGACCCGACGCTGGCTCAACGAGGGGGCGCCGCCGTGACCTACCACCCGCACTTCATGACCTTAGCCTCCGATGGGACGCTCGTGCAGAACTTCCCTCCTCCACACGCCTACAGCCCCGTGTTCATGGGGGTGGCGCGACAGTCCCCGCAGCCCAGAGACCCGTCCCCGTCTCTGCAGGCGCTCAGCTCCCGGGACCCCTCTCCGTCATTCCCGGGTTTCATCCAGAGAGACACTTCCCCGTCGTTCCCGGGTCTCATGGCGAGGGACCTGGCGTCTCAGAGCATAACCACGCGGGACGTCCCTCCTCCTTCTGCGGCCGCGCGATACGACAACTTTTCAAAAACCATCATGGCGTCCATTCACGAGAGGCGGGACCTGGAGGAGCGGGACAGGATGTTTCGGCTCCGACCTCAGCCTCTGATTGGTACAGAGATGGGAATTTACGACATTCCAAACAGAAGGAGCCTCCCACCAGAAAATATCAGACAAATCGGCTCTCGTGGACCCACCCCTCCGGCGTACGGGTCCAGGGAGTTCCTCATGAGCACAGGTATTTTGGGTTACGGCGTCAGGAGCTCGCCCCTCTCCAGTTCTTCCACTTCCTCTTTGACCCGTGGGCTGAGAACGTCCACGTCGCCCCTTCAGAGCAGCAGCAGCAGCAGCCTCCAAACCAAAGGCAGGACGTCGTCTCCTCTGTTCGCTCCGGCCGATAGACAGACTCAGCCTCCGCCCACCTCCACCTCCACGCTGCCCCGCATGCCGCCCCTCTCCTCCGCCCCGTCCTACGCCACATACGCCACAGCTAAACGCTCCTCGCTCACATACGGCTCCGAGCAGAAGGACTCCTCTGGAACCCTCAAGTGAAACGGCTCCATGTCTGTGGTGTGAATGAATCATCTATGCAGCGTTACTCTGTCCTCACAGCTTCCTCGTACTTTGTTGATAAGTGACATTTGGGGTTTACATATGTGGGACGAGCGCGACGAGCAAAACTACTCACCGAAAAAAACACAAAAAACATTTGCAATATTGATGCACCTACGGGTGAGTCTCAGGATGGACATGTCTCCCCTCACAGGATGGACATGTCTCCCCTTAAAGGATGGACATGTCTCCTACAGGATGGACATGTCTCCTACAGGATGGACATGTCTCCTACAGGATGGACATGTCTCCAGTTACATGTCTCCTACAGGATGGACATGTCTCCAGTTACAAGATGGACATGTCTCCTACAGGATGGACATGTCCCCTCACAGGATGGACATGTCTCCTACAGGATGGATATGTCTCCCCTCACAGGTTGGACCTGTCTCCCCTCACAGGATGGACATGTCTTCAGTTACAGGATAGACATGTCTCTTCTCACAGGGTCGCCCTGTCTCCCTTCACAGGATGGACATGTCTCCCTTCACAGGATGGACATGTCTCCTACAGGATGGACATGTCTCCCCTCACAGGATGGACATGTCTTCAGTTACAGGATGGACATGTCTCTTCTCACAGGGTTGACATGTCTCCCCTTACAGAGTTTACATGTCTCCAGTTATAAGATGGACATGTCTCCAGTTATAAGATGGACATGTCTCCTACAGGACGGACATGTCTCCTACAGGATGGACATGTCTCCTACAGGATGGACATGTCTCCAGTTACAGGACGGACATGTCTCCTACAGGATGGACATGTCTCCAGTGATAAGATGGACATGTCTCCTACAGGACGGACATGTCTCCAGTTACAGGATGGACATGTCTCCTACAGGATGGACATGTCTCCAGTTATAAGATGGACATATCTCCAGTTATAAGATGGACATGTCTCCTACAGGACGGACATGTCTCCTACAGGACGGACATGTCTCCTACAGGATGGACATGTCTCCAGTTACAGGACGGACATGTCTCCAGTTATAAGATGGACATGTCTCCTACAGGACGGACATGTCTCCTACAGGACAGACATGTCTCCTACAGGACGGACATGTCTCCTACAGGACGGACATGTCTCCAGTTACAGGACGGACATGTCTCCTACAGGATGGACATGTCTCCTACAGGATGGACATGTCTCCAGTTACAGGATGGACATGTCTCCAGTTACAGGACGGACATGTCTCCTACAGGACGGACATGTCTCCTACAGGACGGACATGTCTCCTACAGGATGGACATGTCTCCAGTTACAGGACGGACATGTCTCCTACAGGACGGACATGTCTCCTACAGGACGGACATGTCTCCTACAGGACGGACATGTCTCCTACAGGACGGACATGTCTCCTACAGGATGGACATGTCTCCTACAGGATGGACATGTCTCCTACAGGATGGACATATCTCCAGGAGGAACTTTCACACAAACCATTTGTATTTGTTTTGTACTTTTGTGATACTGATACTTTTCATGACACATTATTTACTTTTGTCTTGCCTCTGAAAAACCCTGTGGAAGAATTTTGTAGTAGTTTATATGAAAAATAAAACCATTTTGTAATTTTATTTTGTTTCGTCCTTTCTCAAAGTTGATAGAAGTCACAATATTATCAGCCCTGCACTTGTGTTTTGTCACGATCATGGGTCACATTTACTTTATTTTATTATATATTTTTTATTTATTTTGCTATGGATCAGACCTGGACGACTGAGGATTACACAGACTCTATTTTATTCCTATTTTACTTCATATACAGTATTTTAAGACCATCATTTAGTCCTTTTTGTCTCTCAATCTTTATAAATGGCGCCCTCTAGTGAGCACATACTGTAGTTGTCCAGGATGCTGCATAGTGACATAAAGATACTTACATATGAACTGTACAGATGTGTTTTCTTTAACTTTATCATAATTATGAGATTATTTAAGTTTGTTTAGATAGAATATAAAGTATAGTTCTCCTTTAACCTCTATATAGTCCATCTTTGACTCGATTGGCTTAAACAGACAATCCCAGACATTTGTCAAGTCCATAAATGGCACAGTGACGGGGCTCAGAGGTGAAATGAGTTATAGCTGTGCTTCTGCTTTGAGAAACAAGTTTAAAGATGGATAGAGCAGGACCACATGAATCTGGTGGAGATTTACTGCGCCGCTCAGTGAGAGACGGGGTTTGTATTAGCTCACTCGGGTGTAAAAAGTTCAAAATGAGACACAAAAGCTTGGAGGAAAAAAGGTCTTGATTTGTTGAAGTGTCACAGATCAACAAGCTGGATGTAAACAACACAACAGACGGCTTTGCAAAGTGGTATTCCCCGTCAACACAAGTGTCACAGCAAATCGCAGATCACATTAGCTGCTTGTCAGGTTTGAAGACGACACGACGGCTCCCAATTCATCCGAGAAACATTCAACAGAGTCTGACCTAAAACAACAAAACACGAGCAGCTCAGACACTTAGACTTTACTGCTCAAGTGACTGAGAATGTCATTCACAGCCTGTGTTCATCCAGGCTTCAGTCTGTGCCAAGAAGAAGGAAAAAGACCGAAAACAGACCTGCAAAGAACACACAGGAATAGAACAGACCTGCAAAGAACACACAGGAATAGTACAGAACACACATGACATTTTCCCATGAAGACTTATATTTAACACTTTCAGACAACATGGATTTAAATGGCAACATGTACAATTCTTCTGCAAGTCTGAAACTAAATTCTTAATGCTGCAAAAGTGAAGAACCTGATGCCCCGACAGATTAAAATCCAAACCCTGTGGTCAAGGTCTTAATTTACATGTAGTTTACAGACACTATATAAAAAGACACTTGTTTTTTTTCTCACTGTCTGACATGAAATCAGGCTAAACGTTTCTCGTTTTAGGTCAATTAGGATTAACAAAATTATTTCTATTTGCTAAATGCCAGAATAATGAGAGAAGGATTTTTTAAAGATAATTTTTCATGACTTTCTTTGAGAAGTTTACATACATTTCATTAGTATTTGGTTCCGTTGCTTAAACTGTCTTTTCAGGTCTGTTCTTACATTAACAATAAGATCGAGATCAGGTCTTTGTGATGGACACTCCAAAACATTGACTTTGTTATCCTTAAGCCTCTTTGTTATCCTTAAGCCTCTTTGTCACCAGTTTAGCCGTATGCTTCAGGTCATTGTCCATTTGAAGACCCATTTAGCCGAAGCTTTAACTTCCTGGCTGATGTGTTGAGATGTTGCTTCAGTTTTTCCACATAATGTTGTTTCCTCATGATGCATCTGTTTTGTGAAGTGCACCAGTCCCTCCTGCAGCAAACGTAACGACGCTCATTAAGACCAAACAGTTCAGTTTTAGTTTCATCAGACACAGGACATGTCTCCAAACACGAAGGTCTTTGTCCCTGTGCATTTACAAACTGTACTCTGTCTTTTTCTGTTTCTTTTGGAGTCATGTCTTCTTCCTGCAGAGTTTCCTTTCAGCCCATGTCGGTACAGTCCTCGTTTCACTGTGGATAATGACAAACTCTCACCAGCTTCAGCAGCATCTTCACAAGGTCTTTTGCTTTTGTTGTTGATCTGCACATTTCAGACCAAAGCTCGTTCATCTCTGGGACAGAACCGTCTCCTTCCTGAGTGGTGTGACGGCTGGACATTCCCATGGTCTTTATACTTGTGGATAATTGTTTGAACAGATGAACGTGGCACCTTCAGGCATCTGGAAATTGCACCTAAGGATGGACCAGACTTGTGCAGGTCCACACTTCTCTTCCTGATATCTGGGCTGATTTCTTTTGACTTTCCCATGATGTTACACAAAGAAGCAGGGCGTTTCAGGTGAGCTTCAAACACATCCACAGGTGAGTCTCTAATTAAATCAAATGTGTCAATAAACCAATCAGAAGCTTCCAAAGACATGACATCATCATCTGGGTTTTTCCAAATGGTTTAAAGACATATCAGTCTTACTGTATGTGAGCTTCTGACTGTGAAGAAATTCATGAAAAATTGTCAAATTCTCTCATTATTCTGGCATTTAGCAAATATAAATAATTTTGTTAATCGTAATTGACCTAAAACAGATAAAGTTAAGTCTGATTTCATGTCAGACAGTGAGAAAAAAAAGCATATGTGTCTTTTTATCCTTCTGTTTTCACTGTATCTGCAGATAGTTGTTTTCTCCATCTCGACTCTCCTTGTTGTGCTAATTACCAGTTTCTTGCAACAAATGAATAAGTCAGAATCAAGTCATATTCAGGTGTTTTTCTTCTGCGTCGTTGCCTGTTGCCATGGTTTCCCCACGAGTCATATTTCAGCAAAAAGGAAAAAAACAAACAAACGTTTATTTCATTTTAGCTGTTTTAATGCAATGACAACAAGAATAGCAAGTGATCTTTATGCAACTGGGCTCGCCTTTTCATAAACATGACTTGTATTCATGGAGATGTTACTGCGTTTAGAGGGTTCCAAAGCACAGACGTCTTTCCAAAGCACAGACGTCTTTCCAAACTATGCTTTTAACTTTCTACCTCAATGACGTCGTGCAGGTTCCCATCATCAGAAAGTTACACGGTGCTTTTATTTCTCTTTACAGTCTGCTGCTGTGTCCATGGATACTTCCCACAATAAAACGATACTCGTACTTTGTGGTAACCATGGATACTGCCAAGCGCTGACCTGTAGTCGGATGAAAAAGTAGATTTACCTTGTGCTGGTAAAGATGAGCTAAACAGAGCAGAGTCAGACTTTCCAGATTATGTCACGATATTCTACAGGCCAATAAGTAAAGTTCAGATTTTTGTTGTAAAGTGAAATGGAGCTGAAAAGTGCGCCCATGATCACTTCCTGTGCGCGGCGGCTAACAGGTTAGCTACAATCCATGGTGGTGCAACTGGGTTTAAAAGGCAAAAACATTACTCTTCCATTAAGTGTCACTGTTTTAACCCCCAAAAATGAGAGTGCAGACTGTTTAAACGGCTGATGTGACGCTGCAAAGGCCAAAAGGTAAATGCAGTACTAATATAAACGACCAGACGCTATATTTGTGTGAATTTACTTTCCCTTTATGCATATTTCACAGGAGAGAACCACGTCAAACTGTCACTTTCCCCCCAGTCTGAGAGTCCCACGTCATCCCAGTCTGGAATCTGAAACCCGGGTGAGTGGTTTGAGTTTAATGCAACATGAAAAACTTCCTGCTGCGTTGTATCTACACATCATGTTACTGTTGGTGCATAAGACCTTGCAGAGTCCTTCTGTCCCTGCACATTCTGTCTGTGTCTCCGTCTCGCTGCCTCGTGTCTCGTGCTTTGGCGAGGGGGGGGGGTCTCTCAGCGTCTCCCTCTGGCCTCATTGATATGCCTGATCATCGGAGGCATCGTTGAACCGGCTGATTGTCATTTTCAGCTGCAGCTCCACTGATGCGTGCCGCTTCCTCCCGGGGATCCGCCGCCGTCGTGTGATTAAACTCTGGATGCCACCGAGAGGGACACTTTACAATATTTACATTATTTATGAAATCACTGTGAAGGGACAGATTTATCAGGACGTGTTGGGTGTCGAGTGTCTGTAGAGGGACGTGGTTCAGTTTGAACAAAAGCAAAAGTAGATCATTATTTCTCAGTATTGATCTAAAACAGAGGCGTCAAACTGAGATTCACACAAAACTAAGACAAATCCACAGGCCAAACTCAGTATTTATTGAAAACTTGACTGCACCTGATGTGTAAAGTTTAACCTTTTTATCTGGAAATAAACTTTAGTTTTGCTTTAACACGAAATCGGGAACAACTCAACCTCGATATAACAGAGAGAGATAAAAGTTGAAATAAAAGACACATCTGTTGTATCATTTCTTATTTAAATAAAATAAATTATGTCTCTCTCTGTAGTAATTAATTTGTCCGAAGTGACCAGTAGCTCGGTCGCTAGTGTCAACAGAAAAGGAGGAGCGCTCGCTTGTCTCGACTGCAGCGGTCTCGCAAAGCATTCTGGGATTTGTAGTATTAGTGGTACATGTACTATAAACCAGCGGGCAGCTCTAATGCACGTTTAATATGATCTCACGGGCCAAATATAACTACACCACGGGCCAGATTTAGCCCCTGGGCCTGAGTTTGACTTGTGTGATCTAAAACAGTAATAAAAATCGGACAGTTCACTTAAACTGATCTGAAATCTCCTCCTCGTCATGGTGCGATTCACTGCAGCCAAAGATGTTTATTTCCATTTTTATATGTGTGACTCAGTGATGTGACGTTCAGAAACGAGCCGGCTCTTTTGAACGGCTCTTTAACGTGAACGGATCAAACCGAATCTCAGTTTTGAATCTTTTTTATGCATTTTTACATTAACGCAGAATCGCCACAAGAATCAGCACAGAAACAGAACCAGCGACACGAGGCAGAGCTTTGTGCACAGAAAAAACATATTTGAGATGATAAAAACTACTGTAGTACAAAGTTTTATTTAGATTATTCATAATTCCAAAGGGTAAAGTCAGTCCCACGCTCAGTTTGAACCATTTCAAACACGTCTGAGCCTGGGATCGCTTCTCTCTGTGATCAGTTTGTTGTTAAATGAAGTTCTCACATTGGCTTCTGTCATAGAAATAAATATAAAAGAGCCAGTCTTCTGAACGGCTCTTTTGTATGAACATATTCAAAGATTCAGATCCCATAAAAGAGCCGAAAGTCCCATCTCTAGACTCAGGGCGTGTTCACATCTGTCCCGGTTTGGGTCCCCGTGTAGATTGGGTCGGGTCTCGTTCTACTCCTGGTTTAGTCCTGGTTTAGTTCTGGTTTAGTTCTGGTTTAGTTCTGGGTTTATACAAGTTTATACATGTTTCAAATCCTCTCAGCGAAGTAGAAGGATGTGGGCGGAGACAGGTGGACTGTTTAAAGACGTGGAGTGTGCTGTATGTGAGTAAATGTCTGACTCTATTTGATTTTGTTTATTGGTAGAGTTGAAAAACCTGACCTTTCTCGTGTTAAATCCACATGTTGACCTTTGTTGGTACTTCCACAGTGATTATATCCTCAGTGTGATGTGACAAAGCTGTGAGGGATTCTGCTGCATTCTGCTGTCCTGTTTTTTTTTTCTTTTTTTGTGGCGATGTCCCGATGAGGCTGTTAGATGAAATTAGCCTCTGTTTCAGGAGACGCAGCAAAACAGAGCAGAGCTGATTATGAGAGAAATG
Organism: Periophthalmus modestus; assembly: GCA_019594935.1. Classification (NCBI taxonomy): domain Eukaryota; kingdom Metazoa; phylum Chordata; class Actinopteri; order Gobiiformes; family Gobiidae; genus Periophthalmus; species Periophthalmus modestus. Next base: position 43,750,892 of record JAIEZT010000054.1, read on the forward strand.
CACCGAGCTCTGTGAAACACCACAGGACAAAACATGAGAAAAGCCCCACAGAGAGAAAGAGTGTGTGTGTGTGTGTGTTTGTGTGTGTGTGTGTGTGTTTGGAGACGAGATTCATATTTGTAATTACGACCACGAGTATTATAGCAACCAAAGAGCCAATCAAGAGCGAGGCTGTTGAAGGTAACGCCCTTTCCCGCTCACACCACTGGTTTAACAGGGAGCGGGCGCTTAGCAACGCTGTCAATCAAACCTGTTGCTAACGCTAACAGGAGCGATGTCGGGGAAAGAAGGACCTGATGTGTCTGTTTTTAATGTTCATATGTTGATTTACAGACACAGACGTGAAATAAAAACCCCAGGATCATGTAGAGGGTTAATACGAACATTTAAGAACAACATGAGTCAGACAGCAGCAGGGACAGAGAGAGGGGATACAGTTGAAAAAAAAAAAAAATAAAAATAATAAACTCAAGATAACAAAATAAAATAAATTCAAAATAACTAAAAAAAACAACAACAAAAACTCAAAATAACTAAAACAAAACAAAATAAACTAAACTAAAAATAACAAAAATAAATTTTAAATTAACTCAGAATAACTAAAAAAAAAAAAAAAAAAAAAAAAAAAAAAAAAACAACTCAAAATAACTCAAAAAATTAAGAAAATAAACAAAAAATATTAATAAACTCAAAATAACAAAAAAAGCAACAAAAACCAAACTCAACTAACTAAAAAAAAAAAAAAAAAAAAAAAATAATAAAAAAAAATAAACTCAAACTAACAATAAATAAATAAGCTCAAGATAACAAAAAATTAAAAGAAATTCAAAATAACTAAAAAATTAAATGAATTAAAAACAACTCAAGAAAACAAAACAAAACCCTCAAAATAACTAAAAAAAAAAAAAAAAAGAAACTAGGATCATGTAGAGGGTTAATACGAACATTTAAGAACAAAATGAGTCTGACAGCAGCAGGTACAGAGAGGGGGGACGGTTAAAAAAAAAAAAAAAAAAAAAATAAATAAATAATAACCCCTCAAAAAAAACGAATAAACTCAAGAGAACAAAAAAATTTAAATAAACAAAACCTCAAAATAACTCAAAAAAAGAAAAAAAAAAAAATCACAAAATAACTAAAAAAATAATAATAATAATAATAAAATAACTCAAAATAACTTAAAAAAATGAAGAAAATAAACAAAAAAAATGAATAAACTAAAATAATAATACCCTTTTGCCTCCTGCAGACCCGGGCCTGGCTGCAGCTGCTCAAAGTGCCTCCTCCTGCGTGTGATCTACAGACGGTTTATGACTTTACGGCTGATGTGAAGCTCCTGTGTGTGATGAGTTTTGATTATTACATTATTACGCCCTTGATAATGATCCCAGTGCAGACACGAGCGTCGTATTTTCTTTCATGACCCTGTATAAAGTCCAAATGTGAACCTCTGCACACTCACATGGTGTTTGTATTTATTTGTCTGAAGGCTGGGTGTAAATCCTTTATTTATGACGTCATATAACATCATTTAGAGTTCAGAGACGGGTTTAAGGTTCAGCTTTAGGTCGAGGTTAAGAGTAAAGTTGAGTTTTGTTTACCTGCAGCACCCTCAGTCCAGCACTTACCTTTTTCTCTTGGCATAACTCGTCTTTTAAAATGCTTTCAATGCTCCGCCACTCAAGAGCAACAACACACACATATGCACACAAACACGCCTGAACACGTCTGAACACGCATGAACACACATGAACACGCCTGAACACGCACACAGACACACAGACACACAGACACATGCACAAGTCCTTGGCGGCATCAGCAAAGAAACATGTGCTGTGTTTTTCTTGTAAATGCTTCTCTGTTCACTTTATGAGACAGTGAACAGGACAAAATGCTCAGGAATCTGGAGGCGAGGGTGATAACATCCCGCGTCCCCTCTGGCTCACAACGCCGCCGCCGCCACCACCACCGCCGCCGCCGCCGCCGCCACCCACCGCCACCACCACCCACCCGCCACCACCGCCACCACCGCCACCACCGCCACCACCGATACAACGAGCTCAGATTCACCTTGGAGCGCACAAAGTTTCCAATTTGCTGATTTCACAAAGAAAACGTTTCATTATGTGAGTCGTACATGTGAGCGCCTGATTGTTTTTCGGCCTTGGACAATAGTACGACCAGCGAACGTAAAGTACAGGGCTGTGCTGTATTTTGGAGAGGTCCGTGTCCTTCAGGAGACTTCAGGCCTGTCATCAAACTACTGACAGTTGGGGGCGCTGTTGTAGGCAGTCGTCCTGGAGCGGGGTCGTGGGTCACAGGGTGTTCATACAGTTCATGGAGACCTGGGTCAGAGGCGGAGCCGCAGGGTAGTTCCAAGGAGTAGAATCACGGTGGATAGACGAGCGAGATCACCGGAGCACGACATGAAGATGACGAGACGATCTGGCCCCGAGTGTCAGGTCCTGGCTCCTTCGTCCTCCTGAGGTGCAGCTGAGGCAGATCAGGTCCAGGTGTGAACGGGAGGAGCACAAATCTCCACCCAGCTCCAGGCTCAGATACAGGAGGGAGGAAAATAGTGCAAAACACACAAAAAAATGTCATTTGAACACTGTTTTTTATTGTATCACACCTCCACTTTTATTAATGACCTGGCTTCACTGTAAATAACGATCTTTGGTCGTCTGTACAACTAGCATTAATTATTCACTCTCTTTAAATCTTTATTTTGTTGTCCAGCCCCAAACTAGAGCGCGGTAAACTTAAAGCCGAGTTAAACTTGTCCAGTTTGTGCCAGACTCACGTTTTTGCTGCTGTTCAGACGGTTTTCACTGCTGTGTGTTGCCAATATCGTTTTATTCTCTGTAAACTTGAGTCCAAAAATAACCCATACTGTACCTACACTATAAAGTTTTTAGTGTTAGTGTTTTTGCTCCTCAATAAATGGTGAAAAAGGATCCGATCTCTGACACTCCAAAGACACTCACCGCTCCTCTGAACATAACGAGGGACAGATCTGAGCCAAAGGAAAGAAACGGTTTGAGACGAGAGTTAAAGACAAGAATGAGGCCTTAGACAAGTTAACCAGTGTCGTTAGCGCCTCCTTCAGACGGACATCAGGCAGTGTCCAGCAGGAATCTGACCAGGACTGAAGAACGAGCAGCCAAACGTCTTCACTCCTACAACTTTTTGTCCAGTGACAGATTTTTCTTTTACTTTGGATCAGACCTGGACGACTGAGGGACACAGACAGGACAAAACCTTTACTCTTAACATCACCCAAAATGGTGGTTTTAACTCAAAATATCAAAGATTCTCCACCTGGAAACCTTCAGTCGTCATATTTAAACTAATTAGATATATTTTTGATCTCAATATACAATAGAAATAATAGTTTGACTGACTAAACAACTATTAAAATAATCCCTGATCTCAGAATCTGTCCTGGGTTCAGGTGGTTTTCGTGTGAACCTAAAATAAATCCAAATCCATTCAATCTAAATCTAAAATTGGCTCTTTCACGAACGAGTCAGCTCTCTCGCGAACGAGTCGAACCAGATTTCATTTTTCAAAAAGAGCAGAATCTTTTTCTTTCTCGTTTTTGTGCATTTTTACATCGATTAACACCAAACTGACACAAGAATCAGAGCAGAAGCACAGCACACGAGGGAGAGCTCTGACAAAAAAAACATTTGGGATCATAATAACAGTTAGTTTTTTAAATGATTATTATTGCAGTGCAGTTTTATTTAGATTATTCATAATTCCAAAGGGTAAAGTCACTCCCACGCTCAGTTTGAACCATTTCAAACACATCTGAGCCTGGGATCGCTTCTCTCTGTGATTAGTTTGTCGTTAAATGAAGTTCTCACATTGGCTTCTGTCATAGAAATAAATATAAAAGAGCCAGTCTTCTGAACGGCTCTTTTATATGAATCCCATAAAAGAGCCAAAAGTCCAACAGGAGCACCAAAGCGTGGGGCCCGAGTGTCCCTGATACTGTAAGGTCATAGTTTGGGACAAAGGCTCGAGTGTGGTGCTAGCTGAGGACTGGAGGCTCCACTTAGCGCGATGGACTGCATAATGAAGCAGCGCAGGGTCAGGGCTCCATGCTAATGTCCCACAGTTAAAGGCAGTTCAGTGAGAATGACGGAGGCGCGAGTCCACAGACACTGACAGGAGCGAGGACGGCAGGTGCATACAGAGCAGAACACACACAATCACACACTTCTCTGCGTGCTTCCTGTCTCACTTAGACACATACTACATGGAGCAGACCTCTGGGTCTCAGAGACGACTGAGCTCTTATTTCAACCTACAAAGGAGGAAAAACACTGTCCTTTCCAGAAATAACAAGTTTATTCTAGAGACGTAAATAAAAAAGCAGAGGCAGAATCCTCGCTGCATTATGAAGGTTAGAGTGCTCACTTTTTGTACTTTTTGCCTCTGCTCAAACTAAAAAGGGTAAAAAACAAGAGGCAGAGAGAACAGCCCTGGTGTGTTCCAAGCGATGCCGACCCTGGCTCTGTGGTGCCCTACCTCTGTGGTGCTGTAGCTCTGTGGTGCCCTAGTTCTGAGATACACTAGTTCTGAGAGACACTAGTTCTGCGATGCCTTAGCTCTAGATTTCTTTGTCAGGACCTCTGAGGGCTTTAGTCCAATCATTTAGAGTGGCTGAATGGAATTATGCATTGATTTGTAGCAAGTTTTAAAAGCAGGGAGTCTCAGGTTCCAGGGGGTGTGGGGTTCCAGGGATTGTGGGGTTCCGGGGTTCCAGGGGGTGGGTTCCAGGGGTTCAGGGGGGGTGTGGGGTTCAGGAGGTGTGGGGTTTCACGAGGTCTGGGGTTCCAGGGGTGTAGGGTTCCAGGGGGTGTGGGGTTCCAGGAGGTCTGGGGTTCCAGGGCGTGTGGGGTTCCAGGGGGTGTGGGGTTCCAGGAGGTCTGGGGTTTCGGGGGGGTGTGGGTTCCAGGGGGTGTGGGGTTCCAGGGCGTGTGGGGTTCCAGGAGGTCTGGGGTTCGAGGGGGTGTGGGGTTCCAGGAGGTCTGGGGTTCCAGGGGTTGTGGGGTTCCAGGAGGTCTGGGGTCCAGGAGGTCGAGGGTTCCAGGGGTTGTGGGGTTCCAGGGGGTGTGGGGCTCCAGGAGGTCTGGGGTTTCAGGGGGTGTGGGGTTTCAGGAGTTCTGGGGTTCCAGGGGGTGTGGGGTTCCAGGGGTTCATTGGGTAATTCACACATTCCCCTCTTATGCTTGTTTCTCTGTAAATATGAGACAGACTGTGAATGTTTCGTGGAGGCACAGAATCAGGAACCAAATCTATGCAGCATTTTGGTAGATCTGACTGAGACTTTGTAGATTCATTTTCCCTGTAGGAAAATGTGACCCCTGCATTGACCCATCGGTCCAGTGCCACAGGGCAACCTGTCAGGAGCAGTGGGTGACCACAGGACGGTGCCCAGGGGCCCATATGTGGACCCAGGATCAGTCTGCGAGATGATTAGCCCACTGCATGTTGTGTGTTGATGGAGAAGCACCCAGAGGAAACCATCGAGACACTGGGAGAACATGCAAACTCCACACAGCCCTGTGACCCAGGAGTCTAACAGTCTAACCCAGGAGCTTCTCGTTGGTCCATAGTTTTTAAAAGTGTATTTATTTGCATTTATGTCCTTTTATTTACATGTGTATTCAAACTTTAAATTATTCTCAGAGGTGTCGACCTGCAGAAAAGTCAAATAACTCCTGATGTTGTAGCTTATGCCTAATTCATTGAGTTTAAAAAGTTCTCATCCATCACATCTGACGTCTACGGCGCGGCTCAGTCCCGTCTGTTCTGAGAGTAAAGTTTTGTGGAGGGAAACTTGATATTAAATGTGCGATTAATGTGACTCAGAGTGGACCTTGTGTGTGGTAATGATCATGTCTTTTCCACTTTTCCTCCTGTCACAGAAGCTGAAATCGTGTCCTCGATGTCTCTAAAGACCAGGGACACATTTAAGTTCACGGGACAAAAGCAGGTGATGAGAAACTATAAAGTGAGTTGCAGAGAGAAGGTGTGACAGCGCAGGTGGCAGCGGGGCATTGTGGGAGGAGAGGAAGTGGAGCAGGACACAGGAACAGCAGCTGGCCGGAGCGGGACAGGCACGAGCCCCGTGGACGAGCCCCGTGGGAGCCCCGTGGACGAGCCCCGTGGACGAGCCCCGTGGACGAGCCCCGTGGACGAGCCCCGTGGACGAGCCGAGGATAATGTGATGTCAGCACAGCCTCCTCTGGATCACAGTGTTGACATAAAGACTTGGAACATCCAGAGCAAATGGAATCAGCTCTGCGACATGGACGGGGGCTAAAGAGCTCGTGACAGACACTAACACGGTGCAGAGACACGTTTCAAAACCCTCACACAATAGTGCTGAGTGTGGGTGAGCAAAACACAGACAGACACATATTTTAACTGTAACTTCTCTGGTTTTGCATCTGCCGCTTGAAATAAAACATAGATCCATTTAATTGTCATAAGGTTGTTCACATAAAGTCTTAACATTTTATTTTAATACATTTTGAAGCAATCTGATTTACTGTTACCCAAAATGAAAAAAAAAAAATGTGAAATTTCAATTAGAAAAATTCAAAAAGCCCAGAGTGCCACTTCTGACCCGTGCATAGAGACACCTAGTGGATGAATATTGAACTAAAATGAGTCAGAGTCGTAGTGACAAGATGGAAAACTACAAAGACAATCATCTTCTCAGCAAACCAGCGGTTGGTAAAATTGTGGGTTTTTTATTTGTTCATATTTTTAGTAACAGTTTGCAGAATGTCGTGTGTTTTTTATTCTTTTTGGATACATTAGCGAGCCCAATGGGTCAAATTTGGCTCTGATCCTAAATTAGGGAATAAAGTGTTAAAATTAAGTGGATATTTCAGTGTTCAGTGACTTATAGCAGTAATTTAATGCAATGTTGATAATTTTCCAAAGAAGAAAAGGGTTCTCGGGTTCTCCGGGGTTAAGGCTTTGAATTTGACACATTTCTGCAAAACGACAAAGGGAACAAAGCCTTAAAAGACAGGAAAAACAAACAAAAAACCCTGTGATACTGATACAGAACGGGCTATGGAGTCAAACTCTCTCCAGTATTTACTCGGAGCCTTTGTGAGGACCTCCGTAAAGCTCTTTCCAAACGCTCCACTGCAGATGGCTCCAGTGACCCGGCTCTATTAAAGCACTTACTGCTGGTATTTTAATGGAGCCATATTTTTCAGGAGGAGAGATAAAACAGTGGGTTAGCAACAGGTACTTGTAATCATTTTTGGAACAAATGGAAGTGGCTTTATGTCAGTCAGACTGAAGCGAGCAGACTGACGGAAGCATCTCTTTGGATTTCACAAAAAGGATCAAAGATTCTTAATTAAAGACACGTCTGAAACGGCCTCGCTCTGCGTCATATCACAGGTCCAGACCAGATTCACTTTGCAGTGGGACATCAAACACAACAGAAGCCATTTCACATCGTTTGTGAGACATAGTGGAATAAAAGCCCGGACAGAGCCGTTCGACTTTGTAAATGCTTCAGATCAATGATATCGAAGGCTCGTCTTAAACCCGACGGAGCTGATGGAGAGGTGAGCTCACTGGATTACTGCACATCATTTTCACACTAATTAAAGCAACAACGCATCTTTCTGCAGGCGACACGTCACCTGCACCGTTCTATGGAAACAGAAAGTTAAATCCACACTCTGGAACATTCTTCATGGAGACAGATGTGTTTTCTGCTTCATCCTGCTGCAGAATCCTGTGACCAAAGGAACATGCTCAAAGTGCAATCAAATATAAATCAAACAGGATTTTTTTTTAGTCCTTTTTTTTTTTTTTTTTTACTTTTTTTAAATTATGTTTTTGAAATATAGAACAAATGAAAAAAAAAAAAAAAATAAAAAATTAGTTTTTGTTTTTTGGGGATTTTTTTCTGTTTTTTCTGGTTTAAGTGCAATAAAATTAAATAAAACATTTTTTTTTTTGTTTGTTTTTTTTCTTTTATGTTTTTGAAATATAGAACAAATGACAAAAATAAAAAAGTTTTGTATTTTTTTCTTTTTTTGGGGTTTTTTTTTTTTTTTTTTTTAGGTGAGACTTTTAAAAAAAATTTATTTGTGTATTTATTTATGTATTTATTTATTTATGTATGTATTTATTTAATTCATTAATTCATTCATTTATTTATTCATTTATTTATTTTCATGCAAGACAGACAAACATAGTGACTATAAAGACACAGCAATGACAAGTGATAAGACAAACCAAGACATAACATGGTTTGTCGATGTAACGGCTCTTTACAGTTGTATGTGACAGTCTGTGTTGTGTTTGTGTGTGTTTGTTTGTGTGTGTGTGTGTGTGTGTTTGTTGTGTGTGTGTGTGTGTTTGTTGTGTGTGTGTGTTTGTGTTGTGTTTGTGATATTTCTGTGATTCTGGAGGGGGTTAAGGTGGAGACGGCAGAGGAGAGAGCTGGTGCTAATGATTCATAAGTGAGAAAAGAAGATATAGAGAACATAGATGGGGGGGGGATAAAAAATAAATACAAAAAAGAGGCGGTGGGGCTTTAATTAGGTTCAGTTTTCTATGTTGCACTAATATGATGAAGTGATTAGACATCAGGGCACACAGTAGTCTTCATACACACATTAATCCAGCTGTATGTTTCCAGATTGATGCTTTGAGCTCGGTGAAGGAGGGAGACTTCTGCACATGTGTCTGGTCCAAGCACAAAGGTAAAACAGTCACATTACTACATATATTACTACATAATCGTGAGGGTCTGGTTCATGAAATACTAGTACATAACTATGTGCAACTTAAATGCATCTTTTAAGCTGTTCTTCTTGCTTCCTCACATCCTCACAGAGCACATCTACACCTCAGCTCCATGTCTCTTTTTTGCACAAAGTGTACTCAGCTGCACCTCGCCTGTGCCTGTCCAGAGGGGGAGACACTCTGGTGCATGTATGTGAGGGGGATTGCGGCTCTCTGCGCTCACCTCCGCCTGCTCCCCGTCGCACGGCAGCACACATGTGTCGATTCAGCACCTTGCTAATAGCATGCACATTAACTGCGGTACAGATCACAGCAGCGGCGCGGAGGGGAGTGTGCTAATCAGAGCGACCACAATCCATCCTCCTTCTCCCAGCCTCTCCTCTGGGCATGTTGTGTGTGTGAAGAGGCAGAGATGAGAGATGCAGAGTCTGGGCTGTTTGTATTTGGGGGCAATTGCAAAGAAATAGAGTAGCAAGAAGAGAGAGGGAGAGAAAGAAGAGAGGAAGGGGAGGTGGGAGAGGGAAGAAGAAGTGAGAGAGGGGAGAGGAGAGGAGCGAACGTGCTGGCAGAGAGCACAGAGGAGGGATGGCTGCACATGTTTGAACTGCCTGTGATGCTCCAAGGGAAAAAAAGAGGAGAAGAGGGATAGACAGAAGCCTGATCTCAGCGGGAGACGCGTTTTGTTCCTCATTTGTTTGGAAGATAAGCAAATTTGCCAATGCCAGCCGAAGTGAAGGAGGTGAGTGTGCTGTGGAATGGCTCTATTCGCTGTCACTGTACCCTCCCTCTTTTTTATCATGCAGCTTTTTCTCTCGTTTCTGCAGAGAAGCATATAGACTCTGTTAGTTATACATTGTGGCTGTGTCATGATGAATGAAATGGGCATGAGTCGCTTCTCCTCCTCTCCTCCTCTCCCTCTCTCCCTCTCTCCCTCTCTCCCTCTGCTGTTTCGGTGCAGTCTCCTTGTGTGTGCTCATAGGGACATGCTGCTAACAGCTTTATCAAGAATGTTTAGTTCTATAGAGTGTGATGTACAGGCTGCACAGATCTACAGATGCACAGGGTTGATTTGTGGCTGCTTTGTTAAAGAGGTTGTCCCTCTGGGGAGAATGCTGCACACACTGTGTTAGTGTATTGCCATGATGTATCAGAGAGACATTAAATTTGACCATGCAGCATTTAACTATTTGAGGAGCAGGGTGCAAAAGGGAGGCTCCTCAAAACAAAAAACTTTACACATGCATAACCAAAGTGTTTGCATGTTATGGAGACACACAGGCTTCTTTTCTTTACATGAAAAAGCTCAAATATTCAGGGAAGATGTTTGACTTCGCTGTGGCTCCTGTACTGCAGTTCAAATCTGTGTCTTTACAATGGGATTTTATATGTTTTAGAGTTGCCAGATATGAAGAAATGTCCGTGTGCTGCTTGTTTCTGTCCAAAACCTTGATAAATATGAAAGATTGGGACAGCAGCGGAAAACTTTGGTCAAATAACTGTGTAAATGATGATGGGAGGAACGTCATTTGCTGTGGTGATCATGAGGACCTCTTGAAACAGAAATGATGCGCCTCAAGGGGGCTGTCCAAAATAAATACATATTACACAAAAACATGGCCACACACTGCACTGGGACAAACTCAGCATCAAGACAATCAATCTGATATTTTTCTTTGCATAACTGATGTAGCAGTGTGCAGGTTTGCTCGCTGAGACCTGTCCCCGGGTTTGGAAAGCCCTGCTCCAGCTGCACAGAAGTGGTTCATCTGTTTTGCTCTGGTTCTCGCGTTCGCTGGAGGTGGAGTAGATGGAGCCGGGCCGACGAGCTGTGACAAAGTTGTGACGGATGTGTTCTGACATCACTACAGCGTGAACGCACAGCTCGACCCGGCGTCTCCTGATAAAGACAAAACTCAAAAAGTCAAGTTCATTTTGCTGGATGGAGACGCAGCGAGGGCCCATCATTAAACACAACTCTTCTGTCTCTATATCAACCTCTTTTTTTTTCTTGATTTTTCCAACTTTGAGTCATGTTTTGCTCGTGAGAAGTGCCGCCCTTGAAAATGAGAAGTTATAAAAGAATATGATTTGCTACAGTCGAAGGAAAACTGGTTTAAACTTAACACACAGGCTTCTCTTACTTGAGGACAGTGTGTTATGATAATTGTCTTCTGAATGGCAACAACACGTCTCACATCTTTTCAAGTTCAATACAAATCAATAGAACTCTCTGTTTAAGGTAACTGTCGAAGAAAACACAAATGTTTTCAATCCTCTCCGTTAAAACGCCGGATCTAAAGTCAAATTTGCCCTCGTCATCTTGACCTATTTGGCTGCATGTTCCCACTTAGTGATGGTGCAGTAAGTTATTTAAATGAGCCTTGACTCAGAGCGGCTTGGCCTTCCCCGGAGCCCGATTCAGACGGGGGACAGCGCACACAGGCCTCTTCAGTCCCCCCAGCCCATTATCATCCTCCAAATCCTTAATCAAGCTGTGCAGAGAGGACAGCAGCAGCAGCAGCTCTTTGCAGTAATATTGCACTGCCCACCAACAATATCCAGCCCACCTCCCCCAGAGCAGCTCGGGCCGTATGTGTGACCTCGTATATCTGTATAGACTTGTCTTCTGGCTGAAGCTACAGTCTCAACTATTTAAGGAAAGGTTAAAAAAGCCGCTTGGCCCCTGGTCCATGTCGCTGCAGTGTGGTTTTATCTCTCAAAAGTAAAGATTCATACATTTTTAGCTCACGGATGTTTTAAAACATGACTTCATTTCACAGCAGCGTTCGGCTCATTGCAGCAGAAACTGTTTATTTCAGCAACAAAACGTATTGAGCTCATTGTCTTGAAACTAAAATTGATTTGCAACTTTGGATAAAGCGATTGTGCTGCGTGGTGCCATTTATTTATTAAAGAGGTGTTAGGTACACTAAGTATACTGCAGACAGCACCGAGCGCTACAGCTGTTTACAGTCACCACGTCCCGTTTAATTCCAACCCAAAATGCTGAATAATTAATGTTTTCTTGTAAATGAAAGCCATTTGTAGAAGAGAAGTGCAGATCCCAGCTCGGCTTGATACTCAACAGAAAACTAAATATAAACACAGAACAGCGTGGTTTACCCGAGCGACGGCGACGGCGCCGTTTACATCTCAATAATATTCAAATCAGATTAAATCACAGCCTCAAGGTCACATGTCACATCATGAGTCACGGCGAGTACAGGACTTGAGCAGCGACTCCAGCAGAGACATTAAACACCTGTGGCCTGAACTGTGTCGCTCTGAGTCAAACATTCAGTCTGGGACGACTCTCGCTGAAAGTGACTCGAAAACGAGGAACATCAGGACGATTATTTAAATGTGACCGGTCATAACAACAGAACGAGACACAGAATCAAACTTTTGTTACATCAGCTGAGAGGAAAACTCCGTCGTCTCACAGGCTGAAGTCGTCCCGGCGGCGTCGTGTTTGTTTGGGCGTTTTTCAGACACTTGGCCTTTGTTTTCTGCACAAACCTCACAGCTGCTCTGTGATTGGTCCGTTCACTCGATTAAACGTAAAGACGGAGCACGTCAAGATGGATTCTCACGAGTTCGTGGACTCGTAAATATGGTGAGAATCCGTTCTGTGCTCTCCTCTCCTCTGGGCGATGACCAAAGTGCCACTTTAACACCAAACTTCTCCCAAACGCAGCCACAGATTCTTTTTGTACAATGGACCTTTGATTTTATATAGATCAGTCACATAGCATTATACTTTTTTAAAATTCCAGTTGTCCTTCTAACTGTTCCGTCCATGATTTCACATTCTGATCAAACCATGTGCAGCCTGCAGGTCACAAACTATAATCTGGAATAAGCCTGATAAAGACACAGTTTTATGCTCCTGCATCATGTGAATGAGTCTGTCACTCACATAATGATGTTTTATTAATTTGACTCTTTAAATGTACATAAGGCCTTACTCTTTACTGTCTGAATAAACAGAAGCTCTGCAGAGCACAAAGCAACAATCAGCCAGATGCCCTGATCTGATAAATATCCTGCAGTTTCCTCTGTCTGTCAATAACAAACCTCGAAGCTATTACAATATAGAAGAAGATAAACGGAGCTCAACATTAAGCTAATGAAACGGAGCCAAGTGCAGGATCAGGCGGCAGGTCGTTTGGTTATTGGAAGCTCATGGCCTACGTCTGTTTTTCTTTGTACAAAATAAAAGACATTTTCTAAAGAACAAGCACAAACCAAAGAACGAGCACAAACCAGACATTTTAGACGCTGTGGCTTTATGATCCCGGTAAATGATGTGATAATCATACATTACAGCTGCGGAGAGCCCAGTGTCAAGTGCATCCATTTTCTCATCAGCTTTAATGCACCAATTTAACCTCTGACCATCTGCAAACAACAGAATGCATTACCCTAGCATTAGCCTAGCATTAGCCCTGCACGCTGCTGTCCCTCTGACTGTATCTAAACAACAACAGAACACATTAGCCTAGCATTAGCCCTGCACGCTGCTTTACCCTCTGACCATCTGCAAACAACAGAATGCATTACCCTAGCATTAGCCTAGCATTAGCCCTGCACGCTGCTTTACTCTCTTACCGTCTGCAAACAACAACAGAATGCATTAGCCTAGCATTAGCCCTGCACGCTGATTTACTCTCTGACCGTCTGCAAACAACAACAGAACGCATTAGCCTAGCATTAGCCCTGCCCACTGCTGTCCCTCTGACTGTATCCAAACAACAACAGAACACATTAGCCTAGCATTAGCCTAGCATTAGCCCTGCAAGCTGCTGTCCCTCTGACCGTCTGCAAACAACAGCAGAACGCATTACCCTAGCATTAGCCTAGCATTACCCTAGCATTAGCCTAGCATTAGCCCTGCACACTGCTGTCCCTCTGACTGTATCCAAACAACAACAGAACACATTAGCCTAGCATTAGCCTAGCATTAGCCCTGCACGCTGCTGTCCCTCTGACTGTATCCAAACAACAACAGAACACATTAGCCTAGCATTAGCCTAGCATTAGCCCTGCAAGCTGCTGTCCCTCTGACCGTCTGCAAACAACAGCAGAACGCATTACCCTAGCATTAGCCTAGCATTACCCTAGCATTAGCCTAGCATTAGCCCTGCACACTGCTGTCCCTCTGACTACATGCAAACAACAACAGAACGCATTAGCCTAGCATTAGCCCAGCATTAGCCTAGCACGCTGCTGTCCCTCTGACTGTATCCAAACAACAACAGAACACATTAGCCTAGCATTAGCCCAGCATTAGCCCAGCATTAGCCCAGCATTAGCCCAGCATTAGCCTAGCATGCTGCTGTATAACACTCATGCAGCTCTTTGTGTTGAGCAGGAGCAGAGTTCGGAGGGGCCCCCAGTGCTGCCCTTGTCCCAGGACATGAAGGAGGGGGCCCCGGACCCCCCGGGAGCTCTGGACAACTGCGACGAACTGGACACGCCCACTTCTATCGCCTCCGCCGTGACCTCCACCAACGAGAGCTCCACCGAGACGGACACGCCCCAGCAGACCGACACAGAGGTCACGAGTTTAAGCAACTTTTACACAGAGGTCACGACCTTTTACACGGTGTCACAAACTTTTATACAGAGGTCACGAGTTTAAGCAACTTTTACACAGAGGTCACGAACTTTTACACAGAGGTCACAACCTTTTACACAGAGGTCACAACCTTTTAAACAGAGGTCACAACCTTTTACACAGAGGTCACAGACTTTTACACAGAGGTCACAACCTTTTAAACAGAGGTCACAACCTTTTACACAGAGGTCACAACCTTTTAAACAGAGGTCACAACCTTTTAAACAGAGGTCACAACCTTTTACACAGAGGTCACAACCTTTTAAACAGAGGTCACAACCTTTTACACAGAGGTCACAACCTTTTACACAGAGGTCACAACCTTTTAAATAGAGGTCACAAACCTTTTACACAGAGGTCACAAACTTTTAAACAGAGGTCACAACCTTTTACACAGAGGTCACAACCTTTTACACAGAGGTCACAACCTTTTACACAGAGGTCACAACCTTTTTTACAGAGGTCACAACCTTTTACTCAGAGGTCACAACCTTTTACACAGAGGTCACAAACTTTTACACAGAGGTCACAACCTTTTACACAGAGGTCACAACCTTTTAAACAGAGGTCACAAACTTTTACACAGAGGTCACAAACTTTTACACAGAGGTCACAAACTTTTTTACAGAGGTCACAACCTTTACACAGAGGTCACAACCTTTTAAACAGAGGTCACAAACTTTTACACAGAGGTCACAACCTTTTACACAGAGGTCACAAACTTTTACACAGAGGTCACAAACTTTTTTACAGAGGTCACAACCTTTTAAACAGAGGTCACAACCTTTTACACAGAGGTCACAAACTTTTACACAGAGGTCACAAACTTTTACACAGAGGTCACGACCTTTTACACAGAGATCATGAACTTTTACACAGAGATCATTAACTTTTGCACAGAGGTCACAACTTTTTTACAGAGGTCACAAACTTTTACACAGAGGTCACGACCTTTTACACAGAGATCATGAACTTTTACACAGAGATCACAAACTTTTTTACAGAGGTCACAAACTTTTACACAGAGGTCACGACCTTTTGCACAGAGGTCACGGACTTTTACACAGAGGTCACGAGTTTTGACAACTTTACACCAACACTTCCTGCTCTTTTCACATTATACATCTGTAATTTTTTCGTACATTCTGCTTATATGTTTATAGTTTTTCAGATATTTATGACAATATTATTTACAGAATTGTAATGAAACATTTTTAAAGGTTCTGTAACTGATTTTAATGAGCAGTTTAAACAGTTAAATCGTCAATTATTGACCGCAGTAAGTTTGTTTTATTTAGGAGTTTGCTGCAGCACTTCCTCAGTCTGAGACATTAAAATACTTTAGACTTATTCTAACTACTTGTACAATATATCTGTCTCAAATATCTCAGATACATGGAGAAATGTCCTTTTAATGTTGAGTTATAAAACAGTATTTCGCCAAATCAACCTGGAAAAGTCTCAGTGTGAGTCGCCAGCTGCTCTGAGACGATCCTAAACCCGTTTACAAAAGTCAATTACATTTCCAACTTCTCATTACCATCAGTAGCTGGACCTCGGCTTGTTTCATCACAGACTCATCTAAACTCACTCTCAACCAGATGAAGTCTTTATAGTTTGGCACCAAAAACAAATTCATTATTTACCGCCGGGTGCAAAAAGCCACAGAACTGCTGACATTATAGTGACTGATCATGGACAAATCACAGAAATAGTTTGGTGCGTTGGGCTTTATTGTTGGAATGAGAACGAAACACGCTGGGACATGGTTTTGGGGACATGGTTTTGGTCTCGTCGCAGCAAATGAAGAGCAAACGGTCTGAGCTGGGTCTGTAAATGTGCCAGGATTTGAAACAACACCGATCTACCTTTCAGACAAACATGATTGTTAAAGACGGGACGATGAAGATAACAGTTGTGATGTGTCCTCACAGGAGTCAAAGGCAGTGGATCCAGAGGTGAAACCCGACCAGAGCGACGCCCAGGTGGCTCTAAACGAAGCCGTGGAGAGTCTGCTGACGCTGGGCTCCCCTGAACTCACATCTACCCCCGTGACCCAAGACAACACTCCAGCAGAGACGCCAGCTTCTGAGGCAGACTCCACCCTGACCGACCCCATCACGCTGACCACAACCACCACCACCACAACCACTGCCCCTCAGCCCGAGACCCCGGCAGCGCCCCCTGACCCCCAGAGCCGGGTGTACGCTCTCCCGGACGGCTACAGGACCATCGGCGGAGACTTGTGCGGCGGATACGGAAGCTTGTCCAGGGCCACGCTTCACGGGTACTGGCCGGCGAAGACCTTCCAGCCCGGAGCCCACTACACCCTGCCCTTCCTCAGAGACAGCTACACCCCGTCCATCCTGGGGAGTCAGACCGAAGAGGAGGGTCTGCGTGAACGTGCGGAAACACCATGTGATATGAAAGATCACCCAGCGAGCACCTACGCGACGCTGGGGGGAATACACCCGTTTAGACCCATCACCACGATGGAGCTTCTGAGAGAGCCTTCGAGAACCAGGTGAGACTCCAACATTTCTGGAGTATAAGTCGTACTTTTTTCATTTGGCCGAGGGTTCGACTTATACTCAGATGCGATTTATATGTGAAATATATGTTTTTTCTTCATTATTATGCATTTTTGGTGAGTGTGACTTATACTCCTGTGCGAAAAATATGTACATATGTTTTTTTTTCTTTTTTTTACAACTTATACTCCAGAAAATACTGTACATTGTTTTTTTTACTAATCAATAATATATATAATTACATTTTAAAATGATCAAAATGACAATGTTTTATCTGTCGTCATGTGACTGAAAAAGCACAGAGTTATACAAGCAAAGCATGAATTCACAGAGCATTAAAGCTCAACCATGTAACTTTTCATTTGGACGGTCCATCTGTCTCTTGTTGTTGCTTTTCTTTAATGTTTTATAGTACGGCAGTAACTTATCTTGAATGTTTTTATAGAAATACATGTGTTTTTATATCTCGAAAGTATCCCGAGGGTTCGCTTCTCCGTGTAACTTGCTGTGGTGATGCCAGTTTAATGCCATAATGTGGGGCATTCTGGGAAAAGCAATAACACCTGGATAAAGACAAGAATAAATGACAGACTCTCCACTGGAAAAGTTACACGATGCATTGGATTATTATCATTACTGTGGTAGATTAATGATATACGATAAAGATTTATTAATGATGTGAGTCGAGGTGGAGGCTCAGGATGGAGGCTCAGGAGGGAGGCTCAGGATGGAGGCTCAGGATGGAGGCTCAGGAGGGAGGCTCAGGATGGAGGCTCAGGATGGAGGCTCGGGAGGGAGGCTCAGGATGGAGGCTCAGGATGGAGGCTCAGGATGGAGGCTCAGGATGGAGGGTCAGGAGGGAGGCTCAGGATGGAGGCTCAGGATGGAGGCTCAGGATGGAGGGTCAGGAGGGAGGCTCAGGATGGAGGCTCTGTCTCAGGCGTGTAGCCCAGGACCCTCCCTCTCTGTACACAGTCAGGTCTTCGGGATAAAAGTTGAACAAGAGACACGGGGCAGGAGGGAAGGAGGGGTCGAGAGAGCGGAGACAGACGGTGTTACAGACGGTGGTGCTGGGATGGGCTTGTATAAATAGGACTTCTGGGTAATTAGAGGTGTGGTTGTGGTTCGCTGGAGAGGAGCGGGAGGAGGTGGAGGCGTAGTCCCGCTCCTGAATCTCCTGAATAAAAGATAGCGTTTGATTTTCTAGTTACTCATTGTCGGATTGTGAAAGGTGAGAGCAGAGGACAGAGCGCTCACACCAACCAGAGCGTGAGCTGCAGCCGGGGCCATTGTCCAGAGAGTCAGCGTGGACAAAACTGAGACAGATGGACAGCAGTTAAGGAGCCACGAGCATCAATCGGGAATGACAGCCTGCTGCAAAGTCAATAAATAAGAGGGCTTCACCTGTTATGGGGTGCCAGAAGCTTTCCCTCAGCCCATATAAAGTGACAGAACTGTTTGTACAAGATCGAGGCTGGTCACTTAAGCTGTTAAACTCACCCACGCGCTCTTTGTTCTTGAAAATGTCAAGCCATAAGTTTCTTTCAAAGCTTCATATACATGATCCTTGTGTCTTGGCAGGTCTGGGTACGACGATGCGTTCATGGCCCAGCTGGAGGGCAACTTGAACCCGTTCCTCCAGGCCATGTGCCGCGCTCAGACCTTACAGTTTCCCCACAAACGCAGCAGCATGGTCAGCCTGGACAGCATCCGCAGAGATCCAAGATGGAGAGACCCAAACCTGCAGGAAGTCATCGCGATGCTCAACCACCCCATGGACCCGGTCAAGTCCAACGCCGCCGCCTACCTGCAGCATCTGTGCTACGAGAACGACCACATCAAGCAGGAGGTGCGGCAGCTGAACGGCGTGCCTGTGCTCGTGGAGCTGCTGGACCATCCCAAACCCGAGGTCCACCGCAAAGCCTGTGGAGCCCTGCGCAATATTTCCTTTGGTAAAGACCACCAAAACAAAATGGCGATCAAGAGTTGTGACGGGATCCAAGCGTTAGTTCGATTGTTAAGAAAGACCAGCAGCGTGGAGGTGAAAGAGCTAGTCACAGGTAAAGTACGTCCACGGGTTCACCATTTTGAGGCTTCTAAACTGTGTCCACCTCATCGATCCATGCATGTTTCATAATTATGAGTCAGTTTACCCACAGACAACACATTACCTAAAAGGAAATTCATTTTAACCTCACGAGCACGTCAAAAAACATGAAATAGACAATATTAACACAAACATGACGCCTGCGTAATCCCTCAGACGTCCAGGTTTGATCCATCGCAAAAGAGAAATCAAATCTGTCACTGGACAAAACGTTGTAGGAGTGAAGGCGTTTTTGGCGGCTCGTCCAAGTTCTGTCAGGCCCAAAGCAAAACAAAGAAAACAAAGAGAACAATAGGGCTATCCAGGATGCTAACAGGTGTGAAATCACTCATTAGGGGCTTGAATGACTATGCTAAGTAGGCCCACACTTAAGGTAGCACAAAAGACCGAGCCTACAAACAGAAAAAGTCGTTAGCGCCTCCTTCAGACAGATATAAGGCAGTAATCTGACGAGAGCTGAAGAAAAACGTCTTCACTCCTACAACGTTTTGTCCAGTCGACAGATTTGATTTTTCTTTTGCGACACAAACACGATGTCATCTTTTATTACAGGAACTCTCTGGAACCTCTCCTCACACGAGCCTCTGAAGATGTCCGTCATCAACCACGGCCTTCAAACCCTGACAGACGAAATCATCATCCCTCATTCCGGCTGGAGGAGAGACACGAGCGACCCCTCCAAAATGCAGAGCGCGGAGTGGACGACCGTTTTCAAGAACACCTCTGGATGTCTGAGGTAGGTCCGAGGCAGAGTGCGCGCATGGAATAAAGAACGACACATGGAAACGCTAACTCAATAAACTGTCCGGGCGCAGGAACGTGAGCTCGGACGGGGCAGAGGCGCGCCAGAGGTTGAGGGAGTGCGAGGGGCTGGTGGACGCGCTGCTTCATGCCCTTCAGACCGCCGTGCTGACCAAGGACACGGACAATAAGGTTCACAAACACAGGATTCAGCTTATGTCCTCTGAGGGGACGGTGCACAAAGGGATCAGAGTTTAAAAGACAAGACTGAAGACATAACTTATGTTTCAAAATAGCCGTTTCTTGAGTGTGTTTGTAGGGATGAAGTTGTTAAAATAAGTTTAAATGTTATAAATTCAAGAAAGGTAACTTAACAAAGGCTCAAATTAATGCAAAATCATAAATAATAACAAAAAGCTGGGCCAAAACTGAGGTCAACTTAACCAGAACAGAACAAAAACCAACTAACTCGACCAGAGACGAGAACAGATGTGTTTAAATACAAGAGGACCAGCCCAAAATGGACACAAGAGGGAGCTACAGCACTAAAAGATCAACTAAAACTACAAAAAGTGACACTAAGGCAAAAAATTATAACTATACAGAAGATAATAACAGTGATTAATAGCATAATTAAGCAAAAATAAACGTAATAGTTCATCGATCCATTTTCTGCCGTTTCTTCGGGGTCCGGTCGTGGGGCAGCAGTCTAAACAGGGACCCCCAGACTTCCCTCACCCCAGACACGTCCTCCAGCTCCTCCAGTGGGACCTCCAGGCGTTCTCAGACAGAAAACGTGATAGTCGTCCCCTTAGTGTTGTCCAGGTGAGTTCTTTTAAGAGCCTCCCTCCTCCTGCCTGGGTCTTTCCTCTGGCAACTCAAAACGATTCAATTCAGTTCTGTCAAGTCAAATTTATTTATGAAGCCCATTAAAAACAAAACAAGCACTGCTGCCCAAAGTTCTGCACGATATAAAGTTCAATTTTATAAAACAAAACATGCAAAAATACAATAGAACACGACAAATACAAGAGTCCTGCTCAGCT
Source organism: Periophthalmus modestus (assembly GCA_019594935.1). NCBI lineage: Eukaryota > Metazoa > Chordata > Actinopteri > Gobiiformes > Gobiidae > Periophthalmus > Periophthalmus modestus. The sequence goes on from JAIEZT010000054.1 coordinate 43,771,742, forward strand.
CATGTTAAAAGCCAGAGCACATGTTTAAAAATACTTAAAGATTGGGCTGTTCGGGACCTTTAAACATCCAAAATCAGGCAGATATGAGCTAAAATGTGTAGTATGTGTAGTTTAATGTAATGAATATGGTAAAGCTGATGCAAAAGAAGCGGCGGAGGGGCAGAGTTTGAAATGACGATGACGAGTACTGTTCAGTTTTAATGTTTCCCTCTTAACTGCGTGTCCATAAAACACTGTGTGAATCATAATTGACTAAGTTGCGGTGTTGTGTGCACAGTCCGTGGAGAACTGCGTGTGCATTTTGAGAAACCTCTCCTACCACGTTCACAAAGAAATCCCCGGAGCCGAGCGTTTTCAGGAGCCCCACATGATGAGATCAGGAGGTCACCCGCGGAAGAAGAGCGAGCACGACTGTTTTGGTGGAAAAAGGCCCAAAGGTGAGAGTGTGATGAGCCCAGCACAATCTTAATGTATTCAGTTTGAACTCCTGGTCTTTGCACACTTCATACTGTGCTACTTTGCCTTAAACTATTTTGTGCAACGAGAAAAAAGTGCATTGGAAGATTTGGGGGTTTTAACAGCTGTGGGCTTCAGTCCTTTTGTGTCTCTCGATGTGTGAATATTTCATAAGAGTACAGACTCACAGATGTGCTTTGTGGCAGGTGGAAACTTAAGCCGAAGAGTATTTTAGGCCAGTATTTCCACTATTTAAACAAAACTAAGCCCAGAGATTAACCCATTAGTGCCAGTGTGTGTGTTTTTTCCCAGTTCTAATCTTTGACACTTCTCTTTTCTGCCGTGTTCATTAGAGGAGTGGTTCAATCAAGGTCAGTGCGCTTCTGCATATTTGGAAGAATAATATTGTGCTTCTGTGTCACACTGAATTCATTGACATTAAACATGTGAGCTGGAATAAAACTGGAGTCTGTGTGCATGTTTGTATCTGTGATGTGCAGGTTGGAAAAATGGCTTTATGGACAGAAAGTATGGTACATTGGATTTACCTAAACGCCCTGAGCAAATGAAAGGTATATGTAAGAATAACGCTTGGATTCATCTCGTTATTTACAGCTTTTTGTACTAAACACGAGCCACGTCACGCTGACATTCTGTTTGTTTGAGTGCATGGCATTGGCATGGTTTGTATTTCAATCATCTGCATTTGAATGAACCATATTTTTCGTATTTTCCAGACTATAAGTCGCACTTTTTTTTTTCTTTTCACAGTTTGGCCAGGGGTGCGACTTATCCTCAGATACAGTGACTTAAATGTGGAATATATGAGTTTATAATTTCACATCTTTGTTACGGTCACACTGACAACTGCATTTTTTCCCCTTATTATTAAGCATTTTTTGACTTATAGTCCGGAAAACACAGCACACTGAATGCAAAAGATGAAGAAGTGAAGAGGAGGGGGCAGACCCGTTGCTGATGGTCAGGGAATATCAAAAGAAAAAGACGTCTGCGATCTATTTCCAGACGTGACCTGCTTTAATCCTGACCCACACTCGCCATTTCCATCACTTTAAAGAGTTTGGTATTTCAAAAGCACCACCGCTCTCACTAAACATGTCAGACCTTTTTGGCTTACTCATTATAAACAAGCACAAACCAGACTTTTTGAAGTGATTTTCATCGTTTTAATCATTTTGCAGGTTATTCAAAGCACAGTAGCTGCAACGAGAATGTGGAAAATGAATGTTTTTGCCTGGATTTAAACACGGCATGACTTCACTCTGCAATATCAGTCGATAAAAGTCAGCATGAGTCGTTTATTATCCGTTGACATGAGTTAGGCATGAGGACAGACCTGTTGCGTGCAGGTTTCTCAGAGTGCACTAGAACAGAGCTGACAGTCGTGTTTTATAGCTGTGAACACTGTATCTGCACATGCCACTGTCTGAACAGAAGCAACGGCGAGATTATGCCTCCCACGCTCCAGCCACTGAATGCAAATCAGACTGACAGCCTTTTGGGGTCAGCTTCGTCGCACTTGTCAGCGATCCAATCCCCTTTTTGAGCCACATAAAGCTATTCTGTGCTGGAGTCACAATTCCCCCTCACACATTAATTAACAGAAGCCATATGTTTGTCTGGTGACCTAAAAACTCACCATATGTTGGAGTAAGTGAGACGTTGTTGACTTTGTGCCGTGGTGGTGTGTTGCAGGGTTGGAGCTGCTGTACCAGCCCGACGTGGTGCGGCTGTACCTGGCTCTGCTCACCTGCAGCCACAACCACAACACTCTAGAGGCGGCCGCCGGAGCCCTGCAGAACCTCGCAGCTGGACAGTGGGCTGTAAGTACGACTCTAACACTCACAGAACAACGGCCTTCCTCTGAGAGCCCACTGCAGCTGTGGAGATCGTTTTATATAGTAAACCAGAAGTATTTAAGTGTCAGTATTTCTTAAACGCATGGCAAACGTCTGACAGATTTGTAGTACTGTTACAAAATTAAACTGGATACGACTGAAATTACTCCAAAGCACAAATACTGTAAGAAAAGTGTCTTGGATGAGCAGTGAGACGTCTTCACTCCTACAACTTTGTGTCCAGTTGACACACACTGGTCTTTCGTTTATCGTGGGGTTACAATCTAAAAATAACCTGCGAAGTCGTCAGCTTTATTTTTTACACTTTATTCTATAGTTTTGCAGCTGTAAAACCCCTCACCACACACTTTATACACTTTCTCACACAGGCAGTAACACTTTTTCACACAGGCTTTAACATTTTTTCTCACATTTCTCTCTTGTTTAAACTCTCTCAAAGTTCAAACCTTCGTCGATTTAAAAAATAAGTCCAGTTTTATAGAACGAAACCACGTTATTTTCCTCCTTCTTTATGTAACGAACCGAAGATTCATTTATTCCGTAATGGCGCCCCCTACAGCTGCGTCACTTCTACCGTCCTTCAGCATGTCCAGAACTTTTTCTGCGATGGTTAGTGTCTTCCTCGAACTTTTGGGAGCGACCACAGGTGTGTTTGAACATTTCATCGACATTGTGGGTTTTGTCGGGGAGAAAACTTGCAAACATACAGCACTTCAGAGTCACACTGCGATCAGGACACAGAACACAATGGTCTACAGTCCCTCAGCCAATCAGGACGCAGAACACAATGGTCTACAGTCCCTCAGCCAATCAGGACGCAGAACACAATGGTCTACAGTCCCTCAGCCAATCAGGACACAGAACACAATGCACGTTAATACGATGTAAAAAAGGAAAATTGCACAAAAAAATCTGCGAAACCACGAAAGGTGAATCGTGATATAGCGACGGAACCACTGTAGTACAAATACTCTGATGTAATGTATTTAGAATTCAAAGAAAATACGTTTTGAACCAAATACCAAACACAATCCCTCCTTCATCCAGACGAGGTCCATTGTAATAAAGAAACGTGACGTTTTCAGCTTAAACACTGCGCTCTGACGTCTTTTATTTCAAATATCATTCAAATATGTAATTACAAGGTTTAAACTTCTTTTGACACACACTTTGGAGAGAGATTTCATAAACAGTTTAATTTTAAAGAGACTATCTGTGTTTAATAAACTGCAGGACTCTCAGCCCACTTGCTTTCACCTGAATAAAACGAAGCACTTATCTCTCACTGCTCCTCGAACGGAATCATTAATGTGCTTTATAATCGTACGGCTCGGATTAAAGGAAGTCCTAAAGCTGTGAAATGGAGTTGCACTCAGAGGAGCACTTAAATTAGTGATGTGTACCTTCTCCTGCACAGAATCTCTTCGGTGCATTGTTTTTAGACGTGATCCTGTATCTGTGGGTTTATAAACCGACCGGAGGCTCGTTACAGTCACCTGTTTGTCCCTGAAGACACATCTCACCGACGCTTTCGTACATATGTCTGACATCTTTGTACTTCCTTGTTTTTACGGCTGGTTCTTGCAGTGGTCGAGCTACATCCGAGCCACGGTCCGGAAGGAGAAAGGGCTGCCCGTCCTGGTGGAGCTGCTGCGGTCAGACGTGGACAAGGTGGTGCGAGCTGTGGCCATCGCCCTGCGTAACCTGGCCATGGACCGGAGAAACAAGGACCTGATCGGTGTGTGCACTTCACTACAGTCGGATTTACTCCTTCAGATGTGGTTTAGACTGAAATGATAAACAAAACCGCCCTGAGAGAGAAAAGATGAATAAATGCACTGTAGTTCTGAAGATGTATTTCATACTGAGTTTATGCTTTATGTTTATATCAGGAGGGTCAAACTCAAATTCACAGAGGCCAAAATTAAAAACTGTGACTTTGTCGTGGACAAAATTAAATGTTTATTGAAAAATTTCAACAACATCTGCATGTTTTTCAGAAGTGATGGATTAAATTTGACTGAGGCGACAGGAGCAGATGCTGATAAGTGTGAACAGAAGTGATGAGGGCCAAAAGCATTCTGGGATTCGTAGTATTAGACGTGTATGTCCTGTACAGGCGCAGGAAGCTCTAACACATGTTTGATACGATCTCACGGGCCAAATATTATTATCTCAAGGGCCAAATTTGGCCCATGGGCCTGAGTCTGACATGTCTGGTTTATATAAATGGACAGAGCTAACCTGCTAGCCGCTGTGTTCTACACAGGAACTGATCATGTCGCACTTCCGGCTCCATCGACTCTGGCTCCAATTCACTTTCTATAGAAAAACTGTGACCCGTCTGTAACTGCTGCTGTCAGACTCGTCATTTTGGTCATAAATGTTCGTATTGACCCTCTACATCACATGTGTTAAACTCAAGGCTCACGGGCCAAATGTGGCCCTCCACGTCATTTTATGTGGCCCTCGACAGAGTAAATTAAAAGATCTGATGGTCTTAAAATGTAATTTTATCAGGAGATGCAGTTACACAGTCATATTTTCACATCTAGGCAAATGCATGTGCAATATTTGTAACTTAAATAAGTAATAAATACAGAAACAGTTAATTAATAAGTCAAAAAAAGTAGTTAGATTTATTTTACATCTGGCCCTTTGACGGCAGCCATTTTGCTGATGTGGCCCTCGGTGAAAATGTGTTTGACGACCCTGCTCTACATGATCCTGGGGTTTTTATTTCACTTTTGTGTCTGGAAACCAAGACAAGAACAATAACCACAGACAAATCAGAAGTATAAATATATAAATTTAAACCTTTCTTAGTTTGAGACACAGAACTGATGCGAGTCTAACGAACAAAGAAACATTTCTTTCAAAGTAATAAAAACAGTTTAAAAAATAATAACTAACTATCTGGAACTTACCGTTTTGCTAAAGCTAACAGCCTGTTTCTCCAGGGAAAGACAGAATTTCTTCAGGGATTAACGGCGGTGGACATGTTTTAAGACTCACAACACATCTGACATTTGACATATTAGAGCAATAAACCATCGTAGCACAGCAATAAAGCAGAATTATTATGTATAATTATAGCGACGGTGGCTCAGTCGGTTGAGCGTTTCTCCACTGATTCAAAGGTTGGCGTTCAAATCCCACATAAACCTCATTGGCAGAGCGGTCACTGGTCCACAGCTCGGCCTCGTGTAGACCCGTGTGTGGGCGGTTCCTCTACACTCCTGACGGACCTTCTCCTTTAATGCAGGCAGCTACGCTTTACGAGACCTCGTGGGCAACCTGCCATGTGGACAACAGCATCCAGCGAAGAACCTGGAAGGAGACACGGTTGTTTCCATCCTGAACACCATCCACGAGATCATCACCGACAGCCCCGAGAACGCCCGAGCTCTGATACAAGGACACGCCGTGCAGAAGCTGGTGGCCATCAACAAGTCGAGGTACGTACGGCGCTCAAACATCCCCCTGCACCAGTCAGATCTCGTGTTTGTGCTGCGGCTTCGTGCACGTCACATCCGCAGGTTTTTTATGTGTGTCTGGGGCTTTCGGAGGCAGATTTTAATCAAGCAGAGTCAGAGCTGCTGTTCATCACTGTTTCTCATGGTTTGTCTACAGCCAATCAGTGCGAGAGACTCATGTTCTCTCAAGGTCTCACGCTGTTCAAACAGTTGAAAACTACCACTTGATGACATCACAAGGTGGAACGGAGCATTTTGAGCTTGGGAGATGTTACAGACTAATAATAAAGTGTGACTCAAACATGCGAGTGAAACAAAACACAACTTCAGGTCTGTTTTTGATGCACTAACAGCGTTCTAACAGGGATTAAAGCTCAAAAGAGTCACTTTGGGTAATGCAGGACCTTTAAACTTGCCAGCAGGTGGCGCTAACAGGGCAACGAGTCAGATCTGTGGAGAGGTAGCCACCGCTAGACATGTCACGATAACAACTTTTGAACCACGATACATTGCTACAGAGAAATATCCGGATAAAGGATCAAATTGAAACTACTTTATGTCACTAATTAAGATTTAAATAGTGAAACATTTTAAATAGACTGTTCTCCATTTGTGCAAAAATAAAAATTACTCACGATAAAAACTGAGGCCCGACGTTTATCGCTCCAGCTTCATTTATGGAAGTTTTTACACCTTTAAAAAATACTAGAAATTGCACCAACATCATAATTAGCCTTAAAAAAAAAACACAAACAGCTCAATTTATAATGAAAAAGAGTTTATTAAGAATCATTTAAGATTAATAAATAATGAAGGAGCGTAGACTGTTTATATAAATGAATGTAGCTAACCTGCTAGCCGCCGCCGCCGCCGCGCTCCAATCAGGAAGTTAGGGCTCCACTTTAACATAAAAACATCTTAATTATCCTTTAATAAAGTACAATAACTGCCGTTCATCACTGTTTCTAATGGTTTGTCTACAGCCAGTCAGTGCGAGAGACCAAGGCCGCCTCCCACGTCCTGCAGACAATATGGGCGTACAAGGATCTGCGGCACACTCTGACCAAAGCCGGCTGGACCAAGAGTCACTTTAAGGTACGGCACATACGTCCTGCTCGTCGTCTTAAAACAACACGTCTGAGTCTGAGGTTGGAAATAGTTGTTTTGGTTCCACGCAGCGTTGCCTTTGTGCTAAAGTGTGTCAATTATCAGCCGCTGTCAAACTGTCAGTCGCTCAGAAAAGAAAAGGCAAGAAATATGTAGTTTGACAGTGAATGTGTGTCTATTGTTTTCACATCATTTATTACCAGACCACAATAGATCCATACCAACGTCATATTTGCATCTGACAAGACGCATGAAAGTCTCAGAACTTTTATAATGTTTAATTAGCAAAGTCCAGGCGTCGTGCGACAGATGAACCTTTTAACTTTACTTTTAAAGATTACACTGCATTTGTGCGCAAAGAAATAACTGTACCATGTGTAGATCACTTTTCAACAGACAAATGGATCATGATACACAAGATTTTGCAAAATCATCCAAACGATGACGATAATGTTTTAAATGAAGGAACAGATGGACACAAAGCTCAAGTCGCATGTGCTCGGAGAACAGTGGTCCCTGGTTTGTCGCAGGGGTTATTTTTTTTACAATTATTCGATAGTTTTGCAGCTGTAAAAACCCTCACCACACACTTTATAAACCCTCACCACACACTTTATACACTTTTCTCACACAGGCTTTAACATTTTCTCACATTTCTCTCTTGTTTAAACTCTCTCAAAGTTCAAACCTTCGTAGATTTTTTTAAAAAGTCCAGTATTACACAACGAAATCATGTTATTTTTGTCCTTCTTTATGTAACAAACTGAAGATTCATATAGACACGGAGGAGACTGATGGACAATGGTCTACAGTCCCTCAGCCAATCAGGACGCAGAACACAATGGTCTACAGTCTCTTAGCCAATCAGGACACAGAACACAATGCACGTTCATACTGCGAAACATGAACCGTGATATATCGAGGGAGAACTGTATTTAACTGTGTTCATTTAAGTTATGTAGCGTCTTAAAACCACTGAAAGAAAGACACATAAATCCTCTTTTTTCATTTTTATCATTAATTTCTCTTGTTATTCAAAGCCGCCATCGACTGGAGTGACCAAAAAGTCCAAGAGTGGGAAGCAGGGGGGCGACGACATCACTTTACCGCTCATGGACAAAAACCAAGGTGAGCCTCATCATCAACGAAACACAACCAAAAACGAGACTTTGGCCTGGTCCGTCCCGGGAGAGTTTTCCACTAAAACACCGCCTCAAACCAGAGATGTGCTGCCAAGGTCATCAGAGCTGCAGCCGAGTCTCTGCAGCTTCAGCAGCACATCTCATCTGGACGATGTTCCAAAAGGGCAGCGCCAGCGCTCCCTCTGAATGGACTTCCCAAACGGGGATAGTCTAGTGGGTACAATGGGGTTTTAATGGGTACAATGGGATTTTAATGGGTAGAATGGGGTTTTAATGGGTAGAATGGGATTTTAATAGGTAAAAATTGGGTTTTAATTGGTAAAAATGGGGTTTTAATGGGTAAAATTTGGGTTTTAGAAGGTACAATGGGGTTTTAATGGTAGAATGGGGTTTTAATAGGTACAATGGAGTTTTAGTGTGTACAATGGGGTTTTAATGGGTAAAAATTGGATTTTGGTGGGTAAAAATGGGGTTTTAGTGGGAAGAATGGGATTTTAGTAGGTAAAAATTGGGTTTGCAGCTTGGTAAAAAATGGGTGTTTAAAATGGGTAAAATTTGGGTTTTAGAAGGTACAATGGGGTTTTAATGGTAAATGGGGTTTTAATAGGTACAATGGAGTTTTAGTGTGTACAATGGGGTTTTAATGGGTAAAAATTGGATTTTGGTGGGTAAAAATGGGGTTTTAGTGGGAAGAATGGGATTTTAGTAGGTAAAAATTGGGTTTTAATTGGTAAAAATGGGGTTTTAATGGGTAAAATTTGGGTTTTAGAAGGTACAATGGGGTTTTAATGGTAGAATGGGGTTTTAATAGGTACAATGGAGTTTTAGTGTGTACAATGGGGTTTTTAATGGGTAAAAATGGGGTTTTTGGTGGGTAAAAATGGGGTTTTAGTGGGGAAGAATGGGATTTTAGTAGGTAAAAATTGGGTTTTAATTGGTAAAAATGGGGTTTTTAATGGGTAAAATTTGGGTTTTAGTAGGTACAAAATGGGGTTTTAATGGTAGAATGGGGTTTTAATAGGTACAATGGAGTTTTAGTGTGTACAATGGGGTTTTAGTGGGTAGAATTGGATTTTGGTGGGTAAAAATGGGGTTTTAATGGGTAAAAATGGGGTTTTAATGTGTAAAAATTGGGTTTGAATGGGTAAAAATGGGGTTTTAATGGGTGAAAATGGAGTTTTAGTGGGTAGAATCGGGTTTTAATGGGTCAACATTGGGTTTTAATGGGTAAAAATATTAGGTTTTAGTGGGGGTAAAAATGTGGTTTTAATGGGTAAAATATTATTCCAAAAGGGCAGCCATACTCCAGCCTTCCCTCTGAGTGGACTTCCCAAACGGGGACAGTCTCCAGAAGCTTATGAATAAAAGAGATAAGTTAAACACTCTTTGAAAAATGAGCAGAGCGGGTTTAACGAGTGGTGTCTCGCTACACTCTGTTACACGGATAAATGGGAAACGCTGTATTTGAGCGTCTGAATGGAGACACGCGCTACATAGTAAGTGGTGGGTTTTCGCCTTAAAAAGCGTCGTGTTTGTCATTTCACGGTTTATGTCTTTTATGCCCCCGCGGCGACGCTCTGACGCTGCAGTGTGTGGATGATGTGATTATTTTCCCTCCTCTCACAGATGTGTATTCCACCTTGGAGCCAAATGACAGAGTCGGAGATGGGAAAGGGTCAGTGGTGGAGAGAGAAGGTCTTCAGGTACGAGCACGTTCACAGATACACAATCACACACACAGATACACAATCACACACACAGATACACAATCACACACACACACGGATACACACTCACACACAGATACACACTCACACACACAGATACACACTCACACACACACACAGATACACAATCACACACACAGATACACACTCACACACACAGATACACACTCACACACACAGATACACACTCACACACACACACACAGATACACACTCACACACACAGATACACAATCACACACACAGATACACACTCACACACACAGATACACACTCACACACACAGATACACACTCACACACACACACTCACACACACAATCACACACACACAGATACACAATCACACACACACGATACACAATCACACACACAGATACACAATCACACACACACAGATACACATCACACACACACAGATACACACTCACACACACAGATACACAATCACACACGCAGATACACACTCACACACAGATACACAATCACACACACGGATACACACTCACACACAGATACACACTCACACACACGGATACACAATCACACACACAGATACACACTCACACACACAGATACTCACACACACACACAGATACACACTCACACACACAGATACACAATCACACACACAGATACACACTCACACACACACACACACAGATACACACTCACACACACAGATACACACTCACACACACACACACACAAATACACACACACACACAGATACACACTCACACACACAGATACACACACACAGATACACACTCACACACACAGATACACACTCACACACACAGATACACACTCACACACACAGATACACTCTCACACACACAGATACACACTCACACACACAGATACACACTCACACACAGATACACACTCACACATACAGATACACACTCACACACACAGATACACACTCACACACACACACAGATACACACTCACACACACAGATACACACTCACACACACAGATACACACACACACACACACACACACACACACACACTCACACACACACATACACACTCACACACACAGATACACACTCACACACAGATACACAATCACACACACACATACACACTCACACACACACACAGATACACACATCACACACACAGATACACACTCACACACACAGATACACACTCACACACACAGATACACACTCACACACACGCAGATACACACTCACACACACAGATACACACTCACACACTCACACACACAGATACACACTCACACACAGATACACACTCACACACACAGATACACACTCACACACACGCAGATACACACTCACACACACACAGATACACACTCACACACTCACACACACAGATACACACTCACACACATACACACACTCACACACACAGATACACAATCACACACACAGATACACACTCACACACACAGATACACACTCACACACACAGATACACACTCAAACACACACATACACACTCACACACACACAGATACACACTCACACACACACAGATACACAATCACACACACAGATACACACTCACACACAGATACACACTCACACACACAGATACACACACACACACACACACAGATACACACTCACACACACACACACAGATACACACTCACACACACAGATACACACTCACACACACACACACACACACATACACACTCACACACACAGATACACACACACACACACACACACACACAGATACACACTCACACACACACACACACACAGATACACACTCACACACAGATACACACTCACACACACAGATACACACAGATACACACACTCACACACACAGATACACACTCACACACACAGATACACACTCACACACACAGATATACAATCACACACACAGATACACACTCACACACACACAGATACACAATCACACACACACAGATACACAATCACACACACAGATACACACTCACACACACAGATACACACTCACACACACAGATACACACTCACACACACAGATACACACTCACACACACAGATACACACTCACACACACAGATACACACTCACACACACAGATACACACTCACACACACAGATACACAATCACACACACACAGATACACAATCACACACACAGATACACACTCACACACACAGATACACACTCACACACACAGATACACACTCACACACACAGATACACACTCACACACACAGATACACACTCACACACACACACACACTCACACAGATACACACACACAGGTACACACTCACACACACAGATACACACTCACACACACAGGGTTTTTTAGTATCTACGGCAACAACATCGTGAAAGACCAGACCTGCTATTTGAATATAAGCTTAAAGATGCAGGACGGCACTTTTCTGTCGCATGGTTCGCTTGTTTCCATGGTTACAGTGTGTTATCGCAGTGTTAAAGTGCACACGTTACACCGTTTTCTGCTGGTTCCTCGTCACAAACAGACCCGGAGTTGTGTTTTTTTGTGTCATTCCCACATGTTTAACTCACAAACAAACCTGCAGATTTAGGCTGAGTTCTTCTCCCGCTCTGTTCCACCTTGTGATGTCATCGTGTGGTGATACAGGAAGTGCTCTGCTGTGTTTTTAAACTCTTCATTTCTAGAATCATTTGCATCATTTCAGCAGACCTGGAATTCTACTTATCTCTACTAAACTAAAGGTAAAAGGAGATGTTCACTTGCAAACTCCCACTTGATGACATCACAAGGTGGAACAGAGCATTTTGAGCTTTGGAGATGTTACAGACTCATAATAAGTGTAACTCAAACATGTGAATGAAACAAAACACAAGTCCAGGTCTGTTTTTGATGCACTAACAGCGTTCTGACAGGGATTAAAGCTCAAAAGAGTCACTATTGTGTAATACAGGACCTTTAAACCTGTCAGCAGGTGGCGCTAATAGGCCAACAGGTCAGATCTGTGGAGAGGTAGCCACCGCTAGACCTGTCACGATAATCATTTTTGAAGTGTGATGCATTGCTACAAAGAAATATCTTGATAAAAGATAATATTGAAATTACTTTATCACTAATTAAGATTTAAATAAAACAAGATAATCTCAGTGAATCATTTTAAATCGACAGTTTTGTTAAAAGACACGAACTGTAACAAATAAACAGCAGAATGTACCAATAATTATCCATAAAAGAGACTCACGCCTCCACAGCTCAAATCAAAGTGATTATAACAGAAATACCACAAATCTCCTCCACTGTAGAAAGAAAAATGACCACGGTAAAAACTGAGGCCCAGAGTCTCTCGTTCCAGCGTCATTTATGGATCAATGAGTCGATAAAGTGACAATTTACACCTTAAAAAAACGAATGACTCGAACCTACGTCATAATTAACCTTAAAAAACACAAACAACTCAATTTATAATGAACAAAGAGTTTATTAACAGTGATTTAAGCTGAATGAAGAATGAAGGAGCGAGGGTCAGGAGCACAGTTTATGTAAATGGACATCGCTAACCTGCTAGCTAACCTGCTAGCCGCCGCATTCCAAACAGGAAGTGGGAGTTAGGGCTCTACTTTAACATAACAACACCTTAATTAGCCTTTAATAAAGTAATAACAACGGCTTACTTCATGATGAATAAATAGTTTATTAAGTAGTTCATAAAATAGGTAATAATAGGTATAATGGGGATTTAGTGGGTAGAATAGAGTTTTATTGAGTAGAATGAGGTAGAATTGGGTTTTAGTGGGTAGAATGGGGTTTTAATGGGTATAATTTGGTTTTAGTGGGTAGAATGGGGTTTTAGTGAGTACAATGTGGGTTTTAATGGGCAGAATAGAGTTTTAATGGATAGAATAGAGTTTTAATGGGTAGAATGGGGTTTTAATGGGTAGAATAGAGTTTTAATGTGTAGAATGGGGTTTTAATGGGTAGAATGGGTTTTTAGTGGGTATAATTTATTTTTAGTGGGTAGAATGGGGTTTTAATGGGTACAATGGGGTTTAATGGCAGAATGGTATTGCATAAGTGTCTCTCCACACACTAATTGTCCATATTTTACATTTTAGGCAATCAATGAGAGGAAGCACTTCATCCGAGCCGGCCGTCCCGCCGTGGGGCTCATGGACAACAAGCCGCCGCCGTTAGACTCGTGGGTCTGAAGGTGGAACCAGCTCGATCCGTGTAGAGACTCTTCATCTGTGACATACAGACCTGTGCCATTTGATCATATCGACAAAAAATATCTTTGTTTACCTTGAAATACGTGCCAAACCTTTATTTATTAAGGAGATCTTCTGGAGATAGACTTGAAGGATTTTGTCATTTAGGAGGAAATATTTACAGTATAGCCTAAATATGCAAAGTGTGGTGTAACTCCAAAGAAAAAACGATACGATCAGTTTTTACATACACTAAAAAAAGTTTTGACTCAAATGAATGGTCAGTATTTCCATTAGTTTTGCGCTGTCGACCCGACCCAGAAGAACTATATCTGCTGTGTATTTGAGGGTAGAATTAGCAGGAATCTATGAATAAAACATATTCAGAGGATTTGATATTAACTTTCCTCATGACAAAGCTGCCAGTCGTCAGACAAGACTAAGAACGGTCTAAAAAGGTTTCTTAAAGGCAAACGTGAATGTAAATGTGTAACAAAGGACTGTTAATAATTTAAAAGAAGGCATTTATATTGTAATATTTATTGTAATACCCATGTTATTAATCTGAGGCCATACATGTGAAATAGCTACTACCAGTTAAGCGATCCTACATTCAAGAAACTGCTTTGTAGTGATCCTTTTTTGCATTGCTCTGTTGAATGAAAATAAACATAAATTATTACTGTATGTTTAGTTTTGTTTTTTCTAATTTCTCTCTTTGTTTTAAGCTGTTAAATGGTCCCATCCCAGTCATTTAAATCAGTTTATTGAGATATAGTTCAAATGCATGACGACTTATCAGAGACAGAAAAAAATAATAAATTAATGAATGAATTAAATAATATAAATAATAAAAAAAATAATAAAATAATAATAATACAATAAAATACATACATAAAATAAAATAAAAATAAATAAATAAAATAATAATAAAAATAATAAATATAATAATAAATAAATAAAGGTTTAAAATGAGTTGACAGATGTTGCTCCACATCGTCCCCTTGTGGAGATGCCAGATTATAAAAATGACTCACTAATCTCTGTACTAAAATACTACACTATGGACAGAGATAAAGAAATAAATAAGTTAATTCATGTGTACTGACATACTCATACATGCTCATTGGGCTCAGGAGATGACTCTGTAACATCTTAGAATATAACAATAACTCTGTAACTCCAGATGAAACTATTCTGGTGCAGTCGTATTGTCTCAACAGTATTTGCGTAGTATTATGGCTGGTGTTGTGTCCCTCCTGTGGAAAGAAGAGGAGGGGGGCTGAGCGTGGCCTAAGTGACATCTCCAAACATGTCAGCACATTGAACCGGCCGGCCCTGCCCTCACGACCAAACCACAAGATCACGAAGGGCAAAGCTGTTTATACCGAGGGCTCCAACCTCAACCTGCTACTTGCATCTCATGGTTCAGCTGTCGGCAGGGGCCTTCATCATCAACTTCTCCTTAAACCACACTCGGATCTACTGCTTCCACCAATGGCGTCTTGGGTTTTCTTCAGTCATTGGTTTGTTAATTGTGTCATCTTTGTGTTGTTGAGTGGTTTGAGTTGGAGCGGTCCCCTGCGGCCGCCTGGGAACCGCCACAGAGACTTCCATAAAAGAGACGGTGAGCGAATCTCCCAGTTTGTCCCTGAGGATCTACTCAGTCATTTTTTGTCCAGTTTGAACCTCACAGAGCAGAGGGCCCAGAGCAGAGGCCTGGTCCCGGACTCCAAGGAGCCTCCACGTTACATGATGGAACTATACCAAAGATTTGCCGAGGACCACGCTGCTGTGCCTTCTGCCAACATAGTGCGCAGTTTCAAGAATAAAGGTATGTGAGTCTGTTAAAAAAAAAACAGAAACATGTTTCAAAAAGTGATTTATTTTGTCTGTTCTATCAAATCTGTCACCATAAGAAAGAGAAAGCACTGACGCAAAGTCCCGTCTGATTCCAGATTCGAGTCTGCACCGTGACACGTCTGGAGGTGTCCGGATATATCCTCTGCTGTTTAACGTCTCTGTCCCGTACCACGAGGACATACGATTAGCAGAACTACGTTTCTTCATTCAGATCCAGCAGCCTCGCGGAGCACAGCCGGGTCCAGACTGCATAGTGACCGTTTATCATGAGCAAGAAGGTGTGGGGTGGTCCAGAGCGGCGCGGGGGGACATGAGGAACAGGGATAAAGACGAGGCGCTGGAGGGAGAAGATTTCGAGGAACTGGTGACAAAGCATGTCAATGTCAGAGATAGTGACTGGGTGTCGTTTGACCTGACTCATGCAGTCGCACAGTGGCAGAGGAGCGGCTGTGCAGAACACAGACTGGAGGTTCATATCACAAACCTGGGGCGACAAAGAGCAGAAACCCTCTCAGAAAACTTTAACCAAAGTTCACTTAAGAAACACACTGCTGCTATGATCATTTTTTCAGATAATCAGAGGCACAAAAAGGACGCAAAATTTATCTTAAGGAGTGAACATGAGCAAAACCCTGTAGAAAACGTGGATGAGAGTGGATCAGTGCGGAAGCCAGAGAATTACAACACTGATCATGTAAACCAGGGTGAACTGGAGCAGCAGTCTGTGGACAAGCGGAATTCGAACTTTATCTACGACACACCCTCCAGAATCCGCCGCAGTGTGAAGAGTGACGCGTGCAAAAGGACGCCCTTGTTTGTGGATTTCAAAGATATCGGCTGGGACACATGGATCATCCAACCTCTGGGCTACGAGGCCTACGAGTGCAAAGGGGACTGCTACCCACCTCTGACCTCCGAGGTGACGCCCACCAAACACGCCATGATTCAGACTCTGCTGAGCATCAAGAACCCGGACCGGGTATCGCGGGCGTGCTGCGTACCCACCAAGTTAGAGCCTATCTCCCTGCTTTACTATGAAAACGACGTCATCACTTTTAACCATAAGTATGAAGGCATGGTGGTGGCAGAGTGTGGCTGCAGATAGTGCTGCGTAACCATAGAGACAATAAGACTGTGAACTGATCATCTCAATGTGCCTTCAGCTGCTTAGCTCGAGATGCAAATTCAGTGTTATTCAAGGCTCTACTTCCTTTTGGATACATATATTTGTATGTAGTATTCTCTTAGCATACCATCTGGAATTATACATACATACTGAACGGAAAAACATTCATTGTTCTTCATTTGTGCATTTATAAACTCTTTGTTAATATTTAATGTAATTTAAGCCATTTCAAAGAGAAAATTCCATGTCTTTTGAACTAAATAGAAGCATAACAGTTTCATAATGATGCCAGGGCTGTGCTATTTCCATGCAGAATGATTAGCTTGTTTCCTTATTTGCACTACCAGGGCTTCATGGTGTGAGGAGTCTGCTTACTTATTCACCTTTTGTTATTATAAGCTATTAGACACACTCTTAAATGATATAACCATTTCACTGTGTCACATTTAAATGCTGTGGCATTTCCATGTTTGTACAGAACTTTTAAGGAAATGCCCTCGTTGGCTTCAGGAATCTGTTTATTTTCACTTTAACTGAACATTGCTGTGAAATATATTTATATTTTTGTTATAGTGCCAGAATTATTCTGCTTTGACGTTTCACAGACATTTGTGTCAATGTCAAGATTCTATAAACATACTAGCCCATCCTGGGAGTTATTATTATTATTATTTTCATCATCATCATTATTATTGTTATTATTTTTAGCATTATTATTATTATTATTATTATTATTAGGCCCGAGCCGGAGACAACGTCCCCGGCGAGGGACTCATTAAAAACCGCGTCCGAAACGGGGAAAATGGCAAAAATCAAGTGGTTAACACGCCCCGACATGCCAGTGAGTGGTGTCAAAAATTAGAACTCGGGCAAGCTCTAATTGTCACCGAAGATCGCGAAAAAAAAAAAAATAACCAAAGACGACTCGATAGCGCCACCTCAAACTTTGATTTTCATGGGGCCAATGGGAGCCCGACTCGGAAAAAAGTCGACGTAAAAATCTGAAACTCGCATCAAAAAATAGAACATGTCGGGACATGACAAAAAATTATATTATGGCCCCGCCCTAAAATGTACAGGGAAGTCGGCCATATTGGATCAAACCCGATAATGACAAAAGCGCACACCCTCACATTCAGGACATCTCCTCGCACAGTTTTTTTCATCACAAACACTTCAAATTTGGCCAAAACCCACTAAACCCATGTGAGATTAAAGATCATCAATTATATTTGAATATGACTTTGGGTGTGGTCATGGCGAATTTTATACAAAATTGCAATTTTGGGAATATTAAATAAAATATTTCTCATTCACACATTTTTTTTGTTGGGAAAAACGCTAATACACGCGTTTATGCACATTTGTGAGCTGAACACAATGATATGCAAATCATGGCTTTATCTCACAAAATGACTCTCTAGCGCCCTCTTCAAATTTCATTTTCAAAAAATTCATAGAAAGACAATCGATTTGTCGTGGACTTCTGAAAAAATCCACAGTGGCCTTATTTGTGATGGGGCACAATGTGAGAAAGTCACATGACTGTAGCTTTTATGGTTTAGGAGAAAAATAATGGGTCGAAAATCAGTTTCCATTATTATTATTCTTCTTCTTCTTCTTATTATTATTATTATTTTGGTCGCGACTTCAAATCCATTTTGACCCCCTGAACGTTAACGAAAAGTCAATTTTATTGGACCCAAAATTCAAGACTGGTGAAAAATTAATTATTTTCATGGTCAAAAAAATTAAACTTTCAAAATGACTCAATAGCGCCACCTCAAAAATCAAAATACATTACGGCAATGACAGACCTTTTTCATCGTAGACAAATGAAATTTGGTAGAACCATAGAACATGTCAAGACAAGTAAAAAATGATATTATGACTCCACCCTAACCCGACAGGAAGTCGGCCATTGTGGGCGGAACCCCATTTTTCTGAAATTTTAACGTTCGCGTTTTGGATTTTTTACGCCGTGGATGTACATTCAAGAAACTTGAAAATTGGTCAAAATAAACTAGACCCATGTGGGATTACAGCCAACTCATTTGGATTTTTTTAAGTCGTAAAAATGTGGGTGTGGTCAGCTTGCAAACAACAAAGCCATTTTTTGAAGTTTTAAATTGCGCGTAACTCAGACATGCAACGTCCTATTTCCCGGCATTAATATACGTTTTGTTCAAAATGTTGCTTTGAACGCACAGATATACAATTTACATAAGTCAGATTTTACATTGCTCCACAGCGCCCCCTTGAACTTTTGAATGGGACAAAAAAATTACTTTGTCGTAAACATTTGAAATTTGACAGGGACATGTGTGGCTTGAAATACTGAACAAAAAAGCCAATGAGAACATACCTCTATTTGTAACTATGTTAATGTGGTAACCGTGGAAATGGTCATAAATGTGTCATTGAAATGAATGGGGTTCAGAGTACTGGACTTTGTTGTCGACTAAATAGATGCTCTGCACTAATCCAACTATGACCCAAAATTCAAGGTTGGTGAAATATTTTGTATTTTCATGTGCAAAAAAATTAATGTTGCAAAATGACTCAATAGCGCCACCTCAAAGTTCAAAATACATTACGGCAATGACAGACCTTTTTCATCGTAGACAAATGAAAATTGGTAGAAACCATAGAGCATGTCAGACAAGTAAAAAAATTATATTATGACCCCACCCTAAACCCTACAGGAAGTCGGCCATTGTGTGCGGAACTCCATTTTTTTGACATTTTAACTCTCACCTTTGCATTTTTCCGTCATGGATTTTCATTCAACAAACTTACAAATTGGTCAAAATGAAATAGGGCCATGTGGGATTAGAGGCCAATGTCTTGGATTTTTCAACGTCATAAAATGTGGGCGTGGTCAGCCTGCTAAGAAAAAAACACATTTTTTTAAGTTTAAAATTGAGCGTAACTCAAAAATGCAAGGTCCTGCTAACCGGCATTAATATACATTTTGCTCACATTGTTCATCTGAATGTAATGATATACAGTTTACATAACTGAGACAATCCCTTGCTCCACAGCGCCCCCTTGAATTTTTTAATGGAATCCAAAAAATTTTACTTTGTCAAAAACATTTGAAATTTGGCATGGACATCCCTATCTCCATACTGAACACAAACGCCAATGACAACATACCTCTATTTGCAAGTGTGTTGCCATGGCAACGACCGACATTTCTCATTGAAATACATGGGTTTTGGTTTAATAGGATGAAAATTTTACTTTGTCATAAACCATTGAAATTTTGTACACATATATTCCACTCGTCATACTGAACAAAAAAAGCCAATGAAGACATACCTCTATTTCCAACCGTGCAGGCGTGAAAATGTCATAAATGCTCTCATTGGAATGAATGGAGTAGTATTACTAAGTCGCTGTTTTTGGTTGGAGGGGCCATGTAAGTGGGGAACGAGAGGCGCAAACTCCACGGTCGCATGACACCCCCGCGGTCGCAAGGGTGGCGAGGGCCTTTATCACTGCTTGCAGTTTTAATTAGGCCCGAGCCGGAGACAACGTCCCGGCGAGGGACTCATTAAAACCGCGTCCGAAACGGGGAAAATGGCAAAAATGAAGTGGTAAACACGCCCCGACATGCCAGTGAGTGGTGTCAAAAATTAGAACTCGCCAAGCTCTAATTGTCACCGAAGACCCCGAAAAAAAATAACGAAAGACGACTCGGTAGCGCCACCTCAAACTTTGATTTTCATGGGGCCTATGGGAGCCCGACTCGGAAAAAAAGTCGACCGAAAAAATCTGAGACTCACATCAAAAAAGTAGAACATGTCGGGACATGACAAAAATGATATTATGGCCCCGCCTTAAAATGTACAGGAAGTCGGCCATATTGGATCAAACCCGGGAACGACAAAAGCGCACACCCTCACATTCAGGACATCTCCTCGCACAGTTTTCATCACAAACACTTCAAATTTGGCCAAAACCCACTAAACCCATGTGAGATTAAAGATCATCAATTATATTTGAATATGACTTTGGGTGTGGTCATGGGGAATTTTATACAAAATCACAAATTTGGAATATTTCAATAAAATATTTCTCGTTCACACATTTTTTTGTTTGGAAAAACGCTAATACAGCGTTTATGCACATTTGAGAGCTGAACACAATGATACGCAAATCATGGCTTTATCTCACAAATTCACTCTCTAGCGCCCTCTTCAAATTTCATTTTCAAAAATTCATAGAAGCCAATCGATTTGTCCTGGACTTGTGAAAAAAATTCACAGGGGCATTATTTTTGTGATGGGGCACAGTGATGTGAGAAAGTCACATGACTGTAGCTTTTATGGTTTAGGAGAAAAATAATGGGTCGAAAATCAGTTTCCATTATTATTATTCTTCTTCTTCTTCTTTTTGGTCGCGACTTCAAATCCATTTATGACCCCCTGAACGTTAACGAAAACTCAATTTTATTGCACCCAAAATTCAAGACTGGTGAAAAATTAATTTATTTTAATGTGCAAAAAAATTAATGTGTCAAAATGACTCAACAGCGCCACCTAAAAAATCAAAAAAACATTACGGCAATGACAGACCTTTTTCATCGTTGACAAATCAAATTTGGTAGAACCATAGAACATGTCAAGACAAGTAAAAAATTATATTATGACCCCACCCTAAACCCTACAGGAAGTCGGCCATTGTGGGCAGAAACCCCATTTTTTTGAAAGTTTAACATTCACGTTTTGGATTTTTTACGCCATGGATTTACATTCAAGAAACTTGGAAATTGGTCCAAATGAACTAGACACATGTGGGATTGAATGCGACTTATTTGGATTTTTCTAGGTCATAAAATGTGGGCGTGGTCAGCCTGCTAATAAAAAAGCAATTTTTTTAAATTTTTAAAAAGCGCGTAACTCAGACATGCGGGGTCCTATTTCCCGGCATTAATATACGTTTTGTTCAAAATGTTGAACTGAACGCACGGACATACAATTTACATAAGTCAGATATTACATTGCTCCACAGCGCCCCCTTGAACTTTGGTTTTCATGGGGCCAATGGGAGCCCGACTCGGAAAAATGTCGACCTAAAAATCTGAAACTCACATCAAAAAATAGAACATATTGGGACATGACAAAAATGATATTATGACCCCACCCTAAAATGTACAGGAAGTCGGCCATATTGGATCAAACCCGGGAATGACAAAAGCGCACACCCTCACATTCAGGACATCTCCTCACACAGTTTTCATCACAAACCAATTAAATTTGGCCAAAACCCACTAAGCCCATGTGGGATTAAAGATTATCAATTAAATTTTGAATATGACTTTGGGTATGGTCATGGTGAATTTTCAACTAAATCACAAATTTTTGAATATTTCAATAAAATATTTCTCTTTCACACATTTTTTGTTGGGAAAACGCTGATACAGCGTTTATGCACATTTGTGAGCTGAACACAATGATATGCAAATAATGGCTTTATCTTACAAAATGGCTCTCTAGCGCCCTCTTCAAATTTCATTTTCATAAAATTCATAGAAGCCAATCAATTTGTCGTGGACTTGTGAAAAAATTCACAGGGGCCTTATTTGTGATGGGGCACAATGTGAGAAAGTCACATGACTGTAGCTTTTATGGTTTAGGAGAAAAATAATGGGTGGAAAATCAGTTTCCATTATTATTATTCTTCTTTATTATTTTGGTCCAGGCCATTTTTGACCCCCTGAACATTAACGAAAACTCAATTTTATTGGACCCAAAATTGAAGGTTGGTGAAAAATGAGTTATTTGAAGTTTGTCAGCAAAAATATTCAAAAATGATACGCTAGCGCCCCCCTACAACCCCCATTCATTTTTTGGCAAAGTTTTTCATAGACATGTGAAAATTGGGACAGTCACCCACCTTTCAATACTGAATAAAAAAAGCAATAAGAACATACCTCTATCTACAACTATGTTACCGTGGTAACGTCATAAATGCGTCATTGAAATGAATGGGGTTCAGAGTACTGGACTTTGTTGTCGACTAAATAGATGCTCTGCACTAATCCAACTATGACCTAAAATTCAAGGTTGGTGAAAAATGTATTATTTTAATGTGGAAAAAATTAATACTTCAAAATGACTCAATAGCGCCACCTCAAAGTTCAAAATACATTACGGCAATGAGAGACCTTTTTCATCGTAGACAATCGAAATTTGGTAGAACCATAGAACATGTCAAGACAAGTAGAAAAAATATATTATGACCCCACCCTAAACCCTACAGGAAGTCGGCCATTGTGGGGCAGAACCCCATTTTTTTGAAATTTTAACGTTCACGTTTGGATTTTTTTTTACACCGTGGATTTTCATTCAAGAAACATGGAAATTGGTCAAAATAAACTAGACCCATGTGGGATTAAAGTCAAGTCACTTCAATTTTTCTACGTCATAAAATGTGGGTGGGGCCAGCATGCAAAGCAAAACGCCGTTTTTTCTAGTATTAAATTGAATCTAACTCAAACATGCAGTGTCCTGTGAACCAGCATTAATATACCTTTTGGTCACATTGTTCATCTGAATGTCATGATATACATTTTACATAGATGAGATAATCCATTGCTCTACAGCGCCCCCTTGAAATTTTGAATGGGACCTAAAAAATTTTACTTTTTCAAAAACATTTGAAATTTGGCATGGAACTCCCTATCTCCATACTGAACAAAAAAGCCAATGAGAAAATACCTCTATTTGCAAGTGTGTTGCCATGGCAACGACCGACATTTCTCATTGAAATACATGGGTTTTGGTTAACTGGGATGAAAAAATTTACTTTGTCATTGACCATCGAAATTTGGTACACATATTCCACTCATCACACTGAAAAAAAAAGTCAATGAAGCCATACCTCTAATTCAAACCGTGCAGGCGTGAAAATGTCATAACTGCTCTCATTGGAATGAATGGAGTAGTATTACTCGGTCGCTGTTTTTGGGAGGAGGGGCGATGTAAGCGGGAACGAGAGGCGCGAACTCCGCGGTGGCGTGTACCCCGCGGTCGCAAGGGGTGGCGAGGGCCTTTATCACTGCTTGCAGTTTTAATTATTATTATTATTAGGCCCGAGCCGGAGACAACGTCCCGGCGAGGGACTCATTAAAACCGCGTCCGAAACGGGGAAAATGGCAAAAATCAAGTGGTTAACACGCCCCGACATGCCAGTGAGTGGTGTCAAAAATTAGAACTCGCCAAGCTCTAATTGTCACCGAAGACCGTAAAAAAAAATAACGAAAGACGACTCGATAGCGCCACCTCAAACTTTGATTTTCATGGGGCCTATGGGAGCCCGACTCGGAAAAAAGTCGACCTAAAAATCTGAAACTCACATCAAAAAATAGAACATGTCGGGGCATGACAAAAATGATATTATGGCCCCGCCAAAAAATGTACAGGAAGTCGGCCATATTGGATCAAACCCGATAATGACAAAAGCGCACACCCTCACATTCAGGACATCTCCTCGCACAGTTTTCATCACAAACACTTCAAATTTGGCCAAAACCCACTAAACCCATGTGAGATTAAAGATCATCAATTATATTTGAATATGACTTTGGGTGTGGTCATGGTGAATTTTCTACAAAATCGCAATTTTTTGGATATTTCAATAAAATATTTCTCTTTCACAAATGTTTTGTTGGGAAAACGCTAATACAGCGTTTATGCACATTTGTGAGCTGAACACAATGATATGCAAATCATGGCTATATCTCACAAAATGACTCTCTAGCGCCCTCTTTCAATTTCATTTTCAAAAATTCATAGAAGACAATCGATTTGTCGTGGACTTGTGAAAAAATTCACAGGGGCCTTATTTGTGATGGGGCACAATGTGAGAAAGTCACATGACTGTAGCTTTTATGGTTTAGGAGAAAAATAATGGGTGGAAAATCAGTTTCCATTATTCTTATTAGGCCCGAGCCGGAGACAACGTCCCGGCGAGGGACTCATTAAAACCGCGTCCGAAACGGGGAAAATGGCAAAAATCAAGTGGTTAACACGCCCCGACATGCCAGTGAGTGGTGTCAAAAATTAGAACTCGCCAAGCTCTAATTGTCACCGAAGACCGCGAGAAAAAATAACGAAAGACGACTCAATAGCGCCACCTCAAACTTTGATTTTCATGGGGCCTATGGGAGCCCGACTCGGAAAAAAGTCGACCCAAAAATCTGAAACTGGCATCATAAAATAGAACATGTCGGGACATGACAAAAATGATATTATGCCCCGCCCTAAAATGTACAGGAAGTCGGCCATATTGGATCAAACCCGGGAACGACAAAAGCGCACACACCCTCACATTCAGGACATCTCCTCGCACAGTTTTCATCACAAACACTTCAAATTTGGCCCAAAACCCACTAAACCCATGTGAGATTAAAGATCATCAATTATATTTGAATATGACTTTGGGTGTGGTCATGATGAATTTTATACAAAATCGCAAATTTTGGAAAATTTCAATAAAATATTTCTCGTCCACACATTTTTTGTTGGGAAAACGCTAATACAGCGTTTATGCACATTTGTGAGCTGAACACAATGATATGCAAATCATGGCTTTATCTCACAAAATGGCTCTCTAGCGCCCTCTTCAAATTTCATTTTCAAAAATTCATAGAAGACAATCGATTTGTCGTGGACTTGTGAAAAAATTCACAGGGGCCTTATTTGTGATGGGGCACAATGTGAGAAAGTCACATGACTGTAGCTTTTATGGTTTAGGAGAAAAATAATAGGTGGAAAATCAGTTTCCATTATTATTATTCTTCTTCTTCTTCTTATTATTATTATTATTTTGGTCGCGACTTCAAATCTATTTTTGACCCCCTGAACGTTAACGAAAAACTCAATTTTATTGGACCCAAAATTAAAGGTTGGCGAAAAATTTATTAATTTAATGGTTAAAAAAATTCATATTTCAAAATGACTCAACAGCGCCACCTCAAAAAAAATAAAAAAACATTACGGCAATGAGAGACCTTTTTCATCGTAGACAAATGAAATTTGGTAGAACCATAGAACATGTCAAGACAAGTAAAAATTATATTATGACCCCACCCTAAACCCTACAGGAAGTCGGCCATTGTGGGCAGAACCCCATTTTTTTGAAATTTTAACTCTCACGTTTTGATTTTTTACGCTGTGGATTTTCATTCAAGAAGCCTCCAATTTGGGCAAAATGAACTAGACCCATGTGGGATTACAGTCTCCTACATTGGATTTTTCTAAGTCATAAATTGTGGGGTGGTCAGCTTACCAAAAAAAAAGCTCTTTTTAAAGTATTTCATCGAACGTAACTCAAACATGCAGTGTCCTATTTCCCGGCATTAATATACATTTTGTTCAAACTCTTGATCTGAGTGCATACATATACAATTTATAGAGGTTTGACATTACATTGCTCCACAGCGCCCCCTTGAACTTTTGAATGGGACCAAAAAAATTACTTTGTCATAAACATTTGAAATTTGACAGGGACATGTGTCTTGACATACTGAACAAAAAAGCCAATGAGAACATACCTCTATTTGTAACTATGTTACCGTGGTAACGTCATAAATGTGTCATTGAAATGAATGGGGTTCAGAGTACTGGACTTTGTTGTCGACTAAATAGATGCTCTGCACTAATCCAACTGTGACCCAATATTCAAGGTTAGTGAAATATGTATTATTTTGACATTTAAAAAATGTAATGTTGCAAAATGACTCAGTGGCGCCACCTCAAACTTCAAAATACATTACAGCAATGAGAGACCTTTTTCATCGTAGACAAATGAAATTTGGAAGAATCATAGAACATGTCAAGACAAGTAAAAAATTATATTATGACCCCACCCTAAACCCTACAGGAAGTCGGCCATTGTGGGTGGTACCCAATGTTTTCAAAATTTTTAACTGTCACTTTTGAATTTTATACACTGTGAATTTTCATTCAAGAAATGTGCAAATTGGTCAAAATGAACTAGACCCATGTGGGATTATAAGTGTCTGTTGGATTTTTCTAACTTAACAATTGTGGGTGTGGCCAGCCTGCGACTCAAAAAACAATTTTTTTCAAGTATTAAATTCCACGTAACTGAAACAGGCAGGGTCCTATTTGACGGGATCAATATACGTTTTGTTCAAAATGTTGATTTGACTGCATAGACATACAATTTACATAAGTCTGACATTACATTGCTCCACAGCGCCCCCTTGAAATTTTGAATGGGGCCAAAAAAAAAATACTTTTTCATAATCATTTGCAATTCGGCATGGACATCTGCCTTGACATACTGAACAAAGAAGCCAATGAGAACACACCTGTATTTGCAACTATGTTACCGTGGTAACGTCATAAATGTGTCATTGAAATGAATGGGGTTCAGAGTACTGGACTTTGTTGTCGAATAAATAGATGCTCTGCACTCTATGACCTAAAAACTATGACCTAAAATATTGGTGAAAAAGTTAGTATTTTGATATATTTTGTAAAAAAATGTATGTTGTAAAATGACTCAATAGCGCCACCTCAAAATCAAAATACATTAGGGCAATGACAGGCCTTTTTCATCATAGACAAATGAAATTTGACACCAGCATAGAAGATGTCAAGACAAGTGAAAATATATCATGACCCCACCCTAAACCCTACAGGAAGTCGGCCATTGTGGGCATAACCCAATTTTTGTTTAAAATTTTACTTCTGAAATGTGAATTTTTTTTTACGCCATGGATTTTCATTCAAGAAACTTGAAAATTGTGAATTAGGAACTAGACCCATGTGGGATTACAGTGTTCTCCTTTGGATTTTTCTAACTCATAAAATGTGGGTGTGTCCAGCCAGCAAAAAAAAAAAAGCAATTTTTTGATGTATTACACTGCACGCAAGTCAGACATACAGTGTCCACAAATAAAAAAAGATGAAAGATGTTTCTGTGATGCCCCCTTAAAAAGTCAAAATACATTACGCCAATGGAAGAAGAGGCCAAATGTTTTTAAACATACAAAAATTAAAGCTGTCATGACAGTAGCACATGGAATGATGAGTAAAAACTGTATTATGACCCAAAGTTGTACTTATCTTACTTTTAATATTTCCACCTGTGAATGTATTATAAAAGACTTGAAAATTTGAAAAAACTAACCAAGAACCATGTCAAATTAAATATGAATGTGTAGATGTTTGATGAAATGTAAAATGTGGGTGTGGCAAATCCACAAAAGAGGGGGAATTTGGAAGCATAAAAACGTGTATTTCTCACAGGTGATGTGGTATTGAGCCAGACCCAAAGAAACATTTGTGTGCATTGATGACCTGAACACAGAGATGTCAGACTTCTATTGCTATGATATTCAATTAAATTCAATTCAATTTATTTTTGTAAAGCCCAAAATCACAGCATCTTAGCTTCTTAACATCTTAACCAGGAGAATTAGAAAATCAACAATGAAACAGAAACAGACAAGCAAATTAATCAACAAAAAACAAGCAATGAATAACTGTCCCAGAACATCCTCTGTCCTTAGACCCTCCTTCTCCAAAGGAAAAACTCCAAAAACCCAGTGGGAAAAGGAGAAACCTCGAGGAGAACCACAATGGGCAGGCTGCAGACGGTTAGGAAGGGATCTAAGTTCCAGCCATCACCGGGCGCTCAGCGGCCAGGCGTCTGAAACAGTTACACTCCCCAGAGGGGAGTGGGACAGTGGACAACATGTGAATATCAATGAACAAACTGAATAGTAAATGAGGTTGATAGGGAAAACAGGAGGAAAAAGAGGATAGTGCTCAGGTTACCATACTTCCCCCAGCATGGCTATCCCTAGGCAGCCTAACTAAAACTGCAGGGTTTATTTCTGGTCCTAGCTAGCCTGACCATAAGCTATTTCAAAGAGAAATGTTTTAAGCCTGGTCTTAAATGTAGAGACTGTGGGGGGGCTCTTTAACATGGGAAGGGAGCTGATTCCATAGCACAGGAGCTTGGGAAGGAAAGCTCTCCCTCCTACTGTGCTTTTAGACACTGTAGAATATAAAACAGCTCTACACTGCCCCCTTGAAACGTTGAATGGGGCCAAAAAAAAAATTGTTATATGGCAGACAATTCAAATTTGGCATGGACATCCGGCTTACAATACAGAACAAAAAAGGTCATTGAGAACATATCTGTATTTGCAAGCATGTTTCCATGGTTATGGAAAACAAATACTATTGAAATACATAGGTTAGAAATTAAAATTAAATAGCCAAAAATTGTTTGCCAATGGGGATATTTAAATAAATATTCCAAGAAAGCTTTTAATTTGTGAATAAACATAATAGAAGATACTGAGAAAAGGACTAGAGAAATGTGTTTTTTTGTTATTTTTGCAGTTTATTTACAGAGATATTAATACTTTCAAAATCACTATATATGTAATGTAAGATTCTTACAAAAAGCAGTAGACACATTTTGTTTGTTGACATAAAAAATGTATTTATGTCGTTCAAGCATATTAGCTACCAATATGTACAACGTGGGGGGAAAAAAAAAAAAAATCAACAAATGGCTATCTACAAATATTGTCGAATTTCACAGTATTAAAAAAAAAAAAACAAAAATAAATCATTATTACATTAATATATAATTTTAAGACAGCATGCTATACCTTGACAATCATTAAAATAAGGTGGAACAACTTGTAAACACTATTTATTCAAATAAACATAATAACATTATCAAGTGCAGATGCATCAATGCATGTCCTATAAAATGTTAAAAAAAATGTATAGAATTGGATGGATTTATGTACAGACATTTTATTTTGTAGAAATAAAAATTATGATTATGATTATTATTATTAATTATTATTGACAAAAAACAAAAACATTAGGATTAGATTTAAAAAAAATAAAAATAAAAAATCTAAACAGACTTCAGCTGAAGGGCTTTGCCCTGATGATCACTGAAAATGTTTGGAAAACTTCTGATGAAATGTCATATTGTTGAGATTTAACATAGACATAATCAATCAAAGTGCCTCTTTCTGTTGTTGGAGATGAGACATATCCATGAGTGGACGTGAAATTGCAGACTGATGATGATTTCAAGATGTCATCATTGAAATCTCCCATAACCACAGTGTTCTGACTTTGTTGCTGTGCCCGGCTCTGCTCCAGCAGAGCAGAGCCGGGCACTGCAGCAGAGGTGGTACTGCCATTGGGTGGACCAGAGCAGGCCAAAGCAGCAGAGGTGGAACAGATGCTGGCTGGAGCAGAGCAGGGCACAGCAGCAGAAATGAAACAGCCGCCGGGTGGAGTAGAGCAGGGCCCAGTCGCAGAGGTGGAACAGCCACCATGTGGAGCAGAGCAGGGCACAGCAGCAGAGGTGGAGCAGCCGCCGGGTGGAGCAGGGCACAGCAGCAGAGGTGGAGGCAGCCGCCGGGTGGAGCAGAGCACAGCAGCAGAGGTGGTACTGCCATTGGGTGGACGAGAGCAGGCCAAAGCAGCAGAGGTGGAACAGATGCTGGCTGGAGCAGAGCAGGGCACAGCAGCAGAGGTGGAACAGTCGCCAGGTGGAGCAGAGCAGGGCCCAGTCGCAGAGGTGGAACAGCCACCGTGTGGAGCAGAGCAGGGCACAGCAGCAGAGGTGGAGCAGCCGCCGGGTGGAGCAGAGCCGGGCACAACAGCAGAGATGGAGCAGCTGTTGGGTGGAGCAGGGCACAACAGCAGAGGTGGAGCAGCCGCCGGGGTGGAGCAGAGCCGGGCACAACAGCAGAGATGGAGCAGCTGTTTGGGTGGAGCAGGGCACAGCAGCAGAGGTGGAGCAGCCACCGGGTGGAGCAGAGCACAGCAGCAGAGGTGGAGCAGCCGCCGGGTGCAGCAGAGCCGGGCACAACAGCAGAGATGGAGCAGCTGTCGGGTGGAGCAGGGCACAGCAGCAGAGGTAGAGCAGCCGCCGGGTGGAGCAGAGCCGGGCACAGCAACAGAGGTGGAGCAGCTGCCAGGTGGAGCAGGGCACTGCAGCAGAGGTGGAACAGTCGCCAGGTGGAGCAGAGCAGGGCACAGCAGCAGAGGTGGAACAGCCGCCGGGTGGAGCAGAGCAGGGCACAGCAGCAGAGGTGGAGCAGCCGCCGGGTGGAGCAGAGCCGGGCACAGCAGCAGAGGTGGAGCAGCTGCTGGGTGGAGCAGGGCACAGCAGCAGAGGTGGAACAGTCGCCGGCTGGAGCAGAGCGGGGCACAGCATCAAAGGTGGAACAGCCGCCGGGAGGAGTAGAGCAGGGCCCAGTAGCAGAGGTGGAACAGCTGCCGGATGGATCAGAGCAGGGCACAGCAGCAGAGGTGGAACTGCCGCTGGGTGGAGCAGAGCAGGGCACAGCAGCGGAGATGGAGCAGCTGTCAGGGGGAGCAGGGCACAGCAGCAGAGGTGGAACAGCCACCGGGTGGAGCAGAGCAGGGGCACAGCAGCAGAGGTGAAGCAGCCGCCGGGAGGAGTAGAGCAGGGTAAAGCAACATAGGTGGAGCAGCTGCCAGGTGGAGCAGGGCACAGCAGCAGAGGTGGAACAGCCACCAGGTGGAGCAGAGGGGGCACAACAGCAGAGGTGGAGCAGCCGCCGGGTGGAGCAGAGCCGGGCACAGCAGCAGAGGTGGAACAGCCGCCGGGTGGAGCAGAGCAGGGCACAGCAGCAGAGGTGGAACAGCCGCCGGGTGGAGCAGAGCAGGGCAAAGAAGCAGAGGTGGAGCAGCTGCCGGTGGAGCAGAGCACAGCAGCAGAGTTGGAACAGCTAAGCATATTAGCTACCAATATGTACAACTTGCAAAAAAAACAAACAAACAAACAAAAACGAAAAGTGGCCTATATATTAAGAATGCCAAATTTCACAGTTAAATTTTTTTTTTAAAGCATAAATATCATTATTACATTAATATTTAATTTTAAGACAGCATGCTATGCCTTCACAATCACTAAAATAAGGTGGAACAACTTCTAAACACAACATTTATTCAAGTAAACATAATAACATATTATCAAGTGTAGATGCATCAATGCATGTCACTATAAAATATTTTACAAATGTTAGAATCGGATGGCTTTATATACAGAGATTGTATTTTGTAGAAATTAAAATATTAACAGAACAAATGTTACATACAGACTTTTACATAGAAAGTAATCAAGACATTTACAATGAGCAGAAAATACAGTTTCAATTCATAGGAACAAAAAAAAAAAAACAAAAAACATTTGGATTAGAAAAAAAAAAAGTCTAAACACACTTCAGCTTAAGAGAGCAGGCTATGCCCTGATGATCACTGAAATATGTTGGAACAACCTCTGATGAAATCTCATATTGATGAGATTTCACATAGACATGATCAATCAAAGTGCCTCTTTCTGTTGTTGGACATGAGACATTCTGAACATATCCATGAGTGGACATGAAATTGCACACTGATGATGATTTCAGGATGTCATCATTGAAATCTCCCATAACCACAATGTTCGAACTTTGTGCCTCTAGCCAGGTTAGCAGTTTTTGCAAATTGTGCTTGAACACAGACATGGGATATGTAGGTGGACGATACACAACAGCAACTAAAACCTGATGATTTACATTGTTGTAAATTAAGCACTCCAGATTAAATTGGGGTGCATCAGGGAAAGTGGTAGTTTGTGTGTTGTGAGAGCAGTACATGCCCACTCCACCGTGAAGTTGACTTTTGAGTGCAGTAAGAGCCGGATGCTTGCTGTGTTCGTATGCCAGACTTCGTGGACGACTGTGAAAACTGTAACCTTCTATGTCAACACTGTCATGTGCAGACTGAGATGTTAACCATGTTTCTGTCACAGCTATACAGTCAGGCTGTAAATGCTGTGTGGATGACACCAAATCAGGTACATGTTTGACTAAACCCTGAACATTCATCAAAAACAAGGTTAACACTTCAGCTGACCGCTTGTTTTGTGACACATTGTCGTCCAAGAAGTGTGGCATAGATTCCAAGGCATATTTTACCTCATCATTACAATAAATAGCCTTTTCATCAAAGTCCTGGATAATAAGGCCATCTAGAGTTCTTACTCGACTTAAAAGCCACATAAGACTGTCCTGAGGCAAACACTTGCTTTAGAGACACCACAGCATCGTCAACAGTCAGGCCCTGTACTTTGTGGATTGTAACAGCCCAGGCAAGAGCAAGAGGAAACTGACGTCGTCTTCCTCCTTTGCTGTTAGCCCTTTCCTCCTGTGGTTCTATGCGTGTGGAGTTTTTTAAAGCAGGTGCAGTGGATGGGTATTTTTTCCGTCTCTGTGTACCAACATTGATGTCATCAAACTGAACATACACAGCTTCAGGAAGTCCATTTACTTCTGTTTCACTAATATGTGTTACAGTTCCACAGACTCCATTGACCAATCCATCTTCAACGTCAATGTTCTTACACAGCATAACTCTGGCAGGAACACCCAAAATAGCTGTTTCTGCAGAGAAGTGAGGTTGTCTTTACTGTGAGGTGTGACTTTGCTTTCCATTTTTCCAGTTTTCTTGTTGAAGTGATAGTCCTGTGCATCAATTGTTTGATAGTCAGGACAAGTGGCTTTGAGCTGG
Source organism: Periophthalmus modestus (assembly GCA_019594935.1). NCBI lineage: Eukaryota > Metazoa > Chordata > Actinopteri > Gobiiformes > Gobiidae > Periophthalmus > Periophthalmus modestus. The sequence continues at coordinate 43,805,291 of JAIEZT010000054.1, forward strand.
TTAAAGTTATGGTCATTTACCTGTGAATTTGTTGGGAAAATATGTAGAGCAGAAGACTGCTCTCCAGTTTCACGACTTTGTAGAATATGAATGTCCTCATGGAGCATGGGTGTCCCTTTAGACCGTGTTCTTAATCGGTTAAGTAATTCTGCAAATGTGGTATCCTTCTGTCTGACTATGGTTTTCAGTTCAGCCATTTTGAAACTTGACCAGAAGTTCACAGGTAGATTGTCAGTGTACAAGCCTTTTGCCATAACTGGAGGTAACTGATAGAAATCACCAACAGCTATAAGGCTGACATTTCCAAAAGGGGAAACATCACCTCTTTGCTTGATTGGCGAAGTCGTCCATGTATGTATGTGAGCAGTTTATGAGAAAACCATTGATATTTCATCAATGATTACTAACTTAAGGTCAATATATTTAGCACGGAGAGAATTTAGTTTTTCTTCACCTAATGGTATGTAAGGAAGCGTCACGTCTGTCCCAATGCTAAATGCACTGTGAATTGTAGATGCATTTAGGTTGTATGCTGCCATACCAGTGGGTGCTGTTATTAAAACACTCATGTTGTCTGGGTGGCGTCGCATTGGTGCAAACAGACGATTGGCTTCATACTGAATGGCCCGAATCAAGTGGCTTTTCCCTGTGCCAGCACCACCAGTGATGAAGACATGTAAAGGTTCTGGATCATTTCCATTGACTTTTTGTATGCACCACTTCTGTACTTTGAAAAATATAGACAGCTGGATGTCATTTAAAGATCGAATTAACTCCAAACCTTCAGCTCGAGTCATTGCATTTTGTTGTTTTTCTAAATGACCAGTTTCTTTGTTAGCTATCCCTAAATCTGGAATTTGGGGCAAGGGGTCTTCATCATCCGGTTTACTCTGTGCACGTTCATCAATTGATTCCAAACGTTCTGCTTCTTGCTCAGGACAAAGCATGCACCAAGCATCCTCTAATATTTCATTAGAGTCCAGGTTATTTTTAATGTCCACCAAATCTTCAGTTTCAATGTCATAGTGAGATCTATTTGAGTTCACAATTGACATCACTGAAACGGTCTGGTTGCCAAGCTGCACAGTGCCTTCTTTGTAGAACTGTTCACAAGAATCAAATGATGAAGGTTTCAGGTCGTTATCATGACGATAAGGGAAAAACAGCTGTAACAGGCTTTTGTAATATAGCTCAGGATTCTTTGTTTCAGAAAACCGTGCATAGCGCACAACAGCAGGTTTGGTTCTGAATCGTTTAGAAATATAGCCACATGAATTCTGTAACTTAATCACATTTTTGGATTTCTTTTCTGATGTACTTAACACACGGTATTCTGAAGCAAATGTGGCTATACACATATTATCAAAAGTGTCATCCTGTGGTCTGTTCTTATATCGATCCACAAGTCCTGTCATCCAAATGTCATTGTTTCCTGACTTTTTCAGTTCATTCAGTGGTTTGGTGATTTTGAAAATTGTGTCACCTGTGGGGATAAACACAACTTTCCTTGAACATTGTTTGAGGTGCATTTGACTGATTCTGTACACAGCTTCTTGTGCAGAGACATCACGGTTATGGAGGTAAGCTTGACCAATCTTCTTCATAGCTTCTTTGGCATCAGCGTTTCCCTGTTTTGTGGCCTCTTGGTGTGTTTGTCTCAACAACAGTCCCATCTCTCTCTCAGATTTTGACATATAGCTTATAATATAAACAATACAAGCATATACGTCGACGATGTACTGCAGGTCTAGGTTGGCATTCCAGCATTTTAACAAAAATGCATTATATGGATTAATCCAAATTTCATTTACATCTCTTTGCAGGACAATTTGTGTGCGTTTTTTCAACACATTTAAGTGCTTTCTCCCATACTTCTTGAGTAATGCCAACATTGTTAAACAGCTGCTGAATACTCGTAACGGGATTGTCTTTATCTAGAAGTGCTTTTTTAACAGCTGCCAGTATTTTCATTGCAGTCTCTTCTTTCATGAAATTCTGTTCATTCTGAGAGCATATGCATTCAACATTGGCTTTATTTTGATCCTGGCTGTTTGTTGCAGTGTCACCTTGGCACTTTGGGCACTTTGGTCTTTTTGTTTTTTTTGGTGATGAAAGTGCGTTGAGATACAGGACGTGGGAAATTGAAACGGCAAACTGTATTCTTTTTCTTGCATGTTTTAGAATGGCGTTGAGAATGTTGCTGCACGGAGGTAACAGTTTCAGCTAATTGTTGATCTTGTGTGGGTATTTCACATGTGATGTACTTGTCGATGAATTGCACCACTTCTTCATCTGTGTTTTTTTCCAATTTCAGAGCATTCTCAATCCAAAATAAAGCGTGGTACATGGGGTGATCCACGTTGTTGAAATTCTACACGATAAAAAAAGTAATCTTTAATCTTTCCAATTGGATTCAATGGAGACAGTAACACGTAATTCAAGAAGAGATGCCACCTGTAGTCAAACATGCGTGCTGCAGTGACAGGATGATTACGAAGCAGTTCACACCTTTCAGCATACTCCAAAACTCTCAGCAGTTTCTGTTCTCCCCTCTTGCTTCAAAATTGTATTTAAAAGTCCTCCCCAGCGCATGGTCTGCAGAGGAAAAAACTGCCAAAGAAAGTTGGTTTTCCCAGATTCCGCACCATGGCAAGTAAATCTTTTTGTGCACCTTGCCAGAAGCTTGGAGTACCTATTATTGGCCGTAGAAAACGATATCCTTCATCAGTCTTAATAATGTCCTGCAAAGACTCGATGTTTTGTGGAGCATTTTCTTTTTGGCCTGCTGGGTTTGTGTGTCCTTTACGTGATGCTATTGATACTTGTTGGATAACTTGCTGAACTTCTGACATGTATTGAGCAAAAAAATGTATTCAACACATTTTGCAAACCTTCCATCAGCGTGCAATATTCTGTTATTAAAATATCGTGCCAATGTCAAGTAGTGCTGTCTGGGCGTATGATAAGTATTGTTCCCTAATGGAAAAAGATATGGAAAGGATTTCGCTTCATTATCTTTATCTGACAAAATACAGCACAGGATTGTTTCCTTCAGCAGGTGCCAGATTAATGATATCTTCAAAACCCTGATCAAGAGTTTCTTGACCAAGATCAACAGGCATGAACAAGAATCTTGATAAATACAGTGGTTCTGACGCGGTCATGTAGAGTTTCATCTTCTTCATCAGGAGAGTCAGTTTTTGTGATTTATTGTCCGTGACTTGTTCTGTATGTTTTTCTTCTTCATGTTGAGTTTTCTCTTGTGCATCCTCAGGGGAGCTGTTCTGTTGTGCATTAACATTAGAGTCGTCTTGTGCTTGGTTTTCTTCTTCCTTGGCAAACTCATTCACCCATTCTTCATTTATTTTCTATGTCTTGATAATATTTATTGTTTTCCTTTAAATATTTAAGTGCTTCTTTCAGGTGATTTGTGTCCACAAAGTGATATTCATAATGTCCTTTGTAAGACAGCTTGCGCTTTTAATTAACACGTAACAGACAACCTTCCAGATTAGACCGAGGCAAAACAGAACAAGTGTGATTGACTGAAGAAGGGACACAAAAAATTGGCCCGTGGCATCCATTTTGACCACCCTTTGGTAAAGCCAACACTTTCATAAAATGGAAATGTTTAAAAGAAATCAAATGTTTTTCCAGATGATTTAAACAAGATAACTCAAGAGGACTGAATCTAGTTGCAAATTGTTTCCCCACCATTCTGCTGGGGTCACACCTCTGCGGATCTTTGAATGACAAACCTTGCACATCCAAAGTCACCTCTTGATTCTTTTAATGGACATGGTGTATTGCACTCAGAAGAACATTCATGCAAATAGTCATCTGAGACACATGTTTTCCGCCATTAATTGAGCAGCTTTGTTTTTGTAGTTCTTTTGTTTGTATTGAACTACAGCTGCTTTAAACATGGATCGAAAAACATACACAACAAACAAATTCAGGTCCATCGTTTGCTTTCTTTTAAAAACTCATTCATTACAAAGTTAATCTGATCTGTTAGTACTTTATCTTGATTTCTCTTGAATGTTTTTTAGCCAGGACTTTATGTCTAAAAGCGCTGTCTTTGTGGTATTTGGCTTTATTTATTGATTTTAATTTTTGTCGAAGATCAGGATTGCTTTATAATTTTCGACACTTTCACATTTGACTTTATTTTGGGTGTGTCAAATCTTTTCTATATTCTCACAACTGTATGCTTTCACTTTCTCTTGATGTTTCCAGGTCAGTTGTGTATTTTTTCCTTGCTGGATGCCTTCTTCTTCTCTTGATGTTCCAGGGTCAGTTGTGTATTTTTCCTTGCTGTATGCTTTCACTTTTCTCTTGATGTTCCACGTCAGTTGTGTATTTTTCCTTGCTGGATGCCTTCTTTTTCTCTTGATGTTCCAGGTCAGTTGTGTATTTTTCCTTTGCTGTATGCTTTCCTTTTTCTCTTGATGTGCCAGATCAGTTGTGTATTTTTTCCTTGCTGGATGTTTTTCTTTTTTCTCCTGATGTTCC